>OZ026566.1:2760788-2815788 GCA_964020155.1 Chondrilla cf. caribensis
ATACCACCAGTAAGTCCAAATAGTAACATGCTGCCATCACAGATCTAGGGTCTGTGCTGCCATTTTCAGGACTAGGCCTATTTATAGAAAACTATTAAATGACGTAATGCGCCAATACACATGGATTGATGGCGAACGTCTGACCGCTCCGAGATACGTAAGCGTGACTTTGGAGTATCTATGTTTGGAGGGACGGGAAGTGCAATACAACCCGTCAACCTGTCAAGAATTAATTTGGGGAGCCGTTTCCCTTTGTTTCCAAAGTAATTTCTTCGTTTAGGTTATCTCAATATCTGTTAATCCTCCATTTCACTTGCCATTAGCAGTTCCATTGAGTACTGTGTGCGATATACCAGGTTCTTACGGCCTTTAAGATCAGTAGTTAATCAGCTAGGTACCCTACTCCATCCACTGATTTTCATACATATACTCATGAATAAAACTCATTATGCTCTCGTCATAATCAAAATTATAGTGTTTTGAGTGTATATTCCACGATCCATTCATATGAATGCCGTAATTTTGTGTGTTAACTTGGGAGATTGTGCCTCTTATAACCAGTATTTGTTATGTCCCTTCTCAAGTATAATGAACATTGCATTTTGAGGTAACACTGCCACTCTGTGCATCTTGCATGACTGTGCAAGTCCACAATACAGTATATTTATAACTAAAGACGCCCTTTACATAGTGTATGAATGGTGTAGTTGAATGTGTTTTCAGTTTATAAGGATATTCTTATGACATTGTCAAAAATCATTGATTATATTTGCCGCATAGTCCCAATTATGAAGCCAAGGAAGGAATGTTAGTATTTCTAACCAAGGAAGACACTATCAAATGCGAGTTATTATTAATAACTGATTTTGAAACATTTTAAATCACATCATCTAGCTGTAATTCCAATATACTGAACATTCAAGATAAGCTGAAAAGTGCAACAGTCATGGCCACTGCAGCCACTGTTGCTGCTACACCCATAATGTGGTAATAATACATTCCATCAGACTGCATGAGTAATGTCATTGATAGATAGACTAAGTGTAATGCAGACCAGAAATACCATCATTCAAACATTATTCCAGAGGTGACTCTAAAATTAACCTTTGGTTGTATATGTATAATATAATTTTGTTTGTGCATTATTGTATAGCTAACATATTTTTATGTCATGCAGAACATTTTCTACTGCCTCAGGTTGGAGAATCTGAGATATGTCAAAACAACAAGGGTCAACTTCGACTTGTAAAGCATTTTCCACTACATCCCAATATGAATCGGGTTCATATGAGGATACAGTGCCATCTTACCTCTTGACTGGTGCCAGTCAGACAAATGCTGCAATTCAGCAGCCAACAGATCCAGAAGTTCAACCACACACAAATGTGGACGTTCAGCAGCAGATAGATACTGCAGCAGAGCAACGCATGAATACAGCGGTCCAGCAGCCCACAGATACCGATCAACACATGAATACAGAGGTTCAGCAGTCCACAGATACTGATCAACGCATGAATACAGAGGTTCAGCAGCCCACAGATACGGAGGTTCAAGAGCACATCACTGCAGAAGACAGCGATCCATCATCTCTTGTTAAGGTTGGAGGATATGGTACTGAAGGGTGCTGTGTCGACATTGAAGGCCAATTATACTGTCTAAATTTGGCAGACATCCACCCTGGCAATGACAGTGTGTCCTGAAAGAGTAAGTATAAGGCATTTTAAATAAACATTTTCCACCCAACCAGTTTAAAATTAGTAATTTGTGCTCATTCCATGAAGACAGACATCAGTCCTTATTTATGCATAATTACAGTACTTGTAACTTGCTGTTAATATAACCCAGATGGTGTGTACATGTATTGGCCTGGGCATGTGTGGGTATGGATAGTGTATATATGTATATGTTGAGTTTTCGGTGTACATGAATATGTGTCTAATTGGTGTACATGAGTATGCATGTAGTTGGTGTACATGTGTGTGTGTGTCCAGTTGCATGGTGTACATGTGTGTGGGTCCAGTTGTATGGTGTACATACAAGTGTCAAACCGGCTGTACATACGTGTGTGTCTAGGAGGTATATATGCCTATTCGTTGAGTTAGTGTCCATGTGTATGTGTCCATATAGCTGGTGTACATATCTATGTGTCTAGTTGGTGTACATAGTGTCTAGTTGGTGTACCTATGTATGTGTCTAATTGGTGTATATATTTATGTGTCTAGGTGGTGCATATGTATATATTTATATGTATGCGTCTTGGTACACATATGTATGTATATAGCTGGTGCACATGTGTATGTATCTAGTTGATGTACATTTGTGAAGCTACTGTACACATATGTGTGTCTAGTTGATATACTTACGCATGTATCTAGTTTGTGCACACGTGTGTGTCTAGTTGGTACATGTGTATGCATCTAGTTGGTGTACATGTGTATGTGTCTCGTTGTGTGGTGTGCTGGTGTATGTCACCTCTGATGTAGATCACTTTGTAACTGTGCCATTGTCATTGACTTTATACCAGGTATTTTTCATTACAATTTCAAGATCACAGGTTCAGAAATGGCAGGAATGATCTTTACAGATATTTTAAAACATTTTATGTAACTGCACGTATTTTTAACTTATTATAGTTATGAGCTTAGCTGGTGCAACGTTTTATTATGAATCCTTTCTTAAGGATGACCTCACTATTACTGATCACCACGAACAAGCTAGTATTTACGTGGTAGTATCTCAAGCTATAATTTGTAGTTTTATAGCATGTGCATGCTTAATGTGTCCACATCAGTTTTATAACAGACTCTTCTGATCTAGTGTCGGTGTCACTTATTGTATCAGTTTTATCATTTGGATCTGGTGTCTATGTCATTTTATATGTATATATATGATATAGTACAGTTTCTGTATTTCATTCATTCATAAATGTAAAACACGTACTCATCCAGAATGATCACTGACTTATTAATGAGTGCGATCAAATAAAATGGCAGGCAGTGATGCTAAACAGGAAAAAATCGGCTTGCTTTCCATGAGTAAGCCACTCTATAGCTTATGTGGAATGTCTACGACTGCAGGATTTCTTTTCGTAGCGTACAGATATGGTAGTTTCATGCCAGTTCTTAATATTCCTTCAATGTATTGGTCCAGGAGAGAATAGGAGAAATAAAAGCTAAGTACCTTCTTGCATATCTCATGGGAGAGGGGGCGTATCAACCTGCTATTTTTATCAGCCCTAGCAGATGGCATGAACTAACTTCTGACTCTATTCCCATCTCAGTACATGGACCGTAACCTTAGCTACATTCGGAGGTGCTTAATATTCCTTCAATGTATAAGAGAGAATAGGAGAAATAAAAGCTAAGCACCTTCTTGCATACTTCATGTGAGAAGAGGTGTATCAACATGATATTTTTGACTTCTGAAAAAATTCCCATCTCAGCATGTGAACTGTAACCTTAGCTACATTTGGAGGTGCCTAATGTTTTTTCAATGTATTGGAGAGAATAGGAGAAATAAATGCTAAGCACCTTCTTGACATATCTCGTGGGAGAGGGGGACATATCAATCTGATATTTTTCCCAGACCTAGCTGATAGCATAAACTAACGTCTGAAACAATTTCCATCTCAGTACATGGACGGTAACCTTTGCTACAATCGGAGAGGCTTAAAATTTTCCTTGTGGTGACAAAAAATGTTTCCGCACCAGTCAAAAACACCTTACGTTGAATGTGATACATACGAATGCAAAATGGTGCTCAGCGTTTTTCTCTCTATACTCTCCCATATATTGAAAAAATGAACACCTCTGAATGTGATACATTATGTGTACACAGGAGAGGCCGTGGTGACAAGCATAAAAATTGTCATTTTTTGCTTGTCACCACGAGGCCCATAGCACACTCAGGACGGTTTGTATGCATTCGAAATTGTGTTGGTGAGTTTGGCACGGACACTGGGCAGCCCTTGGTGACCAGCAACGTGATGTTAAATCACCTGAGTTATCACCACAAGGCGTATTACACTTATATTGAAATGTCATACAAATGTATAATGCTATGCATGTGCCATATGGACACCTGAGATAATTTTGATCAGCAACAAAATCTATCATCAGGAAAGAAAATGGTATGTAGGAGAGAAAACGCTAAGCACCTTTATGCATAGCTCATGGGGGAGGGGGCATGTCAACTTGATATTTTAGACGGACCTAGCTTGGGACATGAACTAACTTCTGAAACAATTCCCATCTCAATAGGTGGCCCGTAACCCCTGCTATATTGGAAGGTGCTTAATATTTTTCAATGTATGGGAGAATATAGGAGAGAAAATGCTAAGCACCTTTTTGCATAGCTCATGGGTGAGGGGACGTGAACTAACATGTGAAACTATTCCAATTTCCTTAGCTAACTTGTAACCCTAACTATATTTGAAGGTGCTTAATTTTTTTTCAATGTATGAGGAGTATAGGATAAAAAACACTAAGCACCTATTTTCATTGCTCATGGGAGAGGGAGCATGTCAACTTGATATTTTAGACAGACCTAGCTTAGAAAATTAACCAACTTCTGAAGCCATTCCCATTTCCATAGCTAACTTGTAACCCCAGCTGCATTTGGAGGTGCTTAATATTATTTCAATGTATGGGAGAGTATAGGAGAGAAAACGCTAAGTACCCTTCGCATAGATCATGGGAGAGGGGGCGTGTCAACTTGATATTTTAGACAGAGCTAGCTTGGGATGTGAACTAACTTCTGAATCAATTCCCATTTCTGTAGCTAACTCTTAACCCTAGCTACTTTCAAAGGTACTTAAATTTTTTCGATGTACATATGGGAGAGTATAGGAGAGAAAACGCTAAGCACATTTTGCATAGCTCATGGGGGAGGGGGTATGTCAACTTGATATTTTAGGCAGATCTAGTTGGGAATGTCAACTAACTTTTGAAACAATTTTCATCTCAATAGGTGGCCCATAACCCCAGCTACATTCGAAGGTGCTTAATATATTTTCAATGTGAAGGAGAGTACGTATAGGAGAGAAAATGCAAAGCACCTTTTTGCATACTTCATGGGAGAGGGGGCGTGTCAACTTGATATTTTAGATAGATCTAGTTGGTAACGTGAACTAACTTCTGAAACAATTCCCATCTCAATAGGTGGCCTGTAACCCCTGCTACATTTAGAGGTGCTTAATATTTTTCAATGTATGGGAGAGTATAGGAAAGAAGATGCTTAGCACTTTTATGCATAGCTCATGGGGGAGCTAGGGGGCGTGTCAATGTGATATTTTAGACAGACCTAGCTGGGGACATGCACTAACGTGTGATACTATTCCCATTTCCTAGCTAACTCGTAACCCTAGTTACAATTGAAGGTGCTTAAAATTTTTTCTATGTACGTACGTATACTCTCCCATACATTGAAAAAATATTAAGCACTTGTGAATGTAGCTTGGGTTACAGGTTAGCTACAGACATGGGAATTGTTCCAGAAGTTAGTTCACGTTCGAATCCAACGGTGTCTAAAATATCAAGTTGACACGCCCCCTCCTCCATGAGCTATGCAAAAAGGTGCTTAACATTTTCTCTCCTATACTCTCCCATACATTGAAATAATATTAAGCACCTCCGAATGTAGATGGGGTTACGGGTTAGCTACGGTAATGGGAATAGTTTCAGTTGTTAGTTCATGTCCCACTCTAGCTGTGTCTTAAATATCAAGTTGATATGCCCCCTCTCCCATGAGCTATGTGAAAAGGTGCTTAGTGTTTTCTCTCCTATACTCTCCCATACATTGAAATTATATTAAGCTCCTCCGAATGCAGTTGGGGTTACGGCTGGCCTAGCTGTGGATGTGAACTAACTTATGAAACAATCCCCAACTCCATGCATGTCTTGTATCCCCATTTATTCGAGATGGTGGTAAGGGGCCGAATTGTGGTCCTAGCACCACACTCAATATTATGGGAGAGAATAGGAGATAAAATTATTGCTAAGCACCTTCTTGCATAGCTCATAAGAGAGGGGGGTGTCAAACTGATATTTTAGTCAGACCTAGCTGTGGACGTAAACTAACTCATGAAACAATTCTCATCTCATTATAGTGTGCATTGTAAAGTCATTTATGTTATTATCGGGCATGCATTTACTGGTTGTTATCAATATCAAATTATAATTATTTCATACAGTGAGTACTCTTACAGTATGTATATACGCAAGTTGTGCATTATGCAGAATGTAATAATAATAATTCATTTTTAACAGTAAATTGACATTATACAATCAGGTATAATGAAGCATTGCCGATATAAATTCATTAAAATGTCACACTGCAGCTGCAGATTCATACGTGGTCCACTTCAATTGCAAAAAGAGGTTCCCTTGCACTGCTTTGCCAGGAGGTCCACTGCACCAAAAAAATTGTCACAAATTATGATACTCCGGCTACATAATAGGATTATAACGAATAATGTATACGTATGTACTACACACACTCACTCTCATGCATAATACTATGTATATACACAGACTCATATTTGCATCCATACGTATGTACACACATGCACATACATGCACTCACACACATATATTATATCATGCATACATACGTACGGTGATTCAACAAATGGAGTCAGTGATAGTGAAATGCATGCTATATCATTGTGATCACCATCATAGTAAACATTTATAAACATCATTTCGTGGCATTAATGATGGTCATCAGTTCAATACATTCACACGTATATACAGAGAGATAATTGATCAAGGATCACCACATGCTAATTAAGAAACTTGAGCAACTACATCTTGCATCAGGCTCTGTACTATGTGCTACTAGAATAGACACATAGAATCAAAGTAAATATTAGAATGAAAGAAATAACGTTGACACTCTGCAATATAATCATACCTTACAATCATACCATGAGCTGCCCAGTGTACATATCAAACTTAATAACACAAAATTAATACTGATTCATGTACACCCTCCTGCATCTACTGTGGAGCTGGTGTTAAATAGCTAAATAATGTTACTAGTCACCTTGGATCCACCAGTATCCAAGTGATGAATCATAGCAAGAACACTGATATGTCATGCACACATTCAGGAACACACGAATGCAGGCAGGCAGGTAGGCACGCACGCATGCACACACCACACATGCACATGCACATGCACATCCATACAGAACACATATGCACATGCACATCCATACACACACATAGAAATTACAGCCTGAATTGAAATGGTATACATGTTTGTTTACAGTTTGGAACATGTTTGTTTGAACTTTGGAACATGTATGTTTATAGTTTGGAACATGTATGTTTATAGTTTGGAACATGTTTGTTTATAGTTTGGAACATGTTTGTTTACTGTTCAGAGCATGGTTGTGACAAAGTGACAATCATAACTAGGGTCTGTGTCTGATATTGCTGGCGCCTAGGGTCTGGCACAACATCACACAGCACCGCCAGATCAATATTCATCGTTCGAAGTACGAACTTCTAGCTATAAAAGCTCACGTCGCGTCCATTTTCTTCGTGAGTAGATCCGTGCTGGGGAAGCTGCAGATGCTGGAGGATTCGAATTGGAGGGGGTGCCCCGAGCGCAAGCGTGGTTAGCTGTTCTACCCTCTCCTTCTTCGGCTCGCTGTTTGATCACGCATGGAGTTCACACGTCCCGGTCTCCTGTAAGTCGTCGGGTCTCTCGAGTGTTCTCGGACGAGGTTTGGGCGTCCGTCCTCTTCGGAGGCGGGCGGTGCCTGGGATCATGGTCGGCTAGTCTCCCCTAGGGGTCCTGTAAGTAGGTCCTACGAAGGCTATGTTGTCGGAACCACACGGCTCTCTGCTCACCACCCTTTTTCCTTTATTATTGCCTTCGGGCGCACGTAAGTTAGGCCGTGCCATGCATTACCTTTACGCTGCATACACTTTACTATGCACGCACTGCGCTTTGCACACACCCTCCTATGCACACACTATGCGCATGCGGCACAGGTGGGGTCCAATACATGCTACACTAGTTTAGGTTTTGGGCCCTACCGGGGAGACTCTTGTTGTCGTGTTGAGGATGCTGCTGTTTGATGTGTGTCTCGGCTGGCTCTGATGATTACCGATGTGCAAGTCTGAACATCTCTGACAGGCCTGTGGACTGGTGGCATCCGTGATTCTTTGGTCTCCGAAGAAGCTATCAATTCATTGCCCACATCGGTGACTGGCGCCCGTGATACTCGGTGTGCCAGACGTAATGGTTCGCGGCCCTGAAATTTGGACCTTCCGAGTAGCCCGTCAACCCCCCTGCTATCTTATGATGGTAAACTCCTTGATGTTGCTGGCTTGACTACCTGTGAGGAAACAGCGTGCTGAAACATTGATGACAAGTGGCATGCACTCCCTGGGGCATGAAGCACCTCCCCGTCCACGTCGGATGCCCTGGGCACACGTGAAGTGTGGCAGAGAGAGGTGCAAGTTTGATGAGAGGTCCTGCAAGATGCAACTCATCAGACTTTATGAATATATGCATGTATATACCAATTTATAGATATTATACTCTAAAGAGTAACTGTTTTTTGCTTATTATATCAAACAATCAATAATAATTTTGAGTGCATACATACGACATCATGCAGAATTTAACCAATCCATCCTTTTCTCTACCCATCCATCCAAAATCAATCCATATAATATGTACTGCAAATACATGTATAATATTATTATATTATTATTAGTATTTATTTAGATCTCCCAATTTGAAAAGAGCATATAATATTATACATGATAAAATATATATGTATGCATTAATATATAATATACCCATAATATGTAATAAACACCCATATCTCTTGATTTATTCACACATATTAATAGTTATATAAATATACCCTCCTATGCACACAGTATGTGCATGCGGCTATAGTAGGGTCCAGACATGCTACATTAGTTTAGGTTTTGGGCCCTACCGGGGAGTCTCTTGTCATCGTGTTGAGGAAGCTGCTGCGCTGTTTAATGTGTGTCCTGCCGGCCTGACTCTGATGATTACCGATGTGAAGTCAGTTCGTCTGTCTTCTGGTCCGTGGATTGGTGGTAAATCCGTGATTCTTGGGTCTCAGGGCCCATGAAGCTATCAAGTCACAAAGGACGACATCGGTGACTGGCGCCCGTGATACTCGGTGTGCCAGACGTAAAAGATCACGGCTCTGAAATCTGGACCTCCCGAGAAGCCAGTCCATCACCCTATACCATGGGATGATGGCTTGATGTTGACTACACGCGAGATGACATCAACAGCTGAGGCGTGGTGGCAAGTGGCATGTTCTCCTCGGCCACGGGGCATGAAGCACCTCCCCGTCCTCGCCGGATGCCTTGGGCACACGTAAAGTGTGGCAGAGAGAGGTGCAAGTTTGAATGAGAGAACATGGAAGATGTGTATTTTATTGGACTTCAATTGCATGAATCATATTTTATATATACATATTATATTTATTATACATAATATTGAATCCGTACTGTCAATTATTGTTATAAATTTGAATGCCCGACATACACTGTATGTGCATTAATAATAATAATGAAATGACATTGCATGCTATATGTAACAATACAATCATTATATAATATTGTGCGATTTACTTATAACTAGCACTAGCACCATGTACTGCATCAATATGTGTATTGAGACGATTGGATATTTTTATATGAAGTGAATCCAAATAATATAATATAGTTGTATTGTTTCAATGATTACAATGTCATATAAAAAGGATTAATTTAAAAGATGTTACTTCTGGACAATTGCAAAATTACATCACTGCAAGTCACCCATGCACTGCACGATCCGGACTCATCTCATGAAGCAATGTTAAATGTGCTTCTCATATAGTCAAAATGTACAATCATTAAACACTAAAATGTATACATCTACAATACTCAAAATCAATAATTATTAATAAGTATAATCAATCCAGCAGTGTACCCAGCTAGGTCTGTCCAAAATATGAAGTTGACACACACCCTCTCCCATGAGTTATGTGAAAATGTACTTAGCGTTTTCTCTCCTATAATATTATTCTCCCATACATTGAAAAAGTACTAAGCACCTCCAGATGTAGCTGGGGTTATGGGTCACCTATTGAGATGGGAATTCTTTTAGAAGTTAGTTCACGTCCCCAGCTAGGTCTGTTTATAATATCACACCCCCTCACCCATGGGTTTTGGAAAAGGTGTTTAGCATTTTCTCTCCTATACTCTCCCATACATTGTACAAATATTAAACACCTCCGAATGAAGCTGGGGTTTCGGTTCACCTATTGAAATAGGTATTGTTTCAGAAGTTAGTCCACGTCCCCAGCTAAGTCTGTCTCAAATACGAAGCTGACACGCCCCTCACCCATGAGCTAGGCAAAAAGGTGCTTAACGTAAATGTAACTGGGGTTATGGGTCACCTATTGAGATGGGAATTGCTTCAGAAGTTAGTTTATGTACTCAGCTTCATCTGTCTAAACTATCAAGTTGTCACGCCCCCTCACCTATGAGTTATGGAAAAAAGTGTTTATCATTTTATCTCCTATGCCTCCCATACATTGTAAACATATTAAGCATCTCCAAATGTAGCTGAGGTTATGGGCCACCTATTGAGATGGAAATTATTTTAGAAGTTAGTTCATGTACCCAGCTAGGTCCGTCTAAAATATGAAGTTGGCATGCCCCCTCACCCATGAGTTATGGAAAAAGGTGCTTAGCATTTTCTCTCCTATACTCTCCCATACATTGTAAAAATATTAAGCACCTCCGAATGTAGCTGGGGTTACGGGCCACCTATTGAGATGGAAATTGTTTCAGAAGCTGGATCACATACCCAGCTAGATGTGTCTAAAATATCAAGTTGACACTCTCCCTCTCCCATCAGCTATGCAAAAAGGTGGTTAGCATTTTCTCTCCTATGCGTATTCTCCCATACATTGAAAAAGTATTAAGCACCTCCAAATGTAGCTGGGGTTACGGGCCACCTATTGAGATGGGAATTGTTTCAGAAGTTAGTTCATGTCCCCAGCCAGGTCTGTCTAAAATATGAAGTTGACATACCCCCTCCCCCATGAGCTATGCAAAAAGGTGCTTATACGTTTTCTCTCCTATACTCTTCAATACATTGAAAAAGTATTAGGCACCTCCAAATGTAGCTGGGGTTATGGGTCACCTATTGAGATAATAATTGTTTCATAAGTTAGTTCACATCCCCAGCTATAGGTCTAGCTTCAATATCAAATTGACACGCCCCCTCCTCCTGGGCTATGCAAAAAGGTGCTTTTCATTTTCTCTCCTATACTCTCCCATACATCGAAAAAATATTTAGCACCTCTAAATGTAGCTGGGGTTATGGATTAGCTACAGAGATGGAAATTGTTTCCAATGTTAGTTCACGTCCCCAGCTAGGTCTGGTGAAAACATCAAATTGACACACCCCTCCCTCATGAATATGCAAAAAAGTGCTAATAGGGTATTCTCTCCTACACTCTCCAATACCTACATTGAAAAATAATAAGCACCTCCGAATGTAGTTGGGGTTAAGGATTAGCTATATGCAAAGAAGGTAATTGCAAATGTTACTTAACATCCCTAGCTAGATGTGGTAAACATATCAGCTCGACACGCCCCCTCCCCCGTGAGCTATGCAAAAAGATCCTTAGCATTAATTTTTCTCCCCAACGTGTACTCTCCCATATATTAAAAAAGCACCTCCAAATGTAGATGGGGTTACGGATTGTTTCATACATTAGTTCACATTCCCAGCTAGGTCTGGTTAGAATATTAAGCTGACAAACCTACTCGCCCATGAGCTATACAAAAAGGTGCTTAGAGTTTATCTCACTATTCCCTCCAGACCTATAAATCGAAAAGATAATAAACATGCACCTCCAAATGTAGCTGGGGATATGGGTTAGCTACGGAGATGGGAATTGATTCAGATGTTAGTTAACATCCCTAGCTAGGACTGGCTAAAATATCAAATTGACACCCCCTCTCCCTCATGACCTATGCAATAAGTTGCTTAACATTTTCTCTCCTATACCCTCCCATACATATTAAGCACCTCCGAATGTAGCTGAGGGGTTATGGGCCACCTATTGAGATGGAAATTGTTTCATAAGTTAGTTCACGTCCCCAGCTAGATCTTGCTATTATAATACACGCCCCCTCCCCCATAAGCTATGTGAAAAGGTGTTAATCATTTTCTCTCCTATGTATAGACTCCCATACATGGACGAGAATAGGAGCAATAAACACTAAACATTTTCTTGCATATCTCATAGAAATGGGGGCACATCAACTTAACATTTTTGCCAGACCTAGTAGATGGCATGAACTAACTTCTTAAAGAATTCCCATCTGATTCTGAATCAGTACATGGACCGTAACTTTAGCTACATACAGAGGTGCTTAATATTTTTAAATGTACAGTATCATGGGAGAATATAGGAAAAATAACACTAAGCACCTTCTTGCATAGCTCATGGGAGAGGGGGCAAATCAATACAATATTTTTAATAGATCTAGCTGTGGATGTAAACTAACTTATGAAACAATTCCCATTTGTCTGTGGCCCCTAACCTTAGCTACATTTGGAAGTGCTTGATATTTTAAATGTATGGGAGAGTTTACATAGGAGAAACAATGCTAAACACCTTCTTGCATAGATCATGGGAGAGGGGTCTTGTCAACATGATCTTATAACCAGACCTAGCTGTTGATGTGAACTAGCTTATGAAGCAATTCCTATCTCTGCATATGGCCCCTAACACTAGCTCTGTACATTCGAAGCTCAATATTTCAAATGTATGGGAGAGTATAGTAGAAATGACACTAAGCACCTTTTTGTATAACTCTAGGTGAGGGAGCATGTCAACATGATACTTCAGCCAGGCCTAGCTATGAAACAATTCCTATCTCTGTACATGGTCCCTAACCTTTGCTACATTCGGAGGCGCTAATTTTTAATGTATGGGAAGGTATAAGAGAAATAACGTTAAGCACCTTCTTGCATAGCTCATGGGCAAGGGGGCGTGTCAACAATACAATTCAACCAGACGTAGCTGTGGATTTGAACTAACTTATGAGACCATTCTCATCTCTTTATGTGACCCCTAATTCTGGAGGTGTTTAAAGGTACAAACAAAATCTGATATCAGTTTATTCATAGATAGCAGGACGTATCCGGGTGACCTTTCTTGTACTGGACTCTGACCTACGCGGGAATATTTGAGTGAATAAGTTTGCATACCACGTGATCGGGAATAATCGGACAAGTTTTGTATCCAGGCAGAAAAGGAGACGGAAGGTCATGGGGGTTGTTGAACGCACCGAAAATAAAGAGATGAACACAGCCGTGAGCACCGAAAAGAAAGAGACGAATTCAGCCGTGATCGGATTAATGACCTTATGTGGTTGGATAGCCGCTGGATTTTCTCTTTTCGCATCGCACAGCTATGGTAGTTTTATACCAGTTCCGTCGACTTTCGGCATAGCAACGAAGTTGGGATACACCTTCAAATGGATGCTTCTTCCTTCAGCTAGTGTCTTCTTTGCCATCATGGATTCGGCGAGGGCTAGAGGTAGACACAAGGCACATCCCCTCGCTGGAAAGGACCATCTATTTCAGATACAGAAGAACGTTCTGATGAACACTATTGAACAATACAGTCTTTTCTGTATTCCACTCCTTGCACTGGGAGCATCCGTACAGACTGCAGAACAACTGAGATTCATCCCAACTCTGTGTATTCTCTTTTTTGTTGCCCGAGTCCTCTTTCGTTTGGGGTACCCAGACTACCGCGGTTTAGGATTTAGCCTGAATTTTTTCATCACCATGTTCACATATGGAGCAAACATTTACCTGGCTTACATGTATGGATTCCTTGCTGGCATTGAAGATAAGACTCCAACTTTGACTGACAGATTTCAGTAGCACATCGGTACAGCAGCATACTTAAGTAACCTGTAGGCATACTATTACTAGCCCAAGACTTTAGTGTTGTCTTTTGTGTTATCATTTTTACTAAATAAAGCATTTTGTCTTACTTATGCTTATCTTTATCAACCTAATGCACTGATAGGTAATGGAGCTATATGCATGGCCATTGGAGCATAGCTGCGTAGTATAGAGTATCTATGGTTGGAGAGACTCCAGGTGGTCCAGTTTGGGGTGGACAACCTCTCTGTACCCATAATAAACCAGGAGTGAAGTTAATAGCATTCCATTGTAGGCCTAGGGTAGTCCTGAAACAGAACCCGTCCGCCATTGTGAGGTACTTTCTATTTTTCGGACGGTCCGCACGGACGGCGGACGCATACAAAAGATAGGGACGGCAATTAGCGCCCGTTTAACTTCTATTCTGCGGACGACACAAGATAGGAATATGCTAAAAAGCGGACCGATCGAGGTGTATTCCAAACCGGCTACCATACATCGAAGCGGACTGAAGTGTAGAATACAGCAGTAACACTTTCTTTAGTTAATGTGCCTCTCTCTGTAGCTATTATTATTGTACAGCTTTACCGTACCTCCCTACAAGTACAAGAAAAAACGAACAGCAATTCTTCCCAAGACAGCTGACAGTAACTGCATGCGTAAAATAAAGAATAATGCAGTGCATTTATCTTTCAGCAGGACACGAAGTCCTTATTCAGAACCCTCAGCGTTGACAGCTGCATGCCAAAGCCACGTGGTCCACCATCTAGCATAGCACAAGAAATGAAGAATAGCAATTCTCCTCAAAAGATAGCTGACAGTAATATACTACGCAACCTATGTTCACACGAAGTCCTTCAGTGCCCCCAGCGTGACACCATCCGCATACTCGTCCGCGCTCCGTCCACCGTCCGCATACTCGTCCGCCGTCCGTGCGGACCGTCCGCAAAATAGAAAGTACCCCATTGTGACGGATCCCGGAGACGGCGTTAAAAGTTGGAGAAGTAGGCCTAAGTGCTAGCCTGACGGTCTAGTGAGCCAGACTAGACCTGCTTCGACCGGCCCACCAAGCGCCCAGGGCGAGGAGAAGAAGGAACTGAGGCGTTTAGAAAGAAAGACAGTCGTACTGTCGTAGCAGACCAAACTAACCTTAGAAGGTGCTTAGCCTTTTAGGATTTGATCCATACCGCTTACCGCTGCACTTTGAAAATGGCCACTGAAGATTCAGAGAAGAAGAAAGCTTATGCCAGCTATATTCCGCGACATATTAACTTTAGACTTCATATTTTTTATATACTTTCTGGTCCAGCCGTGGCAATAGGGTCACTTTACTTAGCGTACAAGTACGGTAGTTTCATACCTGTTCCTTCTTCTGCCAGTATTGCTGTGAGACTTGGATACACGTGTAGGTGTCTTGCACTGCCCTGTCTAAGCCCTATGCTGTCTGTAATGGAATCCATAGTAGCTCGAGTCAGGTCCAAAGTGTGGCCAATGACGGGGAGAGATCACCTTCTCCCCCAACTCCAGAGGAATGTATTGATGAACACCATCGAACAGTTTGGCATGTTTGCTGTCTCATTGCTGGCCTTGGGAGCATCTTTACAGACGCCCGAACAACTCCGACTCATTCCAACCATGTGTATGCTGTTTGTAGCTGGACGTCTCCTATTCCGTGTAGGATATCCGGACCACCGCGGTTTTGGCATTGCTGTCAATATTACTATTACAGCAGTCAATTTTCTAACGGTTGCCTATTTGACATTCAAGAATGGATTAACCAGTGATCTGTAGGGTGGCTCTTAACCCTAACTGACTTCAGAACCCTACCTTTATATGCATGTGCTGAAGTGAACATCAAACCACAATTGTATATCATTCTTCCATAGATAGTATATTTTCACTCTCTGTGTACATTCATTAAATCATTATATTGTAGATATAAATATATCATGATGATATATGGAAACATAGACTGCATTTTTCCTGCTCGAGTTATTAGTTGACAGGGTGCCTAGTATAGTGGTAGCCTCCTGGCCAAAGGCTACCCAGGGTTAAATTAGCTTACGTAACCGTTGAGCAACTATTTGAAGTTATTATGCAATATGACCACGTGGATGCGAGAGGAAGTATAATAGCACTTCGTGAAATAAAAATGGCCACCGAAGTTGAAGAGGACGGAATTGGATATTTCCCACGAACGGTAAACCAGAAATTTTATCAGCTGTCTTTATTGGCTGGCTCAGGAGTGACAATAGGGTCGCTTTACTTAGCGTACAAGTACGGTAGTTTCATACCAGTTCCTTCTTCTGCCAGTATTGCTGTGAGACTTGGATACACGTGTAGGTGTCTTGCACTGCCCTGTCTCAGCCCTATGCTGTCTGTAATGGAATCCATAGTAGCTCGAGTCAGGTCCAAAGTGTGGCCAATGACGGGGAGAGATCACCTTCTTCCCCAACTCCAGAGGAATGTATTGATGAACACCATCGAACAGTTTGGCGTGTTTGCTGTCTCATTGCTGGCCTTGGGAGCATCTTTACAGACGCCTGAACAACTCCGACTCATTCCAACCATGTGTGTGCTGTTTGTAGCTGGACGTCTTCTATTCCGTGTAGGATATCCAGACAACCGCGGTTTTGGATTCAATATGAATTACACCATATCAGCAATCAATATCTCAGCCGTTGCATACTTGACATGTAGAAATGGACTCCTAAGCGGTCTTGAGCTCTAATGTCTAGTACCAACTAAATGATATGCAGCTTTATTTGTTAGAAACTATCAACAATGCATGTTTATGTATGAAAACTGTGTACTTTTGGTATACTGTACTTCTAATTTGCAAATGGATTATTTTAGTGTTCATTCACATCACTCCATGTGGAGTACTGCTGATGTCACAGGCAATTATATGAATTTTATACAATCCGTGCTGTACTCTTAACCTTAATTGATGAAGTGTACATGTAACTTAGCTATAAGCTAGCAGTTGTAACGAAAAGGACATGAATTTCATCCTTCTACATACAGTGGAACCTCTCTATGTAAGGACTGGATATGTTATTATTGTGTTCCTGTGCTTGTGATGTGATATTGCGTAGAATATTGATTGATTTACCTCGTGTTCATAAGAAAATGTCGATCGTTAGCCTATTGCCATTTATCTTTGACTTCGAGTCAATCCTATCATAAATCTCAAGCCTACCCGACGTGGAGGATTACATCTATTACAAACCTCTGATCATGAAATGTGGAAACCTCTGTAATAAGGACGCCATTCTGTGTCACAGTGTAGTACTGTAGTGTATTAAATGACCTCTGAATTGAGGAAACCTCTGTATTAAGGACTAAACTTAAGGTCCCAAAGTGCCCTTAATAGAGAAGTCCCACTGTACCTGTTTGAGTATTACAGTATATTGTTTTATGGTTTGTTCTAACTTATATGGATGGGGGTTGAATTTGTGAAGCCTGTCAGGTTATAGAATCTATTATAGTGTTCCAGCATATTACTTGTCAGGTGGTATAATACTATGGTACGTATACAGCATAGTTTTGATATTGTGGATGTTTTATGCCTACAATGGAGCTCTGACAATCAGCATCGCCTACATGATTACATAATTCTGACTATATATTTCTGTTAGTACTTGATAACGTGCATACAGGATGCCATTTGGGTATGCTTCAACTATAATATGTAGCTGCATATACTAGACCAATTTCAATTGTCCAAAAATTGATATACACAATTCAATCATGATTAATACTAATAGTCGCAGTGTGTCTAGTAGAAGCAATAGTGAAAATAGATATAATTATGTTTGTTTTGCCCTAGTTTTGTGTATTCAATAAACCTATGTCATTGACACAGGTTTATTGAAATTCAAGACCCTGAACCCATATGTGTAGACGGTGTTACTTTCAGTTCACATGCATTTTGACACAATTAGTAAGTAGTACAGCTTCTCTCCCAGGCAGAACAACATTATTTGACTTCTCACCTGATTAACACAGCTAAGTCAAACCCAGCATTGGCATTTACATGTAATTTAAAGTACATTGCATATTATGTTGCCTGTGTACAATAGAAACATGTTTAAGACATATGCATGCCCTTGAAGATATACATAAATTACTGTTCAACACAAACCAATACTTAAGCTTTGTCTAGTTTGCCATAGTACTGTCTATAATGTTATGATTAGTTAATCCTGTTGAGAAGAACATCTGATTGCTTGAGACGACGTAGTGAAATGTGTTTTTTGTTGAACATATCCTGCATGATACTCAATAACCATACACCAACATATTAGACCTGCAGAAATTCCTCTATGATTAATCATTTAATTTTCACTCAACTGCTTAATGCACACACACACACACACACACACACACACACACACACACACACACACACACACACACACACACACACACATGTAACACTCCTCTATCAAAACATCACATATCTCGATCACAGTCACTCAACTCAATCATTCACCAAGAACCAACTAGGCTACTGCCACGTGGCTACAGCTAACAGGTAAAAAAGTCAAGCAAAGATTAAAGGGTATTGCATCCTTCCCTAACTAAGACACGTAACATGCACTAATCGCACATGACCTATGACTCATATAGAGTACGTAATAGCCAAGTCACACACACACAAGAGCTAAATGCTAGACAAATGAACTAAAAGTAATTGTCTCACACACACACACACACACACACACACACACACACACACACACACACACACACACGCATGCACACACACGCACACACACACACATGCACATGCACACACACACGCACACACACACACACACACACACACACACACACACACACACACACACACACACACACACACACACACACACATGTACTTAAGTATACACACATAGTTCAAATTACTATACTAAATATACTGTATTGCATTGCATACTCAGTATTCCAAATTGAAGAGTGTGTACTGGTTGTCTAAGATATTATTGGTTTCAAAGTGTAGACCAAGGAATGTCTGATTGCTGAATCCATAAGAAAAAAAGAATATTATGTGTCAGTTGTTTGTATTCTCCAGTGAGTATAAAAGTTAACAGCTGTTCAGCTAGCACTGTACCAGTTGGTGTTTGTGCCTAAAATGTTGACAAAGTGTACAGTATCCTTTTTGCTCGTTGTGGCTGTTTGCCTAGCTTCAGCACAGTCTGGAGTGGATCAGACTCGCAATGACATCGAAAATTACCAAAATTATCAGGAGGTTATTGAGACCACAGTGGAAATGATTGAGAAGTCACGAACCTTTGGCACCACTAGAGGATTTCTTCGCTTGCTTGCTTTTGTCGAGACAAGAGATGGTGAATTTCAAACAAAAGGCAAAGGCGGACTGTGGGGTATTTCCATGAACCAGTTCAACCAAGTCAAGAAGTCGTCCTCTCTAATAAAGCCCTATGTGCTGGATGTCAGAAGGCAGTTTAATGTGCTCTTTCAGGATCGTTCTTTCGCCTACAGTAATCTGGACAAACCACTAATCTCAGCACTCTTTTCCATCTTGTATCTTATTGACCAACTGAGGAAGTACTCACTTGATTTGAGAAACATTCCTATGGACCAGGCTGACCAGGATGAATTCTATGCTATGTACTACTGTGAACAAGAAGACAATAATTGTAAGATGAAGTTCACTGACGGTTACAAACAATATCTCCAGCAGACAAGGCAGCAACCATGTGACCCACAAGCTGACATCATCTTCCTCCTGGATGGATCAGGGAGTATTGGATTGGACCATTTTCAGGTTGCTCTGTCTTTCATTGCAAATTTGACTAATCTATATGATATATCCAGTGATGATGTCCGAGTTGGCTTAATTGTTTATGAAAGTGGCATAACTCCTCAATTCCCTCTGGATCGGTACTTTCATAAGTCTGACCTTCTTGACGCTATTAAAAATGTTTCATATCCAAGTGGGGGAACTCGCACAGGAGCTGCTATTGAATATGCAATTAATTTTGGATTCAACACTTCATTTGGAGTTCGCCCACTATCCGAAGCAGTTCCGAGGATTCTCATTGTTCTAACTGATGGGAAATCAGGAGATGACGTTTCCATACCAGCAATGAGAGCAAAGATGTCTGGACTTAACCTGTTCAGCATTGGTATAGCCAATGCCAACGATGAGGAACTCCATGAAATTGCTTCCAGTACCAACCAAGTCTATTTTGTCAGGGCCTTCAGTCGTCTCTCACAAGTGACTTTACTCATTCGCACAGCATCCTGTAAGTCCAGCGCTCTTGTTGACAAGAATGAACCAGTTGCCAGAATGGTAACAAAAGGACAGCTAGAGAAATTGCAAGTCATCTTGGAGGACAACGAACAACTTTCAATCACATTTTCCACTGAACCAGGCGATGAACTCATCATATACGCATCATTCCGCTTTCGAAATCCAGGCCCAAATCAGTATGACTTCATTTGGCATGTATCAGATGGTGAATACACGGTATCTACTGCAACTGCTGATGGTAACAGGAAACGAAGGCAGGTGCCCGGTGATGTACCACCTGATGCTCAAACTCTCTTTATGGCCATTGAAGCCGTGAGCCCAACAGCGTCGCTTACTGTTGAGGTTAATGCAAGTGATGTGACGGTAGAACCGTATGGAGATTTGTGTCCACTGGTGATTGCACTTGGAAATGCAACCTACGAGTGTAAAGCTAACTGCACCGGTACTGATGCCCGAGTGACATGGGAAAAGGAATCCTTCGATGGATCCCTGCCAGATTCTGCTACCGTGACCACGTCAATTGATGGACGTTGTAGTATCCTGGTACTTGACCCCTCATCTCCAGATTACTATGGTCGTTATTATTGTGTCCTCCGTTCTCCTCGGGTCATTGGATCTAAGAGGGCCTCCATTGAATTCCCTGTGGAGTGTTTGAATAATGGGACCAACATTGATCCAGATTTATGTGACTGTCCTGAGGGATGGGGAGGTCCAATTTGTGATCAGCGTGAGTCCTGTATATACGTAGATATTTAGAATACCACACTTGTGACCACAAAGCATCTTTAAACTATATGGGGTGTTTGTACTAATTGAATAGCTATGGTATATATAATGTACAGTGTGCATGTGTGCTTGTGCGTGTATATGAGAATAACATTGGAATTACTATGAAAGTTTGTGTGTGCTTGTGTTTGTACAATGTCATGCACATATTTATGAGATTTGTACTTGTGTGTGTGTATGCATGTGTGTGTGTATGTGTGTGTGTGTGTGTGTGTGTGTGTGTGTGTGTGTGTGTGTGTGTGTGTGTGTGTGTGTGTGTGTGTGTGTGTGTGTGTGTGTGTGTGTGTGTGTGCTTGTAAATGTGTGCATGTACAGTGTTGTACTTATGGTGGAATTTATGCTCTCTTCATACACAGCACTGTGTACCCCACCTTGTCAAAATGGAGGGATCTGCAGGTCTGTTAATGAATGCTTATGTGTACCAGGGTACTTTGGGAGCACTTGTAACATCACAGGTGTGTATGTGTGTCCAAAGGTGTAAGTTTTTGTATTTCCTTAAACCTTTGTGTGCATATTTGTATGTGTCTGTGAACTTACTCTTGTTAATAGAATTAATAATATTCATGCATTATTTTTCCTCATTGGAGTACTCAATATGTGTCTATTTCTACTCTTGTGTAGATGCAGTACCATCGGTCTCCGTCCTCTCCTACACCGAATATGGTCTTGTGATACAGTGGTTTGTCCCACGAGTTGTGGAGCACGGAGACTTGAGGGGTTTCCAAATCACTGTTGTCGAAATCAATCCTCTCAATGATGAAGTGAAGAAAACGAGAAGTTTCAATGCTGGCCGTCCTGTCCGGGCTTTTCTCATTTCCACGATAAAAAACCCTGGTACCTACCGCATCGAAGTCCGCCCACTTACTGGACTTGGGTATGGTCCACCAGGAACAATTGTGTACACTGTACGCATGTGAACCCATGCAGCCACACCCACCTGCGTGCTCAGTTGAATCAGCATAACTCCACAAGGATTTCATCAAAACTCTACAACACATAGAACTGCAGCATATATAACTCTGTTGTTAAGCCTAGGGTTAACTACATTCATACTGTACTCATTTCATTACATTACATTAATGTATAGTACAATGCGGGCCGCGGCTATTACGTATACTATAATATTTCAATGTATTGCCCAACATAACTACACGATCTATAATAGTGATACTTATAGTAACGATATACAGTGTGTTCATATAATTACGATACAGTTCGGTTACCCGGCGCTTCTGAGAGCGCACTATTGTATTGCGTAGAAAAGCGCGTGTTACCATGGAGATAATAACACGTGTTCTATTCTGTGCTCCAAGAATGAAGGCACTGGTACTATGGCAATCTTGTCAAACGTTGCATCAGCTGGACCGTACTTGTTTACTTATCCTATCATTTCCCACCTTCGGTCCCGTTTCACGGACAACTATCCGAATTCAACTGCCTATCTCCCTTATTGGCGGCTAGTCCGTCTGTCCTAACCAAGGTTAGTGTTCTAGATCAGTTGTCGTTACTTGTGACAGGGAGTATTGAACCGTTTTACCTTTGGAAACCAAGACGGTGTTTTGTGGGTGTGTAACAGGTGTAGTCGTGTGCGGTTTGTAACATTTTTTAAAAACGTCAGAGAGGGAGACCTCAATAGAAACAAGTAGCCTTCAGATCTATTGGAAGCAGATTAAATCTGTACTAAATAAGTAAACCGGCGTGGATCAATTGATGGTGTGATACAGTGAATACAGTAATTTCCAGACGTTACGTACGATACGAATCTTAATGCTGACCTACTGCTACAAGTTCATAATTGTGGTATCTCTATTGATGTAATATTATGCCAGTGCAGCATACACCCACACATTGATTTGTGTTATAGCGTGTTGCCTGTGTCCGACATCACAGTTGAATACCACTTTAGTGTAGTATTTATGATTTTCCATGTTGTAATATCTAATTCATAATGGTCTTTCACCTCCCGATACAATTGAGGTTTGAAAGCACTCAATATTAACGATATCAAAGGCCCCTCTTCCAAGTTACCCCACCCTACCCTGTCATGTAACCACGACATGGTTGATTATTGCGATTTTTGTTGACCTAATGGCTCTCAAGTACTACGTACATGCTCACTATACATTTGTTCATTTGTGTCAGGTAAAATGGGGTAATTCTGATAATGATATGATTCCAGAAATGTGTAAATGAATGATTTTTATGTTGAAATGCAAAGCGTTCGAGGACGAATACAGTGTTCCAACGGTAATGTTTACCCTTGGCTACAACCTATGTACCTGCTACCCACCTCTCATGTGCCAGTTAATCACAAGTTTACATATGTATTTACATATACTGCTATTAAAATTATCCTACGTATTTACATACCTTGTATATTTACAGAATGGCCAAACCATCTGAAGCTAATATCAAGAATCAAGCAACATTCTTTGAGTCGGGTGTGGAGTCCTTAACCACTCACGCTCCCGATGTGACAAGTAGCAAGGAGTCTAGTGTCAGTGTACAAAATGTACAGGACTCTAAACCCTCTGATCACACCCGTCCTGCTAGCACAGGTGTGGACAGACAAGGTGGTAGGAGTGAACATACATTTCCCACTGTGAAACCAGTGGTGGAGAACCACAAAGAGGACACAAAGACCCCCTCCTCTTCTGCCCACCCTTCTAGCAGTGATGATCCAGTCACTGGTGGAAATACCACTCTGCATCCCCAAGGAGACAGCTGCCAAATCATGGACCAGCAAAACAATATTGTTTGTGTTAACTCCTTGTTTCCTATGGACTCACAGGATTGGATGGATAAATAGGTGAGTTTTAGGAGGGCGGTACACACATAATACGTACTTATGTACTATTTGCGTATATTATATGTACGTATTAATTTGTGTATAGTAATACGTATATGTATGTATATGTATGTATTTTCCACTATTGAGTATATGTTTAAATAAATAAGATCTGTAACACAAGACGTGTGTGACAGTTAGGTAGCTGTTTCTAGGAGGCCACCACCCCTCCCCTGTTGAGTTCCGCTAAGTTATCATGGACTTACAGGGTTGATGCAGTATTCACACATGACACATACGTACTCTAAAGTCACATTGGCTTCACTTTGCATTGAAGCAAATACACTGGTATATTTCTTATTGTTGCTGAATGTTAACTGACATTGAAACTTAATGTGTAAATTACATGCGCACAATAAAGGTTATAATATATTATATGTTCTTCCTACTCTTACAATAGGTGAACAATCATAGTCAAATCATCCATAGCAAAATTCAAGGCTTATTTTTTATTTATTCAAATGTAATTACTATTGTGCCCAGTTGTCCATTAGATGTTTCAGATTCATTTCATCTTATTATTTGGAATAGTATACATGGTACGATTGTCTTCAATTCCTCATCATCTAGGTATCTCTATTCATCATGGACATTTTTTTCACTTTCTTATGATTGTTGTAGCTATATTATGTTGTAGTTGAACAAATGCTGCACGAATGATGAAAGAATTATGTTGCAATATTTCGTGTTGACTTTCGATGCATGTACGTATGTACAGTAGATGTTGGGATAGAGATGAATAAATGGTCTTGATGTGATCCCAATAGTGACAGAGAGGAAGCCTCCACCATAGATCTTAGGTACCTAGGGTCTATGCCTCCATTGTAGCAAAGGATATCAACAATTAAAGAGGAAGACTGTGACCAGTAACATACAATGAACACTAACATTTTTTTCTTAGGATGTAACTTGTGAATGTGCACCCATCTACTCTGTATACCAGATTAGGAGTGTTGATGCATATCATATTATGGATGTTTCCATTATCATGCAATTGCCATACCATGTTTCATGATAAGTTCTATATACAGGAACTAGCTCTACTGTGCACGGTATATGCAGACAATCTATAAAAATGAGCCAAACATGAACTGTGTATTGTATTCATGTGTATACATCTCTCATCTAAGATGTTTTTCCTTATTATATTATATATAATTATACTAATATTATTCTGTATAATCTGTCACTATATTCTTATGCACATATGCTTGTAATTTTTACTGTATATGTAGTTATCTGTGAATCAAATAGCATAATCTGTTTTTATAAGGAAAAAGTAATTTGCTAAAGTATTGTTTAATCAACTCTAAGCATTGAAAAGAAACTTCATATTGCTGGGATTCTGTGGATGTTGAGGGATGAAACATTCAGAAAATCAGTGCGACTGATAAACTGCGGAAACAACAGTATAAGACACTGTAACACCATAATAGCAGGTAAAAGAGGGGAAAATCTCCACAAATAACGCATAGAGTCACAACACATTGAACGATATACGTAAAAAAAAATTGTTGGCTATTGACAGATTTTGCTGAACTGAGTTTCACACACATAGAATCCACTTTGATTCAATCAAGGTCATAGTCATTGTGACACAATTAGTTACTCTCAGAACATGTGCATTCCATGTAGACTCCACATGATATGTACATCTTTAGACACATGTACCTGATATGCATGTACATTGAATACTCGTTAATCCATAGTGGTGGATTAACGAGAATTCCCTGCATGTACAATGTACAATAAACATCCTAGTCTGCCAAATGCATTTTTAGCATCTAAATTGCAGCAGCATTGATGAAAATGACTGCCTGGACATGACTAGGTGTGCATCCAACCAATCATCCCACTCCTCAGAACAGTAGCCACTATTGCATGTAAAATGCACAAAGTATTGTAAGGTCAATTGTGTACATGTTAATAGCATATACCCACAATATCTTGAAAACTGGTTGCTGCAAATGTCATACATCTCACAACTCAATTTTCATGCAGGAATACGTACTTCATATATAGGTTTGTAGTTATTGCATGATTGTATCGTCATGTGATTGCTTGATATCACAACGCATTATCTTATAGGGAAAACCAGGTTATTCTTAAGCGATCACGTAGCAGCGAAACAGATTGAAATGGGCTTGCATTTCAACTATTTCAATATGTTTCACTACTACGTGATCGCTCAAGAATAACCCAGTTTCCCCTATCTACGTATGCTGTAGCAATCATGATACTCCACCAAATTATTGATCGCATCATCTTATACCACAGCAATGAACCTCTGATATATCACCAACTTCTATTACACCAACTACCATAGCTAAATGCTGGAGAGGTGTGTGTGTGTGTGGGGGGGGGGGGTAATGACACCCCGACAACCATGTTGTAGAACACTGTAAGAGGAACCAGATCGGATGGCTAGACTAACTTATAAATCAACACCAGGCACTCCACCATGTGGTAGCCAATCTTAACATATGTCTCCCTTTGAAACTGATGGAGGAGTCCTCTGTTCCTGATACTGGTGGGGTCATACATACCAATGTTGCCAGGTGGAATGGTGGTGTACCTACGTATGTGTGTGTATAGTGGTACGAGTGGAAAGAATATCAAAATTTGCAAATGTAACACATACGTATGTTCCTGAAGAACACATGCATGCATGACATAACACACAGAAAGAGACACACATTGACACATCGTAAACGGACACATACACAAGCACAAACACATGCATGCAAGCATGCCCATGCACATATGTACACATACATGTACACACATGCACACACGTGCACACACATATACACGCATG
The DNA here is from genome assembly GCA_964020155.1 of Chondrilla cf. caribensis. Lineage (NCBI taxonomy): Eukaryota > Metazoa > Porifera > Demospongiae > Chondrillida > Chondrillidae > Chondrilla > Chondrilla cf. caribensis. Next base: position 2,787,492 of record OZ026566.1, read on the forward strand.
CACACGCACACACGTATGCAAGTACATACATCCAGACATGCACACACACGCAAAAATGTGCACTTGCATACCAATAGCTTAAGCTAACCTGTGTAAAATTATCCCCGCAAAGGGTAATGTTAAAATGAATAAAATCCAGTGATAAGTAAAAACGAGAATAAATGACATGGCCAATGTTCCTACTAATTCTGGTAAGACCCACTATAAAATGTACAAAACGAACACAGTAATTGCACGTAACTCTTACCAGGTTTATAACGAGTCGTTGGAACTTACAAAATTCAATCTCGCGCATCCTGTTTTTGTGTTGGAGTAATCATAGTCAATATCACTGATTAACAAAAGCTGAAAAGGGAGTTAAAGTCAATCATGTAATCACTGTAAGAACACAAAATTTCCCAGACATCTTATGCACAAAGTGGTGGATACAATGTAAACACTCAAAAGGAAAAGAGAAGATGATAGCAAAATGCAAAGTATCATAACGAGAACGTCCGACATATTGGCAGCAGACGGTAATTCCCCTACTAGGTTCTTCGGCAGGCGCTTATTCGTGTTTCCATGACGATGCTTTAGTACAATCATCTACAGCACAACGCACGAGATTATTACATGGATCGAGATTCTGCTGATCGAATATTTGCAGAAGGATCAAATGATCATTCCTATCACCAAAATGAATCTATTTTAATGGAGGAAGTGTTACGAGGAGAAATAGCAAAATTAAAGGAGCAACAAAAACGTTTATTTTCTGTTGTAGAGAAAATTCACAGAGGTCAGACCAATCCCACTCTTATTTCTCAGAGATCTACGAGTAGCGCGAGTTTTTGGATCGAACCTGAAAAGATTTGTAGTAATTGCAGCCAGCTTGAAAGTGGAGCGTCTTCTCCAACCTCCCTTTCCAGATCTGTGTCTTCGTTGAGTCTTGTCAGTTTGCAGAGTCAGTCTTCAAGTGAGGAGAGCCCTGAGACGGGAACACAGCATTCGGAAGACACTGCAAGTGTATTGGAGTGTCCTGCACAAGAGATCATCAGTTCTATGTGGGATGACTTTTCTGTCGATAGTTATGCAAATGAATTAGAAGATGACTTCAACCAGAGAAGAGTGGAACAGAAGGTGCCGACAAAGGAGTGGAGGCCACGTATAACCATTCCTGAGCCATTCATCATGACCATAAGGGACGAGAACAGAGTGAGGAAGAAGAGCAGAGCTATGCAATTGGCAGAAGAAGAGAAACAAAGGAAAGAAGAACAAGAGGAAGCCGAATGCTCCATGCAATTCAAGGCTAATCCAATGCCAGCATCCACATACTTGCCACTGTATGAGATAATAGTGGCAAAGAATGAATATCGAAGGAAAAAGGTCAAAGAGAATAGTAAAGAATTGTTAAAATCACAAGAGAAACCATTCAAATTTGTTGAAAGAGAGAATAAGAAGAGGCTGAGGAAGCAGGATATATCTCTGAAGAAAAAGCAGGAGAGAGAAACTGACAGCCGTCCATTTAGGGCTAAACCTGTACCTACATATCTTTTTGACACAAGTATCGAGGATAAAATCAAGGAAGAGGAAGAATATCGAAAGATAAGAGTGAAAATGAGAGCTGAGGACCTTTTGAGGCAATCCAGATTACCTGGCACTATGGGAGAGAGAGCTAGATCAAAGACAACTCCCAGCGCTGCACAGAGACAGGATTTGTTGGAGCAATCACCAACTCACCAACCAGACATTAACAAGGGGGTCCCCAATTTCACTAGCTCTCATGTAATCTTACAAAAGGAATTAACTAACAGAAAGTGCGCGAAGACTTCTACTGAAGTCAAACCATTCCTCCTCAAAACAGAAATGATCCCTTCTCGCAAAGAGAGAGTGCAACAGGACATCATGTTGGATGAGGCCACTCTTCCTGAATCAAGGTGGCCCTACGTCACCCCTAGACGAAAGGTTTATTCAGTCTGCCAGCGTCTCCGTTCAGCTCCTACCTCAGACCCTCAGAAGACACATACCACCATACTCAGGGAGACTATGACAAAGGAGAAGTTGGATGCAGTGCTTGCTCTGGAGGAGAATGAGGAGGAGAGGAAGAAAAGAAAGGAGGAACGAGAGAGAGAACTGAAGAATGAATTATCTCGAAAGATGAAGAAGTACAGCACAGATAAGACAAGGCAAGCTCTGTCAAGGGAGCAGAAAACTAAAGCTGTTCAGTAAGTCATCTTAACAACAACTTTAATCCGACTATGAACTAGTACTTACCTCAAGGCATGCTGTGTATTGTTTGTATGTACTCCTGTGTGTACATACGTACGTATGTATTGTACATGCTACATAACTAATATGTATGTAGTTGAAGGTAGTGAATTGTAGTTCGACCATGCAGTTGCATGTCATCTTTGTGAAACTGTGGGACATAATGTTATTCATTACTGATGTACCCACAATCGAACTATCAACTGTGGACTGTGGAATATGTATGTGACCTTTTAGTATCAGTCAGCCTGATCCAGTACCTGGATGTGTTGTTTGTTGTAGGATGCTGTAGTTCTCTGGTATGTACGCATGTATACACGTATATGTGTATCTGTGTATGTGTGTGTGTGTGTGTGTGTGTGTGTGTGTGTGTGTGTGTGTGTGTGTGGATGTGTGTGGATGTGTGTAGTATGTACATTTTGTGTTTATATACAGTTGTCTATCATTACTACATTTAATGCCACTATGTATGTACTCCTGACCAATGGTCTACAGATGCAATATCCACTGATACTGTTGATTTTGTTGGGTTGTTGCATAAGGAAGTGCTTGTATACCTTTTGATTCGATTAGAATGTCCTAGTCTGAAGTCCACAAGCTGTGAATACACTGTACCAGTGTCTAGTATTACGTAGTTTTACCTCCTTTCTTCATTAGTGTACATATACATACACAAATGTATGGATGTGTGATGATTGCATCATTTCTGTAGGGTTGTTGAAGAACAGAAGAGGAAGGAGTACAGGGAAAAACTGTCTGAGATGAACAAGAGACTCGAAAACAGACCTTTTCTATTTCAAAGAGCTTCGCAAACAAATGCTGTGAGAACAGCTGAGGGAAAGTACCTATCAGCATTAAAGAGAGCAGGGCTTAGTGAAGAACAAATTAAAGAGTTACTATCTGGACAGAGTTAAACTCCGTTCCTCATTCCTTCGTCTTTTTGTATGTAGAGCGTCATTGAGGTCTGTGTTCCCTTATTTGACCTTCTACCGACATGTGATTTGCATGCGCGAGTTTCACCGGTTTTAACCGGTATTTACTAGATAAACTCCCAACGGGGAATGCCGGAAAGTTACTACGAGTTTGATGCAGTTAACATTGGCGGAGAATCGTGGAGTCCCGATATCAATACCCAAGCAAAGCAATTTCTTTTGTCTTTTTAGGTGTGTAACTAAAAGTAATAATCACTTAGCTCGGTGCTACGAGCTGTGCACAAAGTTTTGCTAACTGATTTCCAGTGACCATTTATAAAATGGCGCCGATTCGCAGTTGTGTCAAACACTGGTAGTGTGCGCTTACGAACTAATGTACTTTGTTGTTATAGCGCGAAAGGATGGAAGTTCAGCTTACTTTGCAACATGCCGAGCAACTATTGGACTTCAGCCAAAAGTTGGACATAAATTTGCTGGATTCTGTGGTGAACTGTTTGTACAACAGCATTGGTCAGCAGGTTAGTCGACGTGCTCCCGGAAGCGTTTAGAGTGAGTGGAACAGTGTTGCGGATACTCGCAATATAGCAGTGCTCCCGTTAGAAGTGTAATAAGCGTCGATAACCGACCGCATTTTGCTCTGACCGAGCCCATACATTTCCTCACGTTGTACCTATATTCCCGGTTAATTCCGAGTGCAGTAAAAGGTTAAAGTGCAAATATGTGCTCTGTGCTTTCCGTGAGCTCTGATAACGATCTTTTGGTAAATTTTATTAACTGTCTTAATTCAAAGTGCACACGGTCCAGAGCACATGGTCTACCTCTTACATTGTCATGTGCTCACATTGCAAACATTCTTGTGGTATTCTGTTACTATAGCAACAAATTGCACAGAAGATACTTAATGACTTCAAGGAGCACCAGGATGCATGGACAAAAGTTGATGTTATTTTGGAATATTCTAACAATGTTCATACTAAGGTACGTATTGGTCATTGTACCCTGTGTGTGTATCCAGTAACCTTCAAAGTTATGTATTATGTACTATACTATCCGATTAACTTGCATTGATATAGTTTAATGGAGTCAGATCGATAAATTATACAACAAGTCATTTGTATGTTTGTCAAAATTGGCCTGTATGATGGGTCTCCCTGCATGTATGTGTAGTACCTGTGTACAGGAAATTCTCCATGATCTCTCACCTTCATAACCCATTAATCTTGCCACATTCTGAGACGAATGCACTTCCGTCATTACAAACTACACTACAAGACCTCCATAATCTGACCACCTTTGTAATAAGTAATGTGTTTCCTCAAATTATCAAGGGTCCACCGTACCTGTTTCACCTTCTATCTGCATGTACTTTTCTAAGAAAACAGTACATTGAACTCCATTTTTTGTGATATGTTGCAAAAGGCTCTGTAATTCCTTTGTGGTACCTTATGCAGTCAGACCTCTCCCAGTACTGGTCCACCCTCCCCAACCCTGTTGAGTCCTGCCCCTTCATTGACCTCTCCTCTATTGATAAACTCTACTAGGCAACTGACATCATTCAGCTAAATTAGAGTGGTGCAAATGAATAATCCATGATTTAAGGTCACAATGACTTCATACAGCACTGAAGTTAGCTGTACCTGACTTGGTACTAGTCCTTCTGGCTTCAAGCTAGTATGGTAGTAGGGGATACAGACTTTCTAGAGTATACTCTTCCTCCCACCCTGATCTCCTGTTCTTTTTCATGCTTGTCCTGTCCCTCAAAGGCTCCAGCACATCCCCCTTACTCATCATGGAGACACAGCAATAAGTCCTTTAGACACCTGTAGATGTGTTTATTGGTTGGAGCATAAACACTACAGTGTCTATGGTTGGAGTTATAATGGGAAGGTGCCGGTGAAGCCATAGAAATGAAACCACTGCGCTAATAGATAATAGAATTTCTACTTTAGTCAGGCTAGTGCCATTGTTGGCTGTGTTGAATGCAATCAATTCTATCAATTGAGTTCATTTATAACCCCCTAGAAACCAAATGTCCACTTTCATTCCATCTTGATTCTCTCTTGTAGTATTATGCACTTCAGATTCTTGATAAAATTATAACTACTAGATGGAAGACTTTACCTCGTCAGCAAAGTGAAGGTTAGAGAGTATTTGCATGCATGCACAAACACCTCAATCTGCATTTGCTTGGTTCTTGACAACTACACAGAGATACGTGCAAGTATTACAGACACTCACACACACACACACACACACTCATGTACATGCATGCACATGCACACACATATGTATATCCCCACACATTCTTCTTCTCTTTGAACTCTTTCAGGTATAAGAGGTTTTATTGTAGGTTTAACCATTAAGCTGTCTTCTGATCCATCTGTAATGGAGGTAAGTGTGGGAACACGTACAGAATATCTGTATGTACATGTGCACTCACATGCAGCATATGAATGTATGTATGCATTTGGAGAAAGTACAATGGTGTAACGAATTGTCAGATATATACAGTTACACTTAGTATGTATTTTGGAACCTACGTAGTTCTATCTTAATTATGCTTGTACGTACCTCCACAGACTCAGAAGTTTTACATGGACAAGTTAAATCTAACTTTAGTACAGGTTAGCCAGCTCAAGTGTTCTTGTAGCTATTTTTGATGGTCATATATTGTTGTCAAGGCCCATGCCTCAGAGATGGAAATTGGGGTTGTCAAAATTTTAAGTTCCGTATCTAAGCCTTTTTTTAGAATATCGATCTCAAAATTGTTCTTAGCGGTGGCCTGTGTGGTAGAACCTATTTTAATACCCACTCCAAGAGACCTCCTTCCTCCTTCCTGCTGGGAGAAGCATGCCTCAGCAAACATTCCCATGTTTGGTTGGTTTTGGTGGCTAGCGGACATAATTTGGTAGAGGCTCATGATTGCTACAGTGTAGATAGGGGAAACTGGGTAATTCTTGAGCGATCACGTAGCAGTGAAACAGATTGGAACAGACGTCTTTAAAAACGTCTTGCATTTCAACCATTTCAATCTGTTTCAAACTATTTCACTGCTACAATGTTGTAAACCTAACTTTATGCTAATACAGATTGTAACAAGTAGACTCTGTGTTACTCAAAGTGGGTTTCTGTGCCAGGTTTCTACTGTATGTGTAGGTAAGAACGTGGTGGCTCCTGTATTGCAGCCACTAATGGTTATTGTGCTTTTGTTAGGTTTGTGTTAATGAAAGTTGAGCGAATGTATTTGCAGTGTGTGTACAAAATTGATATTGATATTTTGTCATGTATTACTATTTTACTCTTGTGTATTGATCGTCATTATAGTGTATCCATATACGTACATGTGTATCAACCTGCATACATGTGTACATACATATGTATCTATTTGACCCATGTATACATGTTGTATTTGCCTTATTGGTAGATTGTGAAGCAGGAATGGCCGAGGCACTGGCCGTCATTCATTAGCGACCTGGTTGGTGCCTGCACCACTAGCGAATCAGTGTGTCGCAACGTGATGACTATTTTCAGACTGCTGAGGTTAGATTGTGACCCACCATATTATTGGTGCTGTACTGTGCTGGAATCGCAAGTACGTACATGTGTGCACACATGCACAAGCACACAAACACACACACATGGACACAAGCACGTATGCACACACACACACACACACACACTCACACACACACGCACACACACACACACACACACACACACACACACACACACACACACACACACACATTTTTTATTCCTATGTACTACATACTTACGTATGTCTGAATACTATTTCTTTTTTCTCCTCCAGTGAAGAAGTGTTTGACTTTTCAAGTGGACAAATGACACAGATTAAGGCTAAGCATCTCAAGGACACCATGTGCAATGACTTCAAGCACATCTACGAGCTCTGTGACTATGTAATGGTGAGCCATACATGAACATGTACGTACGTAGTATTAGTAGTTGGAGTGTGTGCATGTGTGGTATGTAGGGCTTCATTGCACATATGTGCAACATATGTACAATGAATTTACATGTGTAAAGGCATGTTGCATATGAGACCCTATTGTATGTGAGACTTCATTGTATGTAGAATCATGAGGTTACAAGGGTTGGCTGTTTTGTTTGCAACAAATATACATACAAGTTTAACTTTTGTTGAGCTTCAGTGAAACATAGTCACAAGATTGAATGTTTCAACATCCAGGTGTTATTCAGCAGCATGGGTCATGTTGCATATGAGACCCTATTGTATGTGAGACTTCATTGTATGTAGAATCATGATGTTATAAGGGTTGGCTGTTATGTTTGCAACAGATATACATACTAGTTTTGTTGAGCTTCAGTGAAACTTAGTCACAAGACTGAACAACCCACAGGATTTCTTCAGCACTGTGGGTCATGTTGCATATGAGACCCCATTGTACTGTATGTAAGATCATGTGATGTGTAAAACCTTGTGGTATGTGCTGGAGACCTTGTTGCTGCTTGGTGGTGATGTAACCGGTTGGTCTGTCCCATATCAGTGGTATTCTTTATCACTCACATGTTCACTGAAGTGGAACTTATGCTCTTCTCTCCTTCATTTGTGTAGGAAAATTCAACCAGTTATCCCTTGGTTGGGACTACGTTAGAGGTGGGATACTTCTAGTCCACACATACGTACATACTATCTGCATACTTTGTACTGTATATAGTAACTGCATACGTAGTATGTATCTACTGTACGTATGTGCATATTTGTGTTATTTATTCTTCTTTCCTTGTTTTTCTCCTATACAGACCCTTCTTCGTTTTCTGAATTGGATACCTCTTGGTTATGTGTTTGAGACTAAACTGATTAGCACTCTTGTTTACAAGGTTTGGGATGTTTCTTTTGTGCTCCATAAGCCACTGTGTGTGTGTGTGTGTGTGTGTGTGTGTGTGTGTGTGTGTGTGTGTGTGTGTGTGTGTGTGAATGTATGTGCCTTACCTACATATTATGCGTTATCTGTTGATACGTTACCTTTTATCTGCACTAGTTCCTACATGTCGGGGCATTCAGGAATGTCACCATGAAGTGTCTCACGGAAATTGGTATGTACCTACAGAGGTGCTGTACATGTTTTCTTGTATGAGTGCACTGTATCAATGTATACCGTGTATACAGGGCTGGTTGGTCAAGTGTGTACCCTGTCAATCTGTGTTCTGTCTGTGGAGATATGTATATCCACTGTTACTCTACTGTTGTACAAGTGCAGTGTGTGTTGTTGAGGTAGAGGGTGACCGATAGGTGTGAAAAGTTAATTGCTACTTCTCGACCTTTGATGATGATGCAAGTGATACCTTACCTAAGCCCCTTTGACATCACTCTAGGTCAGCACATACCAAGTATAAGTTTTGCTGAATCAGCAGTTCAGCCCTGCAAGTGTCTTATCATATTCATTTCAGCCATAAGTTGATTGTACCAGCTTTAAAAGCAAAACTTACCATCTACATACCGTATGCGCGGAAATTTTAGCGGTACTAAACTTTCGCGGTTGTATAACTTTGAGGATTTTCGCGGATTTTATTTTCGCGGTTGCGGGCCAAATCAAATTTATTATTTTTCAGTTTAAAATGTTCAAGTTGGAGAGCTTTATCCGTGGTTTCATGTTTATTAGGTATCATGGACGCCTCGCGAAGGAGAGGTACTTCATTGCGCTCGGAAATCGCTAATAGAGAAGATCCCTATGCTGTAGCTGTCGACATCTTATCGAAAATCAGGATGAAGAAAAATACTTGAATCTTGGATCAGTGCTTTTTTCAAGCCAATAATAAATAAGTTATTTAAACTAACACAAACCTATCTTCCTTTGTTCTATTTTAGTCGTGTTTTGCAACGTGCACTGTACGTCGAAAATAGACGGCCATTTTATTATACTACGTAATCGCCAGTACCATAATAATTCGCGGATTAAACTTTCGCGGATGACCAGGCGTCCCGCGAAAACCGCGAAAGTTTAGTACCGCAAAAATTTCCGCGCATACGGTATGTGTTGAGTATGGCCCCCTCTAGCCCACCCCCAGTCCATAATAATATAGCATAGACTTCTCAGCTCTAGCATAGGTACGTATGTGTTATACGTATTTGTGTATCTACATACGTACATGTACATATGTATATATGTGTATGTACATACTTACATAAGTATTATATACCTCAGTACTGTATGTACTACAGTGGAACCTCTACTAAAGGACCTAAATTACCTCCCTACAAAGGACACTCTGTAAGGCACCAAAAATAGATTTTCCTATAGTGCTAATACATTTTTCACCTTTGAAGAGTGGACAACCTCTCTACAGTAGACAAATTACCTGGTCCCAATGTGTCCTTTATAGAGAGGTTCTACTGTAGTTAATCCTGACATGGTGAATGATAGATAATTTATACTACAATAATATGTGCATAGCTCAATACAACATTATATGCAATAGAAATGTGTTTACTACTTTCCTGCCTTGTTCTCACGCAATTAACTCTAACAATGAAACCTGTCTGGTGACCTGTGCTGTATCACTGACCTGTGCTATATGGCTTATGTACGCACAGTTTTTCCTTTGATCCACCCCTCAGCCAGGATACAAGTACATTTGCAATACCTAATGTTAGTGCAGAGAAGTGTATACATGTGAACACATGCATGTACATGTGCCCATACAGCTGGTATCCAAAGAGAGGAACGCTATGCCGGTCAGTATGTGTTCATGTTCACCTGGACCATGGAGCAGTTGAAGCAGATGCTGCCACTGCCGAGTAATCCCCTTGGTGAGTTTGACTCAGAGGGACATGGGGTGTACTACATCAAGCAGTGCTACAAGACGGGAAGTCCGCAGGACCAGAACTTCATACAGCACTTGGCACTCTTCCTCTGCACGTTCTTGAAGGATCACGGAGCGCTTGTTGAAGATAAGGTACAAGTCACCAGTTTAGACTATGCTGTGAGTGTGTGAGGAGGATCACGCCTTAGAATATCCTCTGAAGGTGTGAGGGAAAACTGTCCTCTAACTTCACTGCAATGAATTGAATGTTAAATTTAAAACAATGAAACCGTTAGAGATGACATTTATTCAAGGTGCTGTGTATGTGTGTGTGTGCGTGTGTGTGTGTGTACATGACCATCTATAGACCATTGCATACATACCCTACCTTCATGCCACCCCGAGTGAAGTATCAGAATACATGTAGTATCACTGTATTGTCCTTTTTTTCTGTAGCCTGAACTCCAAGAGCATCTTATGAATGTAAGTTGGTTGTTTTATCAGTACTATCTTCTGTCTCCATCTGTGTGGGGAGACACATACGTACAGTACACGCAATGATATGTTAGTGGGTCTGTGCTTACAAAGGTGCTAGTAGGAGCGTGCTTCTAATACATTACAGTGCATCCTGTCCACAACATTGCATATGCGTATTATAACACTACGTATGTTTATTTTCCCTCTGTGCACCTACAGGCCATGGTGTATCTGATCCAAATATCGCATGTGGACTATAGGGAGATTTTCAAGATCTGCCTTGAGTACTGGAACTTCTTGACTGCCGACCTGTACCGTGAGAACCCAATCCCCTGGGCCTCCAAAGGGCTAATGTTGAGTGATGGGAACTCCTCTCCCCGGAGGAACATGTACAAAGAAGTGCTCAGTGAGGTGTGTACACCCTGTGCTAATGTGCACTGCGTATGTACATTCATATGTGGGTGTACTCTATGTACTGGTCCTGTGCAATTATACAATTATTGTTCTCAACATTCACATACGTGCGAATGTAGGTGTTTTGTACTTGCTGTATATATGTGTATCATAATATGTACATACATATGTATACGTGCATATATGCATACATACTTACATATGTGTACACACATGTATGTATGTGTATGTGCCTATCACAGTAAGTGCAGTATGTACCCAGCCATTCATGTGTTCTTTGTATACTGTGCTTTCATGTGATGTTCCAGCTCCGCAAGATTATGATCCAGAAGATGGCCAAGCCGGAAGAAGTGATTGTGGTGGAGAATGAGCAGGGAGAGGCTGTGAGGGAGACGATGAAGGACACAGATGCCATGATACTGTACAAGTCCATGAGAGAGACCTTAGGTAACCTGTAGTAGAGACCTTAGGTAACCTGTAGTAGAGACCTTAGCTAACCTGTAGTAGAGACCTTAGCTAACCTGTAGCGGATCTTATATGTGCTAGAGACATCGACCTGTGCTGGAGACCTTAAGTTATAATAGAGACCTTAAGCTGTACTAGAAGACCTTAAGCTGTACAAGAGACCTTAAGCTGTACAAGAGACCTTAAGCTGTACTAGAGACCTTAAGCTGTACTAGAGACCTTAAGCTGTACTAGAGACCTTAAGCTGTACTAGAGACCTTAAGCTGTACAAGAGACCTTAAGCTGCAGTAGAGACCTTAAGCTGTACTAGAGACCTCAAACTGCAGTATAGACCTTAGGTAAGCTGGGTATATGTGCTGTAGACCTGATTATTTTACAGGATTAATTTTCAGATCATCACCTCCAGTCAGCACTATACATACAACACTGTATTGTATTATACTGTATGTATTGTGATGTACTGTATATCAGGTATCAGGTATTCTTATTTAGTGCAGGGAACCATTAGCCATATGTCAAATCCACACTGTGTGTATTGTATGTACTGTGTGTACTTCACTCTATACAGTAATACTGTATACTTTTGTTTAGCCTGAGGGCTCTAATAATTGGAAAGAGAAACAAAGTGTGTGTAATGTACTATGCTCTTGTGCACAGTATACCTGACTCACTTGGACTGTGAGGACACCGAGAGAATAATGACAGAGAAACTGTTCAAGCAAGTTGACGGCAGTGAATGGTCTTGGAGCAATTTGAACAAGGTACATACATACGTGTATGTATGTGCAGTACCAATACAATGCAGTACTTACCGTAAATATGTATTGTACGTACTGTATATCTTCACACCATGTATACATGTGTACTGTACATATGTACTGTTATTTACGTATGTACGTGTATACCTACAGCACATGTGCAGTAGGGTTGACTAAAGTCAAACTTCCTTACCTCAACTTTCTGATGTGTATACATCTGCTAGCAGGCAATCTTCTGTTTGGAATATTAATTCTTCATACCTATGTACATCATGTCTACTGTCTGATAAATACTGTTCACTTTATGTCAGTGTCTCTGGAGATTTAACCTATCCATAGGTTGCTATACATGTTAGGTTAGGTGGTTGGGTATTCCATTTCCGTGGGGACAGCTTTAAGTCCTGTGGCTACTGTGTGATGTGCTCAGTGAAACCTGGTACCAAGGGCTGGTCTGTGCAGCTTGACTTCTCTGTGTCTTGTTCCACAGCTCTGCTGGGCCATCGGGTCAATCAGTGGTGCAATGACCGAAGAAGATGAGAAGAGGTTTCTTGTTCTGACAATCAAGGTAGGTGAAAGGTGTACATATGCGTATGTGGTACATATGTATGTGTACACAGAATGCCTGTGTATCCTGTATACTATCTGTACTGTACTGTTGGTTACTGTAGGTGATTGTGTGATCTATGTAGTTTGTACACCGCAAGCACACAAATGCATCACATACACAGTCACGTGGATGTACGTAAATGAACACACATACATACGTATATGCACAAATGTATGTTATATATGGACACACAGCTGATATGCATCAATTCACATTGACATACACGCAAAGAAACACATGGACACAGACACTTCGACACACAGTGGCATATGTGGATAATCACAGACGCATACACCTGCACATCAATACGCATGGATACTCATAGACACACACGCGCGGACACACTTACACACACATGTATAATGCATACGCATGGACACCTACCTACACAGACAGGCAGACACATTAATGGTCTCACATCATACAAATGTAGGAACTGCTTAGCCTCGTGGAAATGAAGAAAGGTAAAGACAACAAAGCCATTATAGCTTCGGACATCATGTATATTGTAGGACAGTATCCCCGATTTCTGAGGTGTGATGATGATTCTAATCTGTGATTTTGCACTGCTGGTGTGAGTGTCCGCTCTATTCACTGTCTAGGGCACACTGGAAGTTTCTGAAGACAGTTGTCAACAAATTGTTTGAGTTCATGCATGGTGTGTGTGTGTGTGTGTGTGTGTGTGTGTGTGTGTGTGTGTGTGTGTGTGTGTGTGTGTGTGTGCACATGTGGGTGTGTGGGTAGGTGTGCATGACTTTGTTTTTGGTCCACATGGTCAATATTGCATTTACATACACACATGCATAGTTCATCTCCTTGTGCTTCTTGATTGATTTCCTCAGAGACACATGATGGTGTCCAAGACATGGCTTGCGACACATTCATCAAGATAGCTCAAAAGTGTAAAAGACATTTTGTAGTGGTGAGTGTGCATTTGAATGACTTACTGAACTGCATAGTACCTACCAATACCTAACTCTTTCCATTGTATTACCTTCCATTCTCCCCATCCTCCCCCCCATCCTCACTCTTGTCATCCCATCCTCCCTCTCGTTATTCCTTCCATCCTAACTCCCATCCTCACTCACTGTTTTCGCTCCTGTCCTAATTTCCATCCTCCCCAATCCTCACTCCTGTCATCCCTCCCATCCTCACTTCCATACTACCTCCCCTCCTCACTCACATTCTCACTCCCCTCCTCACTCCCATCCTCACTCCCATCCTCACTCCCATTCTTCACTCCCATCCTCACTCCCATCCACACTCCCATCCTAACTTTCCCTGTTCTACAGGTGCAAACTGGTGAGATCCATCCATTCATTGATCAAATCTTAATGAGTGTCACTACTGTGATTTGTGATTTACAACATCATCAGGTGTGTGTGTGTGTGTGTGTGTGTGTGTGTGTGTGTGTGTGTGTGTGTGTGTGTGTGTGTGGTGTTTGTGTGTGTGTGTGTGTGTGTGTGTGTGTGTGGTGTTTGTGTGTGTGTGTGTGTGTGTGTGTGTGTGTGCGAGAGAGTGCATGTGTATGTGGTGTACACGTAATATTCTACCAGCATTGTGACATTGACAACTTTATCAATCCATGATGCTCTTTATTGGTTTCTCTTCACATGTCATGTACTTGTGAAGGGAATTAGACTATTGCAAGTAATATATTGAGTTCACAATGTTGTTATTATTGTTGTTGTTTATCTTGTAGGTACACACTTTCTATGAAGCAATTGGACACTTGGTGGCAGCTCAAATGGTAACTTTCACATCATCTTAACTTTGTTGTAGCAATTCACGCATGTAGTGCATATTCATACTGTATATATGTATGCATACACACATACGTACATATGGTAATGTACTATAGAATATGTCTCATACTGTGCCTGTTTAATAGTAGACGTGTATTTATACAGGGAGACTTTAATTTTGTTCTGTAGAGGTATATACTATATACTGTGTGTTAATGTGTTTTTTGTAACTTCCTGTTTATACTGTACATTTATATGTAATACATTTGTAAGTGTACTCGAAGGTATGTACGTATGTATGTACGTATGTAACCCTGTAGCAAACCTTCTCTTTCAGAATCCCAGCCTACAAGTTAAACTGGTGGAGAAGATGATGACCGTCCCCAACCAGATATGGGACAGCATCATAGCAAAGGCAGCTGAAGACACTGGTGTTCTGCAGGACGAGAGTGTTATCAGGGAACTGGGGCACATCCTCAAGATCAATGTCCGCGGCTGTTCATCAATCGGTCACCCTTTTGTAGTCCAGGTGACCTGTCACATGTCTTGTACTTTGTCTGTATCATTGTTGAGTGACTTACTTACTCATTAGCAGAACGTGATGTGCCATGTATACTATACCTACCTGTATATATTTGTACTGTGCCTACCTGCTTTGTTGATGCTGTCTCTGGGCTATTTTGAAGTGCGTGCAGCACCCTTTTTGAGAACCCACAATATTTTGTCGTGATTCAATATCCTCCTGTAGCATCCCTTCACATGGCACTATGCTAATACAGTGAGTATGAACAAGATAATCCACCTTTGAGTTGGGGTTACTTGTGAAGTTCATCGGATGGTCTTTTGTGGCTAGTTCCAGAATTTAGCAGATATTTGTCCCGTTTTTGCTGTGCATACATCACAAAAAGGTCATCTGTAAAGATTCAACCCTCCCTCCCTCTTCCTTGCACCCATTGATGTGTCCATAACCCCCTCCAGCTTGGACGTGTGTACATGGACATGCTCAATCTGTACAAGTGTCTGAGTGAGAACATATCCCAGGCTGTGGCTCTGAGTGGTAAGGGGTTGCGGTGTATGCATAGCTTCCTGTGTGGTTCCTGTGTGTTGGAATACCGTGTCATGTTCTTAGCAAGTGTTGTGGTTAGGGCGTATGTACCCATGTTGGTACGTACACTTCACTCAGTCCCTAACTCATGTACACTGTGTCAACCAGTGCTGATAGTAATTACCTCTGATAAGTACAAATTCAATGTGCCCGTCAAGGTACTTACTTACTGAGCAAGGTGTGTTGTATTGCTATGATATACATACACATGTACATACATATCTATAGGTGAAATGGTGATGAAACAGCCTCTGATATCCTTGATGAGAACTGTGAAGAAGGAGACGCTAAAGTTCATCACGTGCTGGGTTAGCCAGTGTCGGGAGCCTTCTTTGGTGCGGGAACAATTCATGCCTCCTCTATGGGATGCCATTCTGGCTGACTATGCCCGTAATGTTCCAGACGCCAGAGAGCCAGAGGTACTCAGCACAACAACAACCATCATCGAGAAACTGATGGTGAGTTACATACACTGAATATGTGAAGTGTGTGTTGTTTACTACTGTGTGTTATATGACTATTATAGTGTTTGTGTTGTGTTTTGTTTTGTTTTGTTCCTCAAACAAATTAGTTGTCATTATTCTCTGTGTGTCACAAACACATACATACGTATGTACAGATGTACACACACACACACACACACACGCACGCATGCACGCACGCACGCACGCGCGCACACACACACACACACACACACACACACACACACACACACACACACACTTTTCAACATAAGCCAGCAATTGCTAACGGAGCAGTTGAATGTATTTTAATACACGTGTGTATTTCTGTAGGAAAATGTTGTTGATGACATACCAAAAGTATTTGAGGCTTTATTCGAGTGCACACTTCACATGATCAACAAAGATGCTGATAATTACCCTGAACACAGAAGGAACTTTTACAAGATGTTACAGGCAACAACTACACACTGTTTTCCAGGTTAGCTGCTCAACTACCATTGTCAGCTTAGCTGCTTGTATGCCACTGTTAACCACACACACACCAACCACCTTCAGCCACTTACATCCACCTCAAGTCACTTACCTACCACTGTCAGTCACTCACCTACCACTGTCAGCTACTCGTCCCATCTACTCACCTACCACTGTCAGTCACTTACCTACCACGGTCAGTCACTCACCTACCACTTTCAGCTACTCACCTACCACGGTCAGTCACTCACCTACCACTTTCAGCTACTCACCTACCACTGTCAGCTACTCATCCCCTCTACTCACCTACCTCCATACATACTGTACCTACATACCATCCATATTCTGTAAACCGGCCTCAGATGGGACTTGTACATACCTTTATGCTTGCTAAGTGATAGGCAGATGTGTACTTATCCTCTCACATTCAATGTGTGTAGCTTTGATTCGAATGTCCAATACCCAGTTCAAAATGATTCTGAACTCGGTTGTTCTTGGACTGAAGCACAGCATGAGGGATGTCTCAGAAATCGGTGAGTGGAAGTTGTGAACAGAATGTGCTACCCTGCACACCTCAGGTGATGATCACATGCACCATGTATTCTGAATGCTGTTTGTGATGATCCACTTGATGACTTGTCGAGTAGCTTCATGGCTGTAGATTCTCCCAGTATAACTAAGATAGCTAGCCTGACTGCCCACAAGCTGTTATCATTGAAATGTTCGTATGTTTGGGTGCAGTATGATACCACCAGAGCAAAATGTAGTCTATAGATAAGAATAATGCATACATATATACTGAGTGTCTTATGCTGGTAGGATAGAGATGTAACTGTATACTAACCCAAACACGTTGACACCTACACACACACACATCCACACACACACACACACACACACACACACACACACACACACACACACACACATCATCTATTCATTCACTGTTCGTACATATGTACATAGGCCTCAACATAGTGTACACAATAGTAAAAAGTGTACTGAACTATCCGGAAGTATCACAAGGCTTCTTCCAGCTTTACTTCATGCCAATTGTGGAGGAGATATTTGCAGTAGTGTCAGAGGCATCACATACCTCAAGTGAGTACTCAAGTACAGCTAAGTGGCTGCTCTTGGTGCATAGCAATGTACACCATACCTGTTAGGTACATACCCCTTGTTGTTATGTGTTTCCTCCCAAAGGTGATGTAAACCACATATATCCTAATTAGCCACTTCTTGACCTTTCAGTAGTTAATATTTGATTAATCAATCCTCACATCTGGGGACCTAAGGGATGTATGTATAGGATATACATCCCTGTTGGTCTCTTTGATGTTACTACCAATCAGGATACGTACGTACGTGTACATGACAGTGCTATGTGGTCTCTCTGTGCTGTAGGTCTCACCATGCATGCCACCATCTTGTCATTCATGTTTGCCATCATTGAAGAAGACGGCAAAATAACTGTGTCGCTGAGCGGTCAAGTGATTGCAGAAGGGTCGATCACTGAGCAAAACAAGTCCTTTGTGCAGTCACACTTGGCTGTATTGCTCAAGCAAGCTTTCCCACATTTGGAAGAGTGAGCAGCTTATTTGTATTCGTATGGTGTGGTCTTTTGTAGTGTGGCCCCTGTGGTACCTTGTGATACTGTACACTTATGCTACAGTTCCATGTGCTCAAATGATGTAATTCTTCCCTCAGCACTCTGATAAAGATGTTTGTGGCTGGCTTGTTTGCTCTGAACAAGGATCTTCAGCAGTTCAAGGATCATTTGAGAGATTTTCTTATACAACTAAAGGTCAGTTGTTAGGTTACAGTAGACATGCATTGTGTGTGCGTGTGTGTGTGTGTGTGTGTGTGGTGTGTGTGTGTGTATGTGGTGTGTGTGTGTGTGCAACCTTAGAGAGCCTATTGTACTATGTTTTCTGTACACGCTGTTGTCTACTGTTGATAACAAGTCTTCCTTTCCTCTCAGGAGTTCACTGGTGGAGATGTCAGTGATTTGTACCTGGAGGAGAAGGAGGAACAGCTGAAGAAGGCTGCCTTGGAGAAGAGGAAGGCACAGGAGTCAGTCCCCGGCATAATTAACCCGTATGATAGGACAGATGATAACCAGGACATGCAATAGTGTATTATGGATGTCTCTCAAGAAGAGTCATTTTTAAACTCCTTTCAGTTTTTGATTCTTTCACTTTGTCCACTCTGGAGCACAAACTGTACTTAATGCACTTACGACCTCACATGTTTGTCTGAATGTCTGTAGAGCACCATAACGCAAGAGTATGTCTATGTGTGTCTGTATCTGATCAGAATGTTCACTAGGTACTGTAGAACGATGCTATGTGTATAGACGTGTACAATTGTGTGTGATTGCTTGTGTACACCAGCTCACCTTTCACCGTCTAACATACACCAGCACTTATATTATTAAAATATTACTACTCTATACTTGCATATTTTAAATTATTGTCAAAGAGGTGGTGTTGTGTAATGTAGAATTTTATTTTGGCTTTGAATACACAAGTTGTTGTCACAACTACTGGTGACCGTGCCATACTGCTGTTTCAAAGCTCTCCATTACCACAAGTAAACTAACATTTGCCAGACACTGATAAGTGTGTGGGGACATTAATGCTTAATTTCAGAAATGAAAAAAAATGTGCACGCGTGTATAAACCTATGTATGTGCATGGTTATTGAGATCACAGTAAATTCTTCCATGAAAAATTACTTGTGTGTGCATAAGAAATAATTATGAAAAACAATGTTTTCAATTTATCCCTGAATATACCATGCGTACATGTATGTCTTCGATATGCTGTGAGATCATAGACACTCTAAACTAGATTGCTTGCTATTTATAAATCGACTATGGACCTAATAGAAATTGCATTGTAGGTACGTGCAGTGATAAACAGTAGACACGCGTATAAGCTTCTTTTGGAACAATTTATGTATGAAATTTACATTATTATTTTTTTCCATTAGTTCACATATAATATATCACGTCAATACCCTAGCTACACCGAGACCAGCTGCAACAAAGGCAATAACACTCAAAACGAATCTGTTTTTCATTGAGGGCGCTTTTTGGCGCTGATACACGGCATACAGGGAAGCAGCAAAACACCCGCCAGCTCCAACAATCTTGCATTGAATACAGTCTTTGGATTTTGGGTCAGAAGTAGAGCCTTCGGAGTCAGCGAGACTACCAGCCGCCGTACTAGTATTGGTACTACTCTGGGTTGCCATTTTTCATCTGTTACTGAATTTTTTATCACCAAGCCGTGTCGATTGCGCAATAACTTAACGGCGCGGAACACATGTACATGGACCGCATGGAGCACGCCGAGGACACACTACTAGTGCCCCCTGTTCATTCTCACCACGAAGCTCCCACTGGACTATGTAGAAAGAGAAGAAAATCTCCGAGAAGAGGGTATGGCTACTCCTTGCACGTTATTCCGACGTATTGCTGTACGTTCATTCTTCTTTTCAATGTGTAATTTCACCACATCTCGTGTTGACATGCTAGTCTGGACCTGTTGTTCCTCGCGTACCTCTGGAAGTTGCTGAGGCTGATGTTCCCAAGACTGAAATCTGGCACTCTCCTCATGTTCATCTTCCTTCTCTTTGTCAGAGGAGCAGGTTAGCATGCACTTAGACATGTATACTATTTCACCTATTCTATGATAATAGTATATACTCACGTTACAGATGTGCATGTGCATGCATTTAGTAAACCAATGGTTGTACACAAATAGCCAACTGTGGTTTAGTGTTGCTTAGACCACTGAGTTGTCCCTCAATTCTTTAACACCCACACTGTTCGCAGAGAGTTCTAGTACACCATACGTAGTATGGATCACATGCTATGGGCCACAGACCATGGACCACAGACTGTGGTTGTCCCAGGGTTGATTTAATTATCTGTCCCTTGGTACAGCTCCTGACCTGGGACCTCCTGTTCAGCCCTCATTGTTGATTGATTTACTTACTTAATGGAGGATATCAGCAAGTTGGATCCATTACTTTGTTACATGCGTATTTCAGTCCTCAGTCAGAAGCATGCAACTGGTGTTCACCTCCTCTTGTTAGTACCTCTTATGAAGCTGTAGGTATTAGTAGTTAGTGGATGCTCTGGTAGTAAGTATATCATACTGCCCAATTAAGTGTCCATTTCTTAACCAGTAGAGCACCCATTGATGTGTATGCTTGGAAGGTTTATGCATTGGTCAGTGCTTATACATCATAAAATTGCTGCATAATGGTGCCATTCCCATGGTAATGAGTGCCCTTTCCACCTCAATGTCGTTGTAGTCGTCCTCTCTGTGTTGCAGTGTAGTTGCGTAGCTCCTTCATGTGGTTCCTCCCAACTTTCTCCTCCCAACTCTACAGAAGAGTTCAATGTTTACAATGTTGGTCTTGTCCCGAGTATGTTTTATAAAGTTATTGACTCCAAAGACTTGGACGGTTTCAAGAACACCTTGTGGACTGCGGCACTAGCAGTGTCGGCTGTTGCAATTGTGAGTGTGTGCTTGTACTCATGTGCCTCTGTTATGTGTACCTGTAGTATGTGTTTGTATGCCTATGTTGTTTGTGCTTTAGTGTGTGTACCTGTGCTGTATATGCTGTGTGGAACTGTTGTGTGTGCTTTAATATGAATGTTTACACTGTGTGTGTACTATTGTTTTTATAATAGTATAGTATGTATATACACATACTCACATACAAATGCTATGTAGATGTATGGTACATATGTGTCTATGTACGTATCGCTTCAGGCTGCTCCTTGGTGGTGGGTTACTCTCACATCTGCATTTTCTGTAGTGCAAGAGTGTGCGGTTGTGGGTAGCTGGAGTTCTGTATGTTCGCTGGAGAGTACTCATCACCCAAGCTTTACACAAGCTCTATTTTAGGGACATGTTCTACTATCATTTGAAGATACAAGACCCTAGTATTGATAATCCGTATGTGTGTGTGTGTGTGTGTGTGTGTGTGTGTGTGTGTGTGTGTGTGTGTGTGTGTGTGTGTGTGTGTACATGGATTTTGCATGAAAGTAAGTATGAGCATGTGGCTGTATGTACATGATATACGTACGTACATACGTATTCACATTAGTACACATGTATCTAATGCTGTGTGTTGCAGGGATCAGCGAATAACTCAAGATGTTGAGCGTTTCTGTCAGGAGCTGCAGAACATCGTGCCACAAGTGGTGATATCCCCTTTTGTGATTGCCTACTACACCTATGAGACGTATGACAGGTGAGAGGAGTGGCTCCTCACCACCAACCTCCTTCTGGTCTGCTCCCACAACTGTCCGCTTTGGCCTGTTGATTCGTTCTTCGGACCTTTTCCTCATGACCTGAGACTTGTGTGAAATGCATTGTGTTACCAACCTTTGTACCATACCTGCCTGCTTGTGTTACCAAGTTATGAATGAATGTGTTTCCTGGACATGTCATGTCAGCATGTACGTACATATATGCTGTATATATCCTCTACCTTTTAATGAATCTAGAAGTAGCTGTCACTTCTGGGCTACTGCTCCAGCTCACAGTGTGTGTCACTGTTGTTGCAGTGTGTGTGTGTGTGTGTGTGCGTGTGTGTGTGCGTGTGTGTGTGCATGTGTGTGTACGTGTGTGTACGTGTGTGTATGTGTGTGTGTGTGTGTGTGTGTGTGTGTGTGTGTGTGTGTGTGTGTGTGTGTGTGTGTGTGTACTGCCTCGGTGTCTCATTTCCCAGCATGGGCTACTATGGACCACTGAGCATCTATGGGTTTGCCATACTGACTGCTGTTGTGAACAAGTTCCTCATCGGCCCAGTTGTCAGAGCTGTGTTCAAGCAAGAAGCCAGCGAAGGAGACTTCAGGTACACTACAGCACTGCAATGGAGGGTGTCATTGAGCGAGATCTAGTGTCTAATTGGCATCATCCAAGTAGCATAGTAGATACAGGGCTCAGAATCCTTGGTCAGACTTGGCTAAATGTGTTAATATTTGCTATGGAGGTGATCAATCCAAAACCCTCCAAACAATTCCTGCAGTTTGACTCTAAATGGTTGAATAAAGGCCTCTTCTATCTCTCAAGAGAACACCCTAAAATACTATAACGAATATGCACACATGCTTCACCAAGCCTGTCCCGTGCAACATGACACATGATTGTGTTTTCTGCTGTGTAGGTTTCATCACTTGCAGTTCAGAATCAATGCTGAGTCAGCTGCTTTCTACAGGTTAGTAGCACCGTTCAACAGTGAACCAACTGCTAGGTCTCTACAAGCACCACTTACAAACATATGTCTTTCTCACCCACGACTGGTCACATGGTTGGTCTACAGAGGTGGAAGCATTGAAGCCAGGAATGCTAACAAAAGACTGAAGGTAATCACCATTCATCAGGTTGTATCAGCTATTGGTGCCACTGTGTTGATGATGCTGTGTTGGTGACATTGTGTTGGTGACGCTGTGTTGTTGCCACTGTGTTGGTGACGCTGTGTTGGTGACACTGTGTTGGTGCTGCTGTGTTGGTGACACTGTGTTTGTGCCACTGTTTTGGTGATACTGTGTTGGTGACACTGTGTTGGTGACACTGTTGGTGTTACTGTGTTGGTGATGCTGTGTTGGGGACACTGTGTTGGTGCCACTGTGTTGGTGACACTGTTTTGGTGATACTGTGTTGGTGCCACTGTGTTGGTGACACTGTGTTGGTGTTACTGTGTTGGTGATGCTGTGTTGGTGCCACTGTGTTGGTGACACTGTGTTGGTGACACTGTGTTGGTGTTACTGTGTTGGTGATGCTGTGTTGGGGACACTGTGTTGGTGACGCTGTGTTGGTGTTTCTTTATTGTTTTCAGATGCTTTACAGTGCTCAACACAAGGTGGTTGACTGGACACTTCCCCTCAACTGTGAGTGGTGGAGCATCTGACAGTTCACACACTATCATGACCTAGTTTAGTTGGACCTTATTCAACTGAGAATTGGAGAAAACAGACACATTGTCTGTCTATGATGACTGTCAGTTTCCTAACTAGTAGAGTCCACGGTTCATCTTCTTTCATTCAGTGTACACGTGTGTGCAGTCTTGTAGTATGCAATTTGTTGTGTGATGTGTGATGTGTGATGTATTTGTTGTTGTGTATGTAATGTACACTCTTATCTATCCAAAAGTGTCTGTGAATCTATTCGACTACTCTGGAGCCATATTGAGCTATTGTCTTATTGGAATTCCTGTCTTCCTCGGAGCATATGACAGTCTCGATGTGGCAAGCTTAAGTTCCCTTATCAGCAAGGTGTGTTGTGTGTATATGTGTACATATGTGCATGCGTGCTTGTCTGTGTTTGTATAGTTTTGTGTGTGTGTGTGTGTGTGTGTGTGTGTGTGTGTGTGTGTGTGTGTGTGTGTGTGTATATGTGTGTGTGTGTGTGTGTGTGTGTGTGTGTGTGTGTATTGCTGTAAGTATTATGTATATCCCCCCAAAGGATGATGTTCGTATTGTCTCAGTTGTTCTGTAGTCATAACCAAATCCTGTTCTCACTTTTTTCCTGTTCTCTTCTTCAGACTCATGTACACATTCATTCTTCCACTAACACACATGTACTTATATCCCTTGACAGAATGCCTTCGTCTCTCTGTATCTACTGAACAACTTCTCCAACATTTTTGACCTGTCTACAAACATATCTGACTTGGCAGGCTATACCCACAGGTGCGTATCCCAGTGTGTCCACCAACCCTGTGTCCCTCCTGGCTGTGGACGTGTATGACATGCGTGATTTATCAAAGTCATCAAAAAACCTGAAACTGAACTTAGAAGTTCAATTTAAATTTTACTGTCCCAATTTTCAGCCTTTCAACTAGCTGTTGGTGCATGTGGTAGACCTTTTCATGTCCCAAGTAGGAATTGTGCTTCCTTATGTTCACTTTGGTCCCATTTTTTCAACAGGATTGGACAGCTTTTTGTGGTTTTGAAGAAGATGGATATCGATACCTTCAAAAAGCAGAGACAAAGCGAAAATGAGGATGTCCTTAGTTCCTCAAGTGACGATACGCAAGAATCAGACACGTTTCTCCACATTAATATGGAAGGAATCGTTGATGTAGATAGACAGGTTGCTTTTCAAGTCAGCAATCTTTCTGTTGGTCCTCCGGAATGGGAGTATCCTTTGCTCAAAGGCAAGATCTAATCAAGTTGATGATTACCATTGATGTCTTTCAGCTGATCAACCATTCCCTGTAGACATTTCATTCAATTTTGAAAAGGGAAAGAACATACTCGTGATTGGAGAAACTGGTTCGGGGAAGAGCTCTTTGCTGAAGGTGATCTCTGGATTGTGGGAGGCTAAGGAAGGTTTGTGGTCGAGATTGAGATTGTGTTTGATGTTGATATCTTTTGTGTTTAATATGGCCGTCACCGTGGGGTCTGACTACACAAGACTAACCTTTGCCGTGAGCCTGTACCATGTGTAAACATGAAAGCAGTTCATGTTTGGTTAACGATTCTGCATGGCATCCACTAGACCAAGTCTTCCATCTGTGGAGTTGAGATGATCTATAGCTAGAAATATACCAAGGTACTAGGCTGAAGTGCCTGGTTGTAGTTGGGGACATGTTAATCCAATGCCACAGTGCTTACCTGAAGTTCAACAACGTTACTATTTGGCAACTTAAATATGTACATGTGTATGCACCAGCCTTTATATGTGTCCATAGTACCTGCTGACCAAGGTTACAGAGGGTACCTTGATAGCTATCAAGTTTCCATCAGGTACATGGAACATATGTACAAACTGTTACAATGAAACAGTGAAAATCCATCACCCTAGGCTTGGGCAATGCATCAAATACACAGCGGTCAGCAGAGCCTAGCACATTGTTGAGGTTTGGTGGTATAGCCTGCAATGCATTTGTGTCTCAGAATGTCATCAGATTATGAAAACCTGTTTGTTTGTGGGGGTGCTGTCTAAACAAGGCTCCATCATCTGTAGGATAGATGTAGTATATTCCAAATTTATCTCCCTTGTCAGCGGTTCCAGATCATCAAGGACTGCATTAAAGAATCGCGATGTGTACTTTCCCTCGATATGACTCTGCTGATTCACTTTCCATTGGCTCATTCATATACACTATCTTTACGTTTGTAGGGTCTTTTCGTCTCTTTGAAGAGCTTGGTCCTAACGGACTCTTTGTGCTTCCCCAGAAAGCCTACCTAACAAGTGGTTCACTGGCTGACCAGGTACGTAGGTATTGTGTGCAAGTTATTGAATAGTATTGGACCATACTGTGGAGACAATGTAGGGCTCTTGAGCTGAACTCACCTCAGTCTAATTTCTGACCAAGTGAAATGAATATGGTTGTTGTAATGATATCTTGTTGCATGTACTGGCTTGCTTCTATCTTGGTTAGTAGCTGATTTTGGTGTCCCCGGCGATTTTACTACACATATGTATTTATATAAGAGCACATACCAACATTGTTTGGTACACTGGGAATGCTATCCAAGTGCTGTGATTGTGTAATCCCCAGCCCTAATTACACAATATGTCCTTCACCACTCCAATGTACGTACACACATGGATTTTACATGCTGTGCTCAATATCACTCACACAAGATGTGATGCCGGCTTTGTTGCTGTAGATGTGTGTAAATGTACATGTTTGTGTTTGCATTCCTTTTCACAGATTTGCTTTCCTCAGTTCCCTAAAAACATAGAAGAAAATGATTGTTTGTCGCCATATGAAGGTAAGTACATTCAACTATAGTGTAATGAATGAACTGTCATGAGTGGTCAGTATACCAAGTGGGCTGTTGTGAGTGAACAGTATACCAAATGGGCTGTTGTGAGTGGACGGTATACCAAATGGGCTGTTGTGAGTGGACGGTATACCAAATGGGCTGTTGTGAGTGGACGGTATACCAAATGGGCTGTTGTGAGTGGACGGTATACCAAGTGGGCTGTTGTGAGTGGACGGTATACCAGGTTAACTATCCATGAACTAAGTCAATTGTGCTCAATGGACTGTTGTCTCTGCAAGACCAGATTGGTCTGTTCTAGTGTTGAAATCATTTTCATGATCCTACAGCCCCAAATCCATCGGGCAGCATAATCAATGCTCTTCAACTGACAGGAATGGTGAGTTGTGTGAAGGTTCTCAGCCAGTGTATCTGCATCCTCTGTGAGATTGGTTGTTGTGGTACATAGCTCCATCTGAGGGACAGGTTGGGCGGAGTTGATATTCCCCCTCCATCACATCAGAACTGGTTTGCAAAATGTGACAATGTCCCTATTTGATACCATGTTATGTGTGTTCCAACTTGACATTAGGTATGATATAGTGTCTCCAGGAGAAGCACAGTGCTTATCTTTCTCACGCCTTTTTTATCACAGTCCAAAATTTGCTGGTATTCAAGTGTGCTGTGTGTGTGTGTGTGTGTGTGTGTGTGTGTGTGTGTGTGTGTGTGTGTTCATGTGTGCGTGTGTATGTAATACTATGTATACATGTGTGTGCATGTGTGTGTGTGTGCATGTGTGTGTGTGTTTGTGTGTGTGTGGGTGTGGGTGTGTGTACATGTGTGTGTTTGTGTGTGTGTGTCTGTGTGTGTATGTGTGTTGTGTATGTTGATTGTTAGCTTTTTGTGTGGTATGTATGTAGCCTGCATGCATGAACCGTAAGAAGTACATCATTGCATCTCACAGTGTTGGACGAGTCTACAAGTGCAATGAGTGAGAGGAATGAGGAGCATGTGTATGCGACAATGAAGATGTTGGGCATCACGTACCTCAGCATTGGACACAGGTCAACATTGCAGAAGGTGAAGCTGAAGTACAACTTGCAATACATTGGTGCATTCCGTACAACTTGTAATACATCGGTGCATTCTGTACAACTTGTAATACATTGGTGCATTCCGTACAACTTGTAATACATCGGTGCATTCCGTACAACTTGTAATACATCGGTGCATTCCGTACAACTTGTAATACATTGGTGCATTCCGTACAACTTGTAATACATTGGTGCATTCCGTACAACTTGTAATACATTGGTGCATTCCGTACAACTTGTAATACATTGGTGCATTCCGTACAACTTGTAATACATTGGTGCATTCCGTACAACTTGTAATACATTGGTGCATTCCGTACAACTTGTAATACATTGGTGCATTCTGGGTATGTTGTTATAAGCTATATGTACGTACCTTGCTTTCTATTCATACTTACAGTTTCATGACATTGTGATCAGAATAGAGGGAGATGGGAGGTGGTCAATCAACAATATAGACTAATTTAAAGGAGAATGCTTTTATAGGACTTAATTTGCCGATTTTCCAATTTACATTTGATTCTTCATCTCTTACAAATATCTAATATTGCCCAGTCTGTATCTATGGCATTGCAAACCTCTGAATCAAGGAAATATAATATACGGACAGAATTCTTTGTCCCAGTGTAGTATTTTAGTGTATTAAGTGTAGCAAAATTTATTAAATAATAAAATAATGTGCATGCAAAGAGTTTCCATGGCAGTCATATGAAATATGTGATCATAGATACTCTATACTATGTGGTTGTGTGACAAGCTTAATTTTTGAAGTTACTCCACCAATCATGTTATCATGTCGTGAGCGGACGAGTTTTACCCACCGAATAATATAATATTATACTTAATTGTTATAGACTATTGCTAATTAGAGGAACAACCCCATTTACCCATAATGCACTCGATACTAGTCTAGCTAGCTAGCTGTAATAGACTATTAGCTAGGACGCGATATCAAATTAACGCGTTAACACTGGAGCGTATTAGAGGTATCTA
>OZ026566.1:2820788-2838288 GCA_964020155.1 Chondrilla cf. caribensis
AGAGCAGTGGAGGAAGAAGGATGAAGTTGTTGTTGATGATGATGGTGATGAAGTCCTGTTCCCTTGCTGCACTGGTACTCCTCTAGCTTAGACCTGAACTCGGACAGGTAATTGTACTCCTGAAGTGACAAGACAACAAGAATGAAATATACCAGGTGTAGGGTTTGTAATACAGTCTGACTCGCTTAGTAAGTACCTTGTACTTTTTATCAGAAGTACTTCTATCATCAGTATCAGTGATACAGTGTACATGAGCTAGTGACTGAGTGAGGTGTACATGAGCTAGGGACTGAGTGAGGTGTACATGAGCTAGGGACTGAGTGAAGTGTACATGAGCTAGGGACTGAGTGAGGTGTACATGAGCTAGGGACTGAGTGAGGTGTACATGAGCTAGGGACTGAGTGAGGTGTACATGAGCTAGGGACTGAGTGAAGTGTGCATGAGATGGGGACTGAGTGAAGTGTACATGAGCTAGGGACTGAGTGAAGTGTACATGAGCTAGGGACTGAGTGAAGTGTACATGAGCTAGGGACTGAGTGAAGTGTACATGAGCTAGGGACTGAGTGAGGTGTACATGAGCTAGGGACTGAGTGAGGTGTACATGAGCTAGGGACTGAGTGAGGTGTACATGAGCTAGGGACTGAGTGAGGTGTACATGAGCTAGGGACTGAGTGAAGTGTGCATGAGATGGGGACTGAGTGAAGTGTACATGAGCTAGGGACTGAGTGAAGTGTACATGAGCTAGGGACTGAGTGAAGTGTACATGAGCTAGGGACTGAGAGAAGTGTACATGAGCTAGGGACTGAGTGAGGTGTACATGAGCTAGGGATTGAGTGAAGTGTACATGAGCTAGGGACTGAGTGAGGTGTACATGAGCTAGGGACTGAGTGAAGTGTACATGAGCTAGGGACTGAGTGAGGTGTACATGAGCTAGGGATTGAGTGAAGTGTACATGAGCTAGGGACTGAGTGAGGTGTACATGAGCTAGGGACTGAGTGAAGTGTACATGAGCTAGGGACTGAGTGAGGTGTACATGAGCTAGGGACTGAGTGAGGTGTACATGAGCTAGGGACTGAGTGAGGTGTACATGAGCTAGGGACTGAGTGAAGTGTACTCCCTAACCAGGTGTACGTATGTACCAATCCAGGTACATACTAAGCAAGTTGCACTGTAGTTTAAATATGTACTGCACTTACATGTACATAACATCATACATAACAATAACATAATATCATACATAATAGACAAAAGGTATACAAGTATGCACATGTATACTAGTGTTGCCACGACAATTGCGATAAATAAAATTCCCCATGCAATATTATATGCACGTAATTATGTATTGCATGAAGGTTTGTATGTACATATGATCCATACAGTAAAACAAAATCATGTTGACTATTACGTAAAAATGCACATTACACAGTATGCATGTACATACGTACCTTCACTGTTTGTATGGCTGACACTCCTTTCACACGAAACAGTAGACTCCTGGTCTCATCAAAAGTCATTCTATCGTTGAGATACATACCAAAGAGGCCAGCCACTGAGTGAACGAGAGACAAGATGTGCTAAATGGATGCTGGCTGCATGTCAAATGTCAGCAAATGAACATTCCAGAATACATGCACAGATGATGAACATTTATACTATTACTGCATGCACACAAGCACACACACACACACACACACACACACACACTTACTCATACAAGCTTTTCCTATTCCATTAGGGGATTGGAGGCATACTTTTTTACCAGATTGAGCTGAAGATTTCAGTTCCCCTAAAATTTTGAGCAGTTTTTCCATACTGGGTAGATCAGAATCGCTGAATGGATAGTAGTGGACAGAAAATCCTCTATCATCACACTCGTACAGGACCTTGCTGACACCACATCTACAATGCAGAAGCAAAGTAACAAGTAATCATAGTCGATACATGTGTGCATATATTACAATACATGTATACGCCATCCACAGGCCAGGTACTACTACGGCCTCATGTTGCTAAACAAACAAACACTATCCTGGATTCAACTATCCCACACACATACTGCTGCACCGGAATATTATATATATATACTCATTGAAAACAACAATAGCCCGAGGGGGACTAATATGGTTCCAAGAAATGCAAGCCTTTCATGTTTTACAAATAAATTAAGGTAAATACAGGGAAGTATCATCAATCCACCACAATCTTTTTTTGAAACACATAGTAGATTAATGAATTAGGCAAATAGCTGGATATTCATTAATGTTTGTACATTATATTGGTGTTGGAAAATAGTGGTTGATGAAAAGGTTTGATGGATGGAGTGGTGGTGGGTTATTGAGAATTAACTGTACTTGTTAGATTTGGCAGTTTTCATCGCTATCTATAGAACCTCACAGCCTTTGAGTCTCTCTTACAGTCACTGTTACGTACATTAGGTGACACTGTCTGTGGGAGCACACACAGACCTACCCGACTAGTTCACTTGAAGTCGAAAATACGAATATGTCGGTGATTCCTTTATCCTTCAGTGTCTCCAGATCAGCAATAACACTCCTCTTCTGGTCCCGGATTTTACATCCCGGCAAAGTACTGATCCCCACTCCAAGCAGTTCACCGTTATGAATATAATTCAGCCTGTGACAATGTAGAATAATACACGTATTATAAAATTATGTACATACATACATTGTATGCCCACAGCATGATGTAGGCGTGTACGTGTGTGTGTGTGTGTGTGTGTGTGTGTGTGTTTCTAGATATAAAAATCAGACATGAGGCTCAACATGTGTACTTCATTGTACTATTATTACTTCATACACAACCATCTGTGTCTGTGTGTGTGTGTATGCCTGTCAAACAACTATTGTAATCACTATTAAACTATTGTAATTATTACAGTCTTGCATAAGTAAGAACAACATGGTCACAAGGCAGAGTATTTGTGTTTTAGATTAGTAGGTAAGGTAATTCAAGGTAATTCTGAATAAACCTTTGAACATCTGTTGGTCACACATGTCTCTGGAACAGAGCTTTGAAACAAACTGAGCTGTGGAGTGCCTTTGGTCATATGCTACTTAAAAATGATGATCAATTGCCTTCTTCGCGGTGTAGCCATAGCAAAGTAAACTAGAAAAGGTTGAAGGTCAGAACGATGTAATTCGGGAAATTTCGAGTGATCGCGCTCAAAAATGTGGGAAGTGGCGAAAAGTGTGCCAAACAGACCTGACAGGCTTACGATACTACATACAAGCGAGAAACAAAACGCGGGGTATGTTTTGCCCAGGAGATCGCATCAGGTGTAGGCGTCGCTGCTGACAGTTGCAATCAGCCTATCATCTTGATGTGCCATCGCGGCAGTGACAGCCCAAGACGAAAGGAAAACCTGTGCGATTACGCCGATGAAGAATCGGTCCCAAAAAGCTCTACCTCTCTAACATACCCGCTGTAAAGGCTCCCTTACTAAGTCGATGCGATGAACCACCTACCATGTTACTTCTATCGGTGTCTGATCTGCAATACCATCTTCTTCCTCGGAATCAAAAGAATCGCTATTTCTCCTCTAAATCAACGAAAAGCACAATAAATTTGTAGCGATTGGCAGTTTATTCTCAAAGCATACGCAGGGAGCAGACTGATTTTAGCTTACAATCAAAACCATTCTTTCTTGCTAGTAATTGTCCCCTCACGCGTACATGTGCTACAAAAAGGCGGAGATTACGTTCAAATTTTCAATATGAAATTTGAATTTGAATTCAAATTCAAACCACTGATTACCGTCTGCCCCGCCCCGGCCCCGCGTGTATGAGGCCCTAAACAATGGTGAGCTGT
The DNA here is from genome assembly GCA_964020155.1 of Chondrilla cf. caribensis. Lineage (NCBI taxonomy): Eukaryota > Metazoa > Porifera > Demospongiae > Chondrillida > Chondrillidae > Chondrilla > Chondrilla cf. caribensis. Next base: position 2,824,617 of record OZ026566.1, read on the forward strand.
AGTCACATTTTGTTTGCATAAATGACTCAAATTTGTATTTTGTTGAAAAGATCATTTAAAATTTCAAACTTTATTACATTTTCTCTTGTTTTTGTTCGCTTCTATTGTGAATTAGGCGCACACAATTCTCCTTGTTCAACCTGGCAGAAGAGTGGAGGATAGGACCTTCTGTGATTATGATAGTGTCACCAAGTGCATGGAAGGTAAGAATATTAGTTGTTCAAAGTACGCCCTAAGTTCTCTACTACTTGTGTACCACTTGTGTTTGCCACCCAACACAAATCATCACCGTATACTTCATAGACAATCTATTATCACTGTATACCCTACAGCTATGCATGTGCTGTTAAATCTCAGTGTGTAGAACTGTTTAGCTCTTATGCATCGTAAAAATTCTTATGAATGACCTTTTGCATGAAGCTAGGAGAACACACCTTTAGGATCCCCAGTTTCACTAACCTATCTCATAGTCTCACGTAGCCAGACCCATTCCCTCCATATTCTTCTCCACCCTACCATAATATGGTGGATCAAGGGTCAACTACGACAGACTGCCCATCTAATGCAAGTGTGTCATAGGTACTTGGTTGGTCAGTTATCCTATATGTAGAAAACGGATACATCTTTTCTCTATCCAAATCTTGTACAAATGTATATTGATGGCAGACTTTCCTCTTGGTTTGTAGGAATTTGTAAGATATACGAGGAGCACCTGAGACGAAGAAGCCCTCACTCTCCAACTATCACTTACAACATTGCCCAGTTGCACGACTTCATAGACAATCTATATGATTTGTCATGTCTTGTGTGAGCAACTTATTTATAAAGCACTTACACACAATGTATAGTACCTCAAGGGAACCAAAAGCAGTTGCCAGAGTGTCTATAAGTGACTATATCCCATTCTGTCATAATATATTCTTACATTTTGTTTGTTTTGCTCTCTAAATATTTGTTCAGTTGTTTACAATGGGTAATAAATTCTACAAGTAGCTGTAAAAAACTTTTATACTGGTACATGCCATGTCATGCAGAGCTTCAGACAGCTCTAGTGAGGGGTAACCTGCATCACTTTTTCATGTCTTCAACACCCATGTGTCACTCCTCGACTATTCTAAATGAATGCTGATTTGTATCAGTTTTGTGAAATTGTAACTGTGTAGCTTTGCAATGCGGTTGCTTAATTGTCTATTATCTGTACATTCAGTTATCAGAGATCATCCCAGAGTTACTTTCCCCACGGTAAAGAGTGGATCAAACAGAGAGTTTGTGATTGCCTGACTAAACAGGTTGGGAAATAAGCTTGCAGACTCCCTCCTCCTCCGGAGTACCGAAGAACAATTTCATGACTGCATGCAAGTACATGCAGATTATGATTACTCAGCACTGCCAGCATCTGACATAAAATTACATTTTTATCGTTGTGTTTGTTTTGTTCAAGTAATTGATGAATATTGCAATCAAAGATGTATGTACAATGTAAATTTACAGTTAAAAATACAACAAACGATACATTGTTAATACCATAGTGGCCACAATAGGTATATCATAGACAAAGTGGCTTAAGACACACTTCAACTCCACACTATTGCGTATTTCCTGCATGAATGGTGTGACGTCTCCTTGTGCTATGCGGCGATAAGAACTGGGATTCCTTCAGTTGACCCATTAGTACCTGTTTCTTCCTCTGCTTGTCCCGAGAGTACCGAAATAGTCTGAGGAACCCAAACCAGATGGACTTGGTACTGCTGATGACAACGTTTGTTGCAATTGACAACTGCAATCTCACCACATCCAGAGTTGCCAAATTGATACGAGACTTTTGCAAAATATACACAATCAGTCGGACGGGCTTCCCTAGTATACCGAGTAAAGGTAAAATGACAGTTCTAATAGGCTGAGATGTGACAATGGGCCCAAATATAAGCCAGATAAAGTTGATAAAAGACTTGGCTGGCAGAAACAGAGTCCCAAGTAAAATGTACACCGGGTTGATAAACTGATACCATAATGCAGTGAAACGAGAAAATAGGTAGTCCGCGAAAGTTACAAATGGAGCTAGGTACCATTTCAGAAGAGAGAGTATGGGTGCTAGAAGAGCCTGTATGAGATAGAAGTGCCTGTGAAGTTGCCACAGTGCCCACATAACTGTGAGCACAATATACAAGGTGATGGATAATTGAATGAGTCTTCTCAAAGGTTTGCAATAGAGCCACCATGGTATGAAAACAACCCAAAATGGAAGTGTTGGAATAAGCTGTAACCCTTGGGTAGATATAGACTGTGGTGGAAGCCTTTCAGACACAGCGATGCTATCGAATATGCCCCTCTCTTTACTCCTTTTCAACAAATTTATTTTCAGGGATTCATCAACATCTTGGTCCCACTGCGAGCCACCAGTGGACAAGTGTAAGCTATGCTGGTGTCCAGAGGATTGTACTTCAGCCAGCTCCTCTGTGGAATACATGACAACGTCTCTCAAATTGCCAGCTTCAACTGGGTCAGTAATGAGAGTGACCAAGTGACATCTCAGTTTCCTTTCGACGAAATTTCCCTGACTCGAAGCATCCACTCTGGTGTGCCTTCGTACACGAGCTACGGGTGGACCGTCCGTTTCTTCAGACTCGATTTCCGGACGATGTTGGCTTACAGCCCGCTTTAGGTCGTAATCCACGTATTGTATTTGATCTAGCTCGACCAGCACTTTGACTGACATAGTTCTAATTGATCCCTGAAGCCCAGTAGTGAAGGAAAAATCCTGCCCAGATATGCGACGAAGAGTAAAGGAGCCAAGAACCTCCGTCAACTCTTTAGATATTACTTTCACCGTGAAGAAATCAGAAGGATACTGAAATTCCAAACGTATCGAACTACATCCTTCTATTGTAGAAACATTATTGAATTTCCACGGACCCACGAAGAACTTCTCGAGGTTTATGCTACTTGTGACAGCCATTTTTCGACGTAGTTTGGCAACATTGAAAATGGCGGAAGAGGAAGCCAAGCAATATTTTCAGAAACATCAACTCGAGGCGTACGTCTCCGACGCCATCGATTTTCTCTTGAAGAGAAGAAAGAGCGATCCTAAATATGATCCTTTTGACATCCTATCCGAGTACTTTCGCAGCGTAATCACAGGAAATCACATAGCTTTCAGAGAATACAGCTATGTTTCGCTGACCCCTTACAATAGAGCTTGTTTTGTCAAACTGTTTTCGGATTGCTTTGGTAACTTCGAGGAAACCCAGATGCTAATGTCAGAATACTGTTCACTACTGCAACTTCTCTGTTTTGACATTCCTTCTTCCCTGTTGGACGATATCGCTTTGGTTTTTTTCGCAGACAATATTGCCAGGACAGAAGTACCAATACTCTTCAGCAAATTTCTCAAGTGTTTCCGGGTCATTTTATACTACCAGCCGTTCCTAAGAAAATGCAGAGTGGCCTACAATGCCGTGATGAGTGTGGGTTGTAAGCAACTCCACAGCAGACATGTGGTTGTCATCCCAACGACCACAACCAACCTGTCACGACCAACCTCCGCCAGTGTCCATTCACCGCACTTGGACAGAGCAAGCAAGGAAGTGAAAGTGGATGATGGTCTCGAACCTGCACTTTTCTATAAAATAGTTAAGGACATTATCAGTAAAATGTCGGAGGACCAATTTGAGGAAGTGTGCCCTGATCCTTCAGCACTCCAAGACATGGAGCACTCCAAAGCAACTCTTTCATTTGGGGATTTCCTGCGAAAGTTGGTTAGCAATGAACTTATCCAGAAAGAATTTCCAAGAGAACCTCTATGGAAACAGCTGCAACCTCCATCTTCACCAGAATGCTAAGGGCTGCAAATTAGGGGAAGTCCCTGATGTGATTATGTAATAGTCACATGCTAAAAGATGGAAGAAGGTATGTGTGTAGTTCGTATTTCTTTCTCTCTAGACACTGTTATCTCATACTTTCATCAATTTACTTCTCAGAGAAGGGAAATTTGTTACCTGTAAATGAATATTTCAGCCAGAAATGGAGTTTCAGATGTCTCTGTGATGAAATTAGGTAACTTTATTTCCTCTGTCAGTGCTCTGATCTTTGGTGACCATACTTGCCATGATCCCATTGAACCATTCTCTGCTTCTCCTTTCTTAGATGATACTCCAAGTACATTGTCCCTGTCATTCTTGCGAATGTTGTTATAATTGCAATTATTGTAGTCATTGTGGTCCTAACCACTCATCACTCATGATTCAATACAAGTGTACAGTACAAATCCCATGACGGTTGCATCTCAAAGCCCATTTCGTGACCAGTTGCAACCTGATGAACCAAGTGTACATACTGTACTGAAACAAACACTTTTCAGCCTTACAAGAGTCAATGCTCGTCAATAACTATTGTTTGTCAGTGATATATACATGAATAGATTTGTATTTTTAATCATTGAATGTTAACAATGAATAAGTGGGGGTCACGGGAAGATAAAACTGGAATAAAATGGAATTTAAACACAACTCAAGATGGGCATTGATCATGCTCTTAACTTGTCAGCCACATTCTCCACTACCGGGATCATTTGATTTGCAATGACCGGAGCTGATGACAAGCAGACAAGTACTCCAACGGGAGAATCACAAACCACAAGGGTGTGAAGTCCACCATCACATGTGGCATAAACACTGCAGAGAGAGAGAGAACATGAAATACTTCGTAGGTGGGTAGTGGGTTGATTGACTATCGTCTTGTGCTGACAGGGTTAACTAACCCTAGCCGTTGCTCAAGGCCAAATGTTACCGACCGAACTGGACTAAACTGACCACACAACATGTTGAACCCAGGGTGATATGTTTGAATTGATGCTCACTTATGAACTGGAACATGTAACACACGAAACTCAATCACAGTGAACCTCCAAGCTCCATATACTGTAGTACTGAAATATTTTGACGTACACTCTACTCAGTGATTGGTCACAGTACTCAAAATACAACAGACAAATTACATGAACCAGCATTCAGGACAACAAAGAGGGTCTGCCCAGACTCAAGCAACAACTTGCACATTGGTACTGGCTAACACACCAAGCTTGCTCTCAGCACACTGCACACACTTCTAACCTGCACAGCGTCCGGTGAAACACTCTGAACGTGATGGCATCTCCACATATATCCATGTTGATGGTAGTTTCAGGAGAATTTACAAGTTTGAAAAGTTTCTTGATATTCTACACGTACAGTACACGGGAAAAGACAATTGAAGATAAAGTTATTGTATTGTATCATATGTAATCGTATGTAATTGTGTGCGTTGTGTACAAAGATGTATGCATACTTAGTCATACCTCTGAAGTTATGAAATTCTTGGAACTCTCCAAATCCTTCCCAGATGAATAAATGCAATCCCCAGTTTTGGACAAGAAGGCAACATCAGACACATATCCAGTGGCAAACAAATGATCTGAAACATAATACCATATTTTGCTGTACATGCAGTAAAGCACTGCTAATGATCAAATATATGCATTACCTTCATAGGATACATGATATATGGAGCAATGTGGAAAAGAACACTAGGTGGCTTTAGACAGCATCTATAGTTAAAGCATAGATAATATAAACCATACCAGGATTGGAAACTATCAAATTTCATTGGACCAAAGCTTGTCATATGCCAAACTTTCATTACATCATTGACCGTTCCGAATTTCTACTGTGTGTGTGTGAAGACTTATAATTACCTATGGTTAAAGAAATACCCTTATGTGGCATGATTTTGCAGATCAAATAGAGACATTGTTGTCTTGAGCTTGTAGGGTCAAAGCACAGATGCTACATCTAGAGCATGGTCTAACTACTATCTGTGCTCAATTTAGAGTTAACTTGGAACACCAAGGAAACTCGTGTCTGATAACATTAATCACTGGACATCCATATAGGGTGAAACGGGGTAATTTCTCACCTTCCCTCTAGGTATTTTAAGACGTACTCAGTCTTACCTCATTGAGTTAGGCAATTCTACATGTCAGATAATAAGTCAAAATGGGGTAACTCCGATCACCATATAATCCCGGTAACACGGGAATAAACATTTTACTACTTGAAAATGCTAGGGTTCCGAGGACAACTACAGTGTTCCACTAGTCCGGGCCAACCAGTATCTATGCTACAACATACCCGACAGAGAAGTCAGGCACTTGCTTCCCGTGTGCTGGATATTCACCAGTGATCGGATTTCCCCATTTTATCTTATAGGCTAGATTTCTCATACTTCCATGCATACAGTCACGTATCATCAGTGCTGTTCGTACCTCTGACGAGATTTTCGAATTTCAAATCAGATTCCTGCAAAACTGCCGACATTTTGCTGACCCCACTTTACTTCCGACAGTTAAAGGTATTTATAGAGCATTTCCGGTCTCCAGTATCTCCAAGAAGCCAAACTGCTGCCTTCCCGACCCTAGCCTTCCACCCCGCGGACACTCTCGGGTTGCTTAACTTCGCATCAGGACACTCGAAGCATGGCGGAAAAGGATTCTACAGACGATATTCCCAGGTCGGAATCGATGGTGGATTCGTGTACCTCTAGCACGTCCGATACAGGAGACTTCGACATCAACGTTCGCGTACAGATGCACGGAATTCTAATGAAGCAGCCCTTCGGATCTTCTTCGAAAAAGTGGCAGAAAAGGTAATATTATTCTTCTCTTTGTCTATTACCGAAGTCGTCACCACTTTCCGAACTCCTGCTATCATAGTAACGCATGCTCCGTTGGCAAGTACTGTACGTACTAGACCAGAAAGATAAGGAAGTTTGCGATATAATCGAGTTTCAACGGGCGTAGCCTTCTCTATTGTAATTTAATTCCATGGTCTTGAAACTCAGGGGGTGTGCAGTATGTGTGTAATGAGTCACTCACCACATGATGGGAGAGTGATCTTTGTTATATACACAGTCCAAGTTGCTTGGTAGATTCTTCAAAGGGAGTACTACAAATCTGTACTTCTTGCGTACCAGCAGTGCTTGCTACCATTACTGTGACATAGTGTACACGAGCTAGGTAGCAAGCTAAGCGTATATGGAGTGTCACCGGGTGTATGCACTAACCAGGGTTGTATTTTGGTTTATCTTGGTGTGTGTGTGTGTGTGTGTGTGTGTGTGTGTTTGTGTGTGTGCACATGTGTGTGTGTGTGTGTGTGTGTGTGTGTGTGTGTGTGTGTATGTGTGCACATGTGTGTGTGTGTGTGTGTGTGTGTGTGTGTGTGTGTGTGTGTGTGTGTGTGTGTGTGTGCGAGTGTGTGTGTGTGTGTGCACATGCGAGTGTGTGTGCATGTGTGTGTGTGTGTGTGTGTGTGTGTGTGTCCATGCGCGCGCGTGTGTGTTTGTGTGTGCGTGTGTGTGTGTTTGTGTGTGCGTGTGTGTGTGTGTTTCTGGGTGAAGATACTAAAAACCAGACATGAGGCTTGACATGTGTACTTCACTGTACTATTATTACTTCATACACAACTATCTGTGTATATGTGATCATACAGTATTTTCACTTGTATATATCATATGCAATGATCTGCATAGGAGTGAATCCATACATCTCTGTCAGAATAGTAGAGTACGCTTGAAATTTTAGATTGCTCAGTAAGTACCCTGGATAGTCCTTACCTGAAACAACACTGGTACGTAGTCCCTAGCGTGAGTACTGACAGTAAGCACCTCTGATAGAAAGTACTGATTTGATATCCCCTTCTAGTTACATACCAAGCTAGTTTGACTATACAATAATACTAGAAACCATGCAGTCCTTGCGTAAAGCACCAAAATGCAATTAGACACTTACACTGCTGCTTGCTATGCCAGGAAGCTATTATGATTTTAGTGGTGCTCTGGTTACACACATGATGACCAAAGATGATCAAATATCTCGACTGATTATCACCATTGTTCCCTCAATTTTGTCATCTCTTCCCTGCCAGTGTTCTGGCTGCAGAGGATTTCATGATCCCTGTGCAAGCCTGCCATTGGCTGTTATTCACAGCCTATTTCAAACACAGACCCACTTCAAGTACTCCCTTCTACTGTATTTACAGGTTAATCAAGAAACCAATGGTGTGTACTAGGACCATCCTAGGTGACATCTTCGTATAACAATTCAAAACTCGAATGTTTAAAATTTGAAATCAGAAGCAAAACTTTTGTTCATACTAAGGGTCTTGGACAAACATTGGTTCGTAGGCCACTTCAATTAGTATTTTATCTTGTACAGGGATGTGCATTTGTATTTCATACCAGTGTGTGCATACGTACTCTACTTTAGCTCTATTTCAATCACATACGTATGTCTGTACTGTATGTTCAGGTTCTTTGTCGTCAAGGAAGGGTTCCTGCTGTACTACAGCGACACAGAAGCCAGGAAGTATGACAAAAACAGACTTTTCAACACACACCCAAAGGTAACCAAAACCACATGACTGACATCCTTTGTTTGTGGTTATTATTGAGAATTTTGTGTTGTATTTACTTCAATTTCTGTTTGTGCCTTCACACACTTTGTGTTTAATATCATAACAGGGTGTAGTACCACTGGGTGGATGTAAGGTTATGGAGTGTAGCTATCCAACACAGAAGTTTTCAGTAAAAGTATCTCATGCCGACTTTAAGGTATGTAACCACATATGTGTGTAACGAATGTGTATCTTAATATGGCCATGTGGCATTTCTGTACAGTCAACCGAGTGTGCATGTGCGTGTGCGTGTGCATGGGTGTTTTATTCGCATGCATGTGTACAAGGCTACGCAGCTTGTAAGTATCGCAATGGATTGTCGACTTGTTCAGGGTGAAACTGTTCCCCTATACTATTCAATTTCATCTGTTTTATTGTCTTTGCAAATTGACGTCTGTACCTTATACACTTTCTGTACATACTGTGACTTACCTGTTTGTATACATATGCCACAGTATGCAGTTTATGTTAATTGGATTAGATCAATGCAAAATGAGTAATAATAGTATAATCAACCTATTGACCATTGTAATGTCCAGGGTGATTAATTGTATTCAAAAATATAGTGGTGTGAGTACTTTGTGTCTATGTGACAAATAAATTACTTTTTATCCTGAAATATTCAATTTGTTGAAAGTTCTCTGTTTTTACTGGAATCATAGCTCAGTTGTATTGGATATCGAATCCCCCAAATCGCCCTGTTGTGCCTGTTTTAATTGCGGCACATTTTCATGTACCCTTCAATGCTCCTGGTTTGTATGATTTCACCTGGCACTAGAACCACAACTAGAACGCTTCCTAATAGATACATGCCCGAATGCAAAATCACCCAAGTATCACACCCAAGTAGGAGATATCACCCTTGTGAGAGGGTATGACTGATCACATTATAGGAGTGGGAATGGATGACATGTTAGGTTCCACAACTAGCATTATGCAACGAAATCATTATGGTTACCATACCATGTGTATTCTATGCTGGGCGCATGTGTGTGTGTTTTTGTGTGTGCTGTGTGTGGGGGGGGTCTATCAACTCAATTCCATGACACAATTACTATCAACGAACATAGTCGTGACTAAACAAGGAATATAGTAGTAGCAGTGGCAGCTTTGTCGAGAGCGGTAATGTGCTTGCATATTTGTGTGTGTGTTTGTAATATTTCCCACTGTAGTACGTATGTTTGAAATGCATGGATTACTGAAAAGTTTGTAAATTTTACAGTAAAATGTACAGAATGTATGCGATTCACTGTATGGCATGTGTATGTAACTTTACCTTGAGAAATGTTCGCCCACCACCCCCAGCTGCCAAATGTTGGTGGTGCGTTGTAAGTACATACACTCTGCTTCTTCCAATCTCACGGAAGTAGTGGATTACAGACATCAAACCGTGGCACCTACGTATGTCTACCTGTAGGGGTGTTTAGTGCTTGCAGCCCAATCTGAAGAAGAACGAAGCATGTGGATGAAAGTATTACAAGATTCTGGTAAAGTGTAAGTTGCCTGCGCTTACCTGCAACTTACAGTCGGTCAAGTATGCTGCTGTATTGTAGGGGTCACTTGTACTGTATGTGTTGACGGTCTTGTGTAGCCAGACCCTTACTCCACCATTGTTGTTAATAGTTAGGACACTGACCAGTGACATTTTATCATAGCTGAAAAGGGAGATGAGGAAGAAGTCTTGGAAACACCGAACTAGTATTGACATACGTACCTATACCCCTTATCTATACCCCTTATCCTTATCGTTTTATGGATAGCATCGCATCTTTACTGTTTGTAAAATACCAAATAAGCTATTTATGCTTATGGTTGAATGTGAAAGTCTAATGTTGCAACACATTCATTCAGTAATCAAAATCCAAGGTTCCAGTAACACAGGTATCATAATATACACGTACTTGTGAACTGTAGGACATGGAACAATGCCCTGTTAGGAGAGAAGGTGATCAGAAATCTGGAAGAGAAGGGGACACAGCTAGCCAAGGAGAAGCAAGAATACATTGGTAAGAGACCAACTAATTGAGCCGATATGGTCGTATAATCAATACCAGGACCAGTAGCTACTTCCTTCGTCCCCTAGTTGACTGTTGATCTTGTTGTTATATGGCTGTAATTACTGTGAATAGTTCCTTATCAACCGTTGTATTACTTTGCTGTAATGCTTGCAAATGAAGGTGAAAATGCACTGACTATGAGATCTCTTGCCTCCGACAGCAGCTTATACGTATGTACTGTGTATTTGTGTATGAGTGCAGTAAGGGTATTTCAGAGGACACAGATTGTCTCGTTGGATTTGTGTGCCGCAGTACTGGATGGTATTTTGATGTGGATGGAATCTGGGAGGTGATAATAGGGGCAAATTTCAAGTTTTATGGACCTCTACGTACATCAACATGACCCTTATAGTGAGAATGATTGTGTACTGTGTTGTTCATCTCACCTTTCAACAGATAAATTGAAAGCAGAGGCAGAAGCTCTTGAGGAGGAAAAGGGAAAGAAACAGGTTGGTTGACATGGGTTGAAATCTCGCTTTGTTTCCTTGGTAACCATTCTTGCTGTATCCATTGGTATGGCTTGATAAATACTTACATCAAAAGGGAGCAATACACAGTGCATAATACACACATATATACATACAGTACGTGTATGTATATTTATAATGTTTCATGTATGTGCATACTAGTAGTTGTCTGAAGGGGTAATAGTAGTCTGCATATGTACGTACATATGCATGTGTGCTGCTGTGCGTACAGGAGCTTGAAGAGTTGGCTGCCAAGTTGGAAGGGGAGAAGAGAAACATTGAAAGTGCTGCAAAGGATCTCAGACAAGAGAAGGACAGCACAGAACAGTGAGTGTATGGAGAGAGGGACAGTGCAGTGCAGTGAGTGTATGGGGAGAGAGAGGGGCAGTACAGTGCAGTGAGTGTATGGGAGGGAGAGAGGGACAGTGCAGTGCAGTGAGTGTATGGGGAGAGAGAGGGGCAGTACAGTGCAGTGAGTGTATGGGGAGAGAGAGGGACAGTACAGTACAGTGAGTGTATGGGGAGAGAGAGGGACAGTGCAGTGAGTGTATGGGAGGGAGAGAGGGGCAGTACAGTGCAGTGAGTGTATGGGAGGGAGAGAGGGGCAGTACAGTGCAGTGAGTGTATGGGAGGGAGAGAGGGACAGTGCAGTGCAGTGAGTGTATGGGGAGAGAGAGGGGCAGTACAGTGCAGTGAGTACATAATATGTATTTTATAGTATATTTCAGACAAACCACATAATCATAGAGTGCGATAGCACTCTATATGTAGGGATGATGCAAAAACAAAATGGCGGCCCTATACCTCGCATACATTACAGTTTCACAAAATATTAATTAAAGCCCTTGGGGCAAACTGTAGTGGATTTACGGGTCCCACAGTCTGCCCAGTGTATGCGCATACTACGTATTGTATGTGCTAGGTTGGTGTATGTGACTGAGGGAGTGTGCATTTTTCAAAGTCTTCAGAGCGTGTGTTCAATATTGTCGTTCCTCTATAGAGAGCTGCAGTCAGCCTTGGATACAATGAAGAAAATAGAAGAGGACAAAGCAGGCTTGGAACAACTGTCACAAAATTTGCAAGCCGATCTCAAGGTGCACACATGGTCCTTGTATTCTCTACATTCCACACATTTTTCTTGTTTACACCTTTGTACTTCTCTTTCTGTCCTCTCTTCATTCATGCCATTCTGTCTAAACTAACTCCTCTAATCTTTGCTCCAATCAAGATGGTGTCAGCGGAGAAGACACAAAAGGAAGAAGAACTCAGTAAAATGAAGGAGGAGTCTGCAGCATTGGCTGAAGCAAAACAGAAAGCTGAGTTGGCAGTTGAAGAACTGAAGAAACAAGCAGAAACACTTGATGCCGAGAAGACAAAGTTAAAAGACTCTACTTCACAGTTGCAAGGTGATATTGAGGTCAGTCGATACTTTATGATACATGTACACTAATCTCCATCCCTCCCTCCTCATTCCCTCTCTTGCTTCCTTTGAGCTGTCTTTTACCCTCTGTTCTCTCTTGATTCTCTGCTTCCTTTCTTCACCTTTGTGTACGTCTGTGTATTTGTTTTTATGTTTATATGCATATGTACGTATGTGTGTGTTTGTTGAGTGTGAATGTGTGTTAGTGTTTTGTATTTGTTTCAAAACTCAGCAAATTCAAACAATTTGTTGTTAACCAGTCCTCACTTCTCTTCATCCTAACGGAATATCCAGAACTGATGCTAAAAGACTGATAATTTGTGTTTCCTCTTCCCAGGCATTAGCAGAACAACAAGCCAAATTGGAGGAAGAGAAGATCAAATCATTACAAATGTGAGGGTCCATTCACTAGTGTCTTTTGGGTTTGTCTATGTACATCCAACAAAATTCGTAGTACATACATAAACACTCACCTATGCATGTACCTCGATAAGTGTGTGCATAATTGCTTATAACACTACATAATCATGTCCTTGCCTTCGGCCCACTCCGATGCAGCCTTGAAGAAAGGGAGCAAGAAATGCAGTCCTTGGTGGAGGAGAAGAATAAGACTGCCAGTCAACTAGAGGTGGACTGTACACACACACACACACACACACACACACACACACACACACACACACACACACACACACACACACACACAACACACACACACACACGACCACACACACACAAACAGTTCGTTTTGCTTTTTATACCTGTATGCTGTTTTCAGGCTGAGAGGAAGAAGAGACAAAAAGCTGAAAAACGTCTTCGACTTGCCGAAGACTCGCTAAAAAGGCTTGACAGGGCTTTGAGAGAAAGTGGAGTTAAAATTGACTTGGAAATAGAGACTGATGTGAAAAATCTAAGAGGTGCCTGTGTGCTGTGCTGTGCTGTGTGTGTGCGCGCGCGCGTGTGTGTGCATGTGTGTGTATGTGTGTGTGTGTGTGTGTGTGTGTGTGTGTGTGTGTGTGTGTGTGTGTGTGTGGTATATAATATCCCTTCGATGACTGTATTTATGTCTTCTCCTGCGTATTTAAATAGTTACCCCATGAAAGCATAATATTATTACTGTACCATATACTGTAGTACAATGTGGCTGAAGTTGTGTGTGTACATGACGACTGTTGTCGTGTCTGCTGGTTTGGTGCCATAGACTTCTTCGAGGAATGCATTGAAGAAGAGCGCTTTGCAGCCGAG
>OZ026566.1:2843288-2863288 GCA_964020155.1 Chondrilla cf. caribensis
ACACACACACACACACACACACACACACACACACACACACACACACACACACACACACACACACACACACACACACACACACACACACACACACACACACACACACACACTACTAGTACTGCTAATATCCCGTGGTTTCTATACCTCGGTGACAATCGTTAAATGAGGATTACTGTGTTTTGCGAAACAGAGTCCTCTCTCGTACATGATACAGTGGTTAGCGAAACGATGGTAGTGATCAAAGTTGTCCACACAGTCCCATTCGGGCGAATAGTCAGTGAAGGTTGTCAAGAAGTATTGATAGGATAGAATAAAGGACACGAAGCCTATCATGAAATAGTACTTCTTCTGCGCCCTCCCGAACTGTCCTATTCTTTCAAAAATATCATCCACCGATCTAGTAGCCATTTTCCTCTCCATGTTCGGCATAAAGACTAGTCCGCAGTACAAATTTCGCCCGTGGATGGAATGTGGATAAATGTTGTATTTTAGGTCCGACTACGTGAAACTGACATTTGGTAAAGGTAAGAGTACTCATGGCCGGACTAATGCGGCAGCTGAACAGATATTACCAAGTAATGAAAGAGTAAATTTCTGTAAAAATGTTCATTATGGTTAAATCATGGCACAATCACGCCATAACTACTAAATTGCGGTATTTAATATTAGAATATTTTAATTCGTAGCTAGTTTACATATTGCACGTGTCAAGTTTGTATTGGCTGTATAAGCGGCTGGAAACCGGAGTCTCGTCACTGTAAACACAAGTGTTAGGTGCAGTATAGTGTGTAAATTTCATGTATAACTGTATCCCCCCCACCCCCACCCACCATCTAGTAAGCGCCCATGGCCAGTGGCTAGTAAAAGGAATATGTACCATTCAGAACCTGAGTTTACATCCTCGTGATTCTTCTTGGTAGACCACATGCCATTATATAGCCTAATTTGAGTCTTTTTGTGTTATAGATGTTGTGTCCAAACCGTCTATTATTATACTGGAATAGTATCAACATGATAGTCTCATACCCAGACCCATTTTGTTAAACAGAGGTGAGAGTGGGTCTAGGTACAAGCCTTCAACATGCTACACTCATTATACAGCTATTTGTAAGTAGAAAAAGAATCTGTAAAAGTAATAAATAATTTATGGTGATGAAAACAAAACTTAACAATAACATGTTACAGTCACGATACATTATATATCAATGAGAAAACATTGGTTCCTCTAATGTATTGTATGGTGTCTGGCCTCGGGCCTCTGGCAGTTTCCATACACATACTCCACAAACAATCGCCAATGCACCCATGAACAGCAGGGGTTCCGTGTGGTTATGTGCTACCTTTGAGGGTTGAAATGGGAGAGAGGGATACAAACACATTGTAAACTTTACACACGTGTACACATGGAAATTTCCTAAATCCAACACTGAACATTGTTCCTCACCAGAACAAGAGGCGACAGCATTCCTCCAAAATGTGCTGCAAATGATACAATCCCCAGTACTGCATTTCTGTATAGAGAGTAGTATAGGGAGTCACACCTCGCAATGTATCATCCGGGTACGATAGATACATCATGTGCGCATGTACACACATGCACGCACACACACACACACACACACATACACACACACACATACACACACACACACATATACACACATGCACCGCAGACACACACACACACACACACACACACACACACACGTAAGCATGCACATGTATACACACACATGTGTACCACAGACACACACACACACATCCACACACATGCAAGCACGCACACACACGTACACACACATGTATATGAACACACACACACACACCTCAAATCCGGAGAGAAAAACTCTGGTGAATAATACACTAAATTTAATGTCCCACATAAGATTACTCTTGAAAGGATGATCAAACCAACTCTGACAAATGAAGCCAAGTGTGGCATAGTGTTGGTCAGAGCCGGAGGAACTAGGTTGCTGGAGATCAGACAGACACCGCTAGTCAAGTATAGACAACTGAATGTCATCCTACGGCTATATCTACATCATAGAGTAAAGTAAACGATCATATGTATGTACGTATGTACAACAATGATAATAATGTGCACACTACACACATGTACACACACAATTAAACACCACACACACACACACACACACACACACACACACACACACACACACACACACACACACACACACATTCACATACACAAATTAGAGAGATAGACAGATACATGTACGTATTCATGCATACACATACGTACACATGCCTATGTACATACAAGACTACACACAATATCTCAAAAGGCATGGAGATCCGTATATACTGTATGTACGTATATATGCATGAAATAGTATTTTAATATTAAATATGCACATGCACACATGTCTGTGCATTCAGTTCTGGTACATAGACACTTATCTGTCCAACTGTGGTTTTAGAACCCAAAACAATTCTCTGCACCTACCTATGTACATGAGATCACCTACATTCCAACCTACTTCCGAACACCCTCTTCAAGCTGAAGTAAGTGAATGACGCTGTAACTTAGGATCAATATGACCTGATGACACAGCCATACCCAACTACCAGCATCACCTGATGACACACAGCCATACCCAACTACCAGCATCACCTGATGACACAGCCATACCCAACTACCAGCATCACCTGATGACACAGCCACACCCAACTACCAGCATCACCTGATGACACAGCTACATCTTATACCTCACTATCAACATATAGGTAAGCACACAACTTACTTGTCTGTTACAGAAATCAGCACAAAGTATACTGGAACCTCAAAAAGACAGGATGAAACGAAATTGACATATCTGTTACCATCCAGATGGTCAGTCAGAGAGAAAATGACACCATAATATGAAAAATGCACAGTGAACCTGTGATAAGGGGATAATTAGAGGGAACAGTAAAATGTCCTTAATTGTGAATGATTTCATTGTCTTTTGTACGTATTATACATGTTGGCAAATTGAATGAGAGCAAAGAGAACGAACAGGTTAATAATAAGGGGAGTCCCTGTTGCTGAACCCTGTGCTATGGTTACAGAGGAGGTCCCAATGTAATATAGATATGACACTACTAGTGCAGTGGGCCTTATAGAATATATTATATACGTATATATAGTAATAATAATAGTCGAGTTATTTGAGATGCCAGACAACACTGAATGATAGGGACACAACTGAAGTTCTGGATGCATTCTGCATGCTTTGAATCCGAAACTAAAATTGTGTCTCTATTATTCAGTGTTGTATGCCATCTTAAATAACTTAATTTTTATTATTACTACTATTTTGTTATAATAATTTTAAAAGTAATTATAAAAATATACCTACATAATACGTACATATATACATTGGTACATATAAGGGAGTACTATTTCACACAAGGAAAGGTACAAATATTTTCATCCCCTCGGAGCAAATGTGCTATAATAGGTAAAACTGTTATAAAGTCAGGAATCTCTGGGAGAGGACAGAGACCCTCTACTTTCTTGTCCCCTTATCTGCTGACCCCTGAACCCTAACCCTTGACCCCTGACCCTGGGCTCTTGACACTGACCCCTACCCATACCCTGACTCCGACTCCTAGACCCTATCCCTGCCCCCCCCCCCCCCCAGATTCCAACACTTATCCAGTACATGTCGTGAGCACACTCACCAGCAAAGTACCAATATAACAGTGTAAAGACTCGATGACAATGAGCTGAATAAGAACAAAATATTCCTTGACACATGGTTTTGACTGTCCAGAGGTTTTCGCAGTTCAAATGGTGGTAATACAACTCCATTGGCGTCAGCTATATCAACAACTGCCTGTTTGGCATCTTGAGTTCTTCCTTTGGTCAGAAGCCAGCTCGGAGATTCTGGTACACTCCTAATAGATTGATAAAGGATACTTGATTGGGTGTTAGAGTGGGAAGCCACGTGGCATGTATACACACTTGTACATTACTCATTCATGTTAAAGTGTGTGTGTGTGTGTGTGTGTGTGTGTGTGTGTGTGTGTGTGTGTGTGTGTGTGTGTGTGTGAGTGTGTGTGTGTGTGTGTGTGTGTGTGTGTGTGTAAATGTGCACGAGTGTAATACATAACAATACAGTGTAGTGGTATAGACATATATGCCCAAAGTCATGATATCCATGTAAGGCTCCTTGCAAAATGTATTAAATGCTACATAATCTGTAACTAAAATTAAATAAAATTAACGTGAACTAAAATTCACAAACATTAAACATTTCAAACGCGTTTCAACCCCACCCAATAGGTACTGTTAAACTCTCAAACAGACCATACGACTTCCACACAGAAAATGGATCAGTTTCGTGTTCAGTTTCAAATCACTGATGTGTTCCACTACATCACTACAACAATACATACACACTTGACGAGACTGTGTTGGGCAATGATAAAAGCCAGTGGGGTGTTAACTTACTTGATGAGTAAAACGGGTGAAACTATTAATATTGACATAATCACCATCAGAACTCTCCAGTCTGGTATGACACTAGCCATTAGGGCCAATAGTAGACACCCAATTGTGAAGCAAACGTTGCCGTAAGTTAGGTAAGCACGCCGTACCTCTGGACCAACAAGCTCAGCCATCCACAAGGAATAGCCCAGAACCATTCCCTGTGAAAACAGTCCACAGAAAAAACGCATGACAGCGTACATCCAAGGTACAAGGGACAACGCACTGGCTGCAGTGAACATGGAAAGTAGAATGGTACACCATTGGAGAATGACACATCTTCCGAATTGGTCTCCAAGGTAACCAAATGCTATATTCCCTAACATAATTCCAAAAAAGAACAGAATCTGAGGTAGCCTGGCAAGCATTGATCTGGAACAGATCAGATCCCACTACAAAGAAGATAAGAACGACATACATAACTAAATAGGAATGGTGGCTTGAACCACACATATGACATAATAATGTGAACATATATGTACATACACATGCACACATACACACTCACAACATACTCAAACAGAATGACCACACATTGTGACAACACACACAAACAATATGTATAGAAATGGGGAGAAAGAGTAGCATTGGACTCAAGTAGACAATATACACACATCCAAATCAGTCATAGATGAATATAAACTATTGTAATCGACTAAAAATACAATTTCAAGTGAGACGAACTTAGTCAACCATGTTTGTACCATAGATAATCTACTGTATAGCGTGAAATTCTCACGAGGTTGCAATTTTTGCATTGTTTGCAATTTGACTGAAGACACAAAAATTACAACTGAAAATTATAAGTATAGCATTGCACAATACTTGTCTTGATTGCAACATCGCGAAACTATGAACCAATAATGTTAGGCCAAGGTGCATTTCGGGAAATTTTGGACCCGTGAAAATTTCCCACTATACTGTATACTACACAACTGGTTACATAGAACAGAGTATCTATGCTTGTACTCGAACCCCCATCATGTGGACTAGTCATCAGGAGTGTGGGAATCTGATGAGCACGTGTTAGGAAGTAACTACCATGTAAAAAGAAATACCTGGGAGATGTCCTAACTAGATGTGGCCTTGGACACAGGGTTAACACCAAGTACAAATAAAACAGAAAACAAGTCCAGTGGGAAGTGCCTTGGGCTTGGCACTGCCTGGCAAGACTGTGGGATGATGATTTGCAACCAAATAAGAAGTGAAGGGCATTTTCTAAGTAGGACCTGGATGCAACTTCAGGTATACGTCAGAAAGAACAGCCCTAAGAGATGAACTGGCCCGTTCAGTTATTTCCACCTCTCAGATCATCTTCCAAGCCCACAAAAACTCCACATGGAACATCTAAACCTCTATTAAGCAGTTATTCAACATGTGCTTATTTCAATTAATTCTTGTATTATACGCTGCCTCACGTGACATTTTTTTGTTTTAATATGCTTTATTCTTCCTTTTCAACTCACCTTAGTATCCATAAATATTTATTTCGTCATTTAATATAGTATATATTTGATGTATGTTATGCCTTGCCAGGTACCTTCACGATCTGCTTTTGCTGATTGTAAACTCACCCCTATGCCCGGGGCCTCGATTTTTGTGTCCATTATTGCACATGCTTCGAGTTACAATGTGTGTTTCCTCTATAGGTATGCGTAATTACATATTACACTTCCACATAAGGAAGACTCTGCTGGTGACAATACGGCAACTACTGACTATGTAAAGATCTAGGATAACAGTAAATACAAGGAAAAGATGCTTTCGCGAAAGTCTCCCATACACTAGAAACACCTTTCGGCTCAACTCACCTCTGTAACCGAGGTCTCGAAGGGGCGGTAAAATTTGGCGAAGCACAAACCATCGTTGAAATATTCACAGGCGTTCTTTTGTCGCGTCCCAAGCTTGTGGTAGTGGTCCACGCTGTCAACGCAGTCCCAATCAGGAGTGTAGTCGATGAAAGTCGTCGCCATAACAGATAAGGAGAAAAAGACGTGAAAGAGGTTAAATAGTCCGTAGAATTTCTTCTGCCCTGATCCAAACTGCCCCACTAGTCGAAATACTTCTTCCGCGCTCAAAGCACCCATCTGGTCATTATCGAGTGTGAACTAAGGGGATCGAATTGAAGACGACCAACGCTGTTCGAAATTGGAATAGGATCATACGGGAGGGTATAAAATTATATCTATAGAATTTATACGTTTATACTAGCCATAATAACTGTATGAAAAATTCTTCCTGATATTTGGGCATAATATTATTAGGAGATAAGACCCCTTTTGTGTAACTTCATTGGGATGCGGATCATAGCCCAAGATCAGTATGGAATACATTGCAGTTAGTTTCTGTTTTGGGATGTTTAGTATCCATCTTCAAAGGTTTACTATGGTAATGCATATGTGGTGCAATGGGTTAAAAACTTCACCAATTTTGGCACATGCACGTAATTGTAAGTACTATATAACATCACGAGACCAGTAGGTCCATAAGGACTGGCCTGGAAGGTGTAACATGTGTTGAAACAAATGATACACCATCAAATGTCCACAGTTTATAAGACTGCAGCTCAGCAGTACCACCGGTGCAGTATGAAAGGAGAAATATTAATGGGAGGGCTGTTTGCTGCAGTGGCTTCGTGGTTCAGTGGTTATGGTGGTTACAGTCAGACACATTGGCTTCGAGTCCCGCAGTTGCCGGTTTTTCTCTTTCTCCTTCCTCCCTGAGCAGGTTGGGTCCCAATGACATTTCTAGAATTATCACACGCCTGCTTATATAATATGATCATCTGATTAAAAATTGGATGAAATGATTACACCTATTAGACTAGAATAGAAATGAAGATAATTAACACAATTAGTGAGTATGAACTGGACTATTACTTTTGACTATGATCATGAATGAATTTCCATGGCAACCATTCAATCTGATTTATACAATATATATCAATACTTTGTTAGGAAACCAAAATATAACCTCTTTAGAATTTCATAAAAAATGTTATACCTGATATGGGTATATTTCATGCCTATAGTACATTGGAACCTCTCCATGAGGAATTCATTGGGACCAGCTGATTTGTCCTCTGTAAGGAGGTTGTCCACTCTTCAGAGGTGAAAGGTGTGTTAGCACTGTAGAAAAGTATATTTTTGGTTCTTCGAAGAGTGTCCTTTGTAGGGAGGTTATTTCTAAGGAGTTATTATTTGAAGTGTTCTCTACTTTAATAGACTTAAGCACTAATTTTCCATATAATGTGTTATTAAAGTGGAGATACTTCATACTCAATTGGCGTGGTCAAAATGCATCTCTATTCTATGGCATTGCTGCGTAGAGGTTAATGGTAGAGTACACACGACTGACCAGATCCTGAAAGTGTGGAAATTTAGTCAGTGGTTGCCATGACCATAATCAGACCAGTGCCTACATTATTCTCCCATACATTGAAAAAATTCTAAGCACTTTAGTTATTGATGTACTCAATCTTATTTCACTATTTGTAACTCTTCCTGCCAGTATTATGTATGTCACATGGGAGTAAAACCAATAACTCCTATACATATCTCTCTCCAATAACTCCAATCGTATTATGTGTACAAAATATCAGACTAGCTACAAAAGTCTCGATGATGGCCTAAATTGTCCCAATTAATCATGGGAATGTTGTTCAAATAATGTATTGGTGCACTTCCAGTCCCCAACACTGCTAATGTGTAGCAGACCTGCAATTGACTCACACACTTTTATGTCAGCTTTGATTTCGAATAAGTAACATCAAAACCTCTACTACCCATTATTAACCACTTCATAAATGACACAAACATGGCTCTAAAAGTCCATGAAAAATAGATGTTTGATAGGCGTCCAATGTTTCTGATAAAATAGACAATGGGGCTGCATGCAGTACAAATGTTTTTTCACACTCCCAGACTCGTTCACACAGCACCATAATCGTACCACGTTGTGTTTGCGGACCCTACAGAGGAGTTTAGGTCCAAGTGGACCGTGGAACATATCGTACCGTCCTCACTCACTCTTGCTGTCAATTTCTCCTTCTCTTCCTGGTCGATGTTGGTCAAGGCAGCCAAGCTGCTCATTGACCTTCTACAATCATCCAGTATATCTCCCGATGACCAGCGTTTTATCATCCGGCCGTCACTGGTAGGAATCTCGCTATACCGTCGCCTTGATGGACTGTCTCCATTATATGTGAGAATATCGCCTGACGCAGCTCTCTGTAATCTCCCCCCGGTGCGTCCCCTATCCCTTTTCAGTTTAATCTTTTGTGATGAATGTTGCAGTTCTTCAATGCTCTTACTCTTTGGCAGCGAACCAGAGGAGTGATAATCCCTGATGGGAACACGAAGAGTGGAGCTCTTGCCAGGTGGTGGTTTCTGTGGATAGCCAGGCTCTGTTACCCGTCTTTGCATAGAAGATTCAATGGTGTGTGCTCTTTCTCTGTGGAAAGCAGCAGGATAGATGACAAATTGACCTTTCTTTTCATGGCTATTGTTGTTGTTGCTGTTGTGAACAAGGCCCATCGTATTCGTATCACCAACACGATTGATATCTGATGAACGAGAGGAAGAGTGCAGAGAGGCAGATGACACATTGGAGAAATTGTCAGAATCTCTACGGCTGCTTGAGAACGACAACTGACTGTGACTCAGATCTTTAGCATCGCTAGAAGCACGATGTCGCCCAGACCTCTGTCCCGGACTGCCACCAGTTTTGAGGAACTCCGGGATATCCACGACCTCACTCCTAGGTTCCAGAGTGCTCTTCATTGAGGCGTGTGAAGTGTGAGAACGTTGTGAGGTGTTCGCCAATGCTGACGTGTGTCCAGGTGTATACGATGATACTGCCTTCGACAGCTCAATGTACTTTCGCTGCAGGACAAAGTGAAACTTAAGTCAGCCCAGTCTATTTCACAGAATTGCGAATGCATTTTAATAAATAAACATACGTACATGCGAGCATTCACATGGTACCAGAGTGTCCATCATTGGTAAGTACACAGGTGAGTGTGGGAGTGGTAAGGAACTTGTGTATGTGTGTGTGTGTGCGTGCGTGTGTGTGTGTGTGTGTGTGTGTGTATGTGTGTGTGTGTGTGTGTGTGTGTGTGTGTGTGTGTGTGTGTGTGTGTGTGTGTGCATGTGTGTGCTGGTACATACAGTACAAAATGTAATAGTAGTAGCCTGTATACATATAAAACTACTTTGATCTCCTTACTATCCATACTAC
Organism: Chondrilla cf. caribensis; assembly: GCA_964020155.1. Classification (NCBI taxonomy): domain Eukaryota; kingdom Metazoa; phylum Porifera; class Demospongiae; order Chondrillida; family Chondrillidae; genus Chondrilla; species Chondrilla cf. caribensis. Next base: position 2,853,022 of record OZ026566.1, read on the forward strand.
ATACATATAATATATTCTGTTAAATACAATCACTTACTTTTGATTTTGGTGTTTTGTCGGATTCAGTGAGGAAGTCTTCCAGAGTCATAACATCGCTGGATTTCGAGGTGTCACCAACCCCAGGAGAGAGTCCACTGGATGTACCACGAGGTAAGGACAGACTCTTATCCTTATTTGAAGTCCTAGGGCTACTGTTCATCTTCGGGATGAACAGTGCTGGATCGCGAAGATCATTCTCGGAAGGTCCTGTGCTGGAAGACAAGGACTGCTGCTCGTCGGATGACATGTTGCTGTCTTGTTTGTTGAGACCCCCGTATGAACTGTGAGACCCCGATGTCAGGAAAGTGCTGCTTCTTCCCTGGGAGAATCCGTCAATAGCCACTTGAGAAGACTGGATGGACTGGCGATGCTAGAGAAATGGAGGTGACAGCATTCACACACTGTTCAAAATCATCTCCATGACAATGTGACATAGCTCATGTAGGACACTACACTTGTGTAACATGAAAAAGCGGTTATGCAACTGAGTATGAAAATTGCATAACAACACCACACAGCTATTTACATTAACATACCACTCAATATCACACATCATTACATATTGCACAAGCAATGTATGCTCACAGAAATTTTGCCCTTGATCTTTTGTAGTCCTCGTTTCAGTAGCCCAGGCTTCTTCTGTTGCTTACGAAAAAGTTCTAGTTCTCTCAAAACGGCCTCCTTCTTCCTCAACTCAAGTTCTTGTTGAAGGCGAACCTTCTGGGACTCCAAAGCATCCACACGGTTCCTAGTATACAACACACGTACAGTATATGCAGTACAATACAATCAGTACAGTGCATGCAGCACAGCACCTACAGTACAGTGCATGCAGCACAGCACATACAGTACAGTACATGCAGCACAGCACATACAGTACAGTACATGCAGTACAGTACATACAGTACAGTACATGCAGCACAGCACATACAGTACAGTACATGCAGTACAGTACATACAGTACAGTACATGCAGCACAGCACCTACAGTACAGTACATGCAGTACAGTACATACAGTACAGTACATGCAGCACAGCACATACAGTACAGTACATGCAGTACAGTACATACAGTACAGTACATGCAGCACAGTACATACGGTACGGTCCATAAAAAAGGTAACGGTAATTTTGTTTGCCGGTTTTCGGTTAACGGATAAACGCCAACCTTTATCAGGGCACCGTTAACCGAAAACCGTTAACGCATAACGTAAGCGCATTTCTGTGACATAACACGTGATTAGATCACAAAGTGCGAGTTTTATCGAGGCAAGATAGTTGTACTTACTAACAGGAGAAGCTACACTCTCACCGAAGTAAGTTCCATCCTTTCGTTCCAAGAACCATTCTTTCCGAGTCACTGAAATCACACTTCTATCAAGCTCTCCTGCTATGCTGTGATGTATATACGTATTCGTACGTACGTATATGATATTCGGTTAACGGTTATCCGAAAACTGCTAACGGTTTTCGGGTAACGCTTCTTCGAAAAAGTTAACAGTTTTCGGGTGAAGTTTCTTCGAAAAAGTTAAAGGTTTTCGGTTTAACTGGAAACTTTTATCCGTTACCGTTACCTTTTTTATGGACCGTACCGTACAGTACAGTACATGCAGCACAGCACATACAGTACAGTACATGCAGTACAATACATACTGATACACTACAGTACGTGTGGCACAGCACACATGGTAAGGTAAATGAAGTATGCACGTATTGTACGTCTGTACATCTGTGATAATTTCTGTTACAGCTAAAGTTGAATAGGTTAACACACATACACAAAGTACAGTCGTAAGGGCAATACACACATATACACCAGAGTGGAGAGCACAAGTGATATGCTATACTTACTTAAAGCTTCTCTCCTCCTCAATGTAAGCATCTTTACTTTCTAAAGTTTTCATCAGCAAATTCTGATTTTTTTCTAGTAATTTGTTGATCTCATGGAGGAGAGTCCTATTTTCTTCTTCAACTGTGCGATTCAACTGTTCTGACATCTGTTTATTGGTAATGATGATACACAGCTGTCAACAGGTGTGTGTGTGTGTGTGTGTGTGTGTGTGTGTGTGTGTGTGTGTGTGTGTGTGTGTGTTGTGTGTGTGCGCGAGTGTGTGTGTGTGCACGAGTGTGTGTGTGTGTGTGTGTGTGTGTTTGTGTGTGTGCATGCATGCATGTGTGTGTGTGTGTGTGTGTGTGTGTGTACACATACCCATACATTGAAATAAGGATACACTAATATGTGCAGTGGCCAATGACAAAGTACAATGACACAGAGATAGGAGAGACAGACAGATGAGAGCACTCACATTGAACCTATCCTGTAGTCTAATGTTGGAAGCCTCCATGTCCTGTATCATTGCTCTGGAGTCCATCACTTCAGCCACGAGATTTTGGTTCTGAGGGAGAGAGAGAAAAAGTGAGAAATGTGACTCGTGGCTACAATTGATAAAGTTGAAGCATCCAGTATTGCTTCCACTGTACTCGGTATGAACAACAGGAATTGGAGGCAGAGGTCTTGCCTCTCACGAGTCAAGAGAGTATCTTTGACACCATGACACTATGCAGTATCCACCGAGATACACCATGCTAAGGTCCCACGGTGGATACGTACATGCTAGATCAAACTGTGGATATTGTATGTACATATGTATATGTACATACGTATATGCACATATGTACGTACATATACACGTACGTACATATATACACATACGTATGTACAGTGAATTCTCATTAGTCCACCACCACTTTATATACACATATATACTCACACATGCACGCATGCACACGCACACACACACACGCACGCACACACACACACACACACACACACACACACACACACACACACACACACACAAACAAACTGTACATAGCTGTGAATGAACAGACACAGACTTCACAACTCACGTCATCCTTCAAAGCTTCCATTTGTTCCTTAAGTCTGTCACATTCTGCAGCTTTCTCCTTCAGCTTGCCCAGTTCTGAGGGCCCAACTGTTGACACCAGTTGCAGGGGTGACTCACCTCCACTGGTTAGGAGAGAGAGGGGGGATATGCTCGACATTGTCAACAAACTCACATGTGAAGCAGATACACACATCGAATTCAGTAGACAAGGGATTTGGATTCAGATTTAGATTTACGTATGCAGTTTCAGATTCAGATTCAGATCCAATTTCAAACAAGGACAAATGGAAACCTCGTCTGGTATAATAAGCCTAGATTACTCAATATGCATATTATTATGTATATTATTATTATCATTATTATTACGTACGTATATGTACGTACATATATACATATTATGTATATACATGCAGTGACCAGTAATATGTATGTACACATGTACGCATGTACGTAGTATACATGCACAGTTGAAGCAACGTACTGCATTGAAAATCTGTGGTCGCGAGGGACTTTGGGACTGCTCATGGGAGAACTGCTCACTCTCTGGACCTTGCTCAGTTTCTTCATGGCGACAACTTCCTCACGCAATTTAGCGTTGGTTAATTCCTGTTCCTCGAGACGCTTTTCAAGCTCACCAATCCTCTCCTCCTTCGCCTTGAGTGTCTTCTGGTAAGCCTGGTTCATTCTGAGTTCGATTTCTTCAATGCGCCTGTACGCAGGGATAAGACACAGGTAAAGGTGAACGCCTGCTGTGAGCCTCTATACAGGTAAACTGTACAAGGAGTGGCCACACAGGTGTACAAGGAGTACACACACAACTGTACAAGGAGTGGACACACAACTATACAAGGAGTGGATACACAGCTGTACAAGGAGTACACACACAACTATACAAGGAGTTGATACACAATTGTACAAGAAGTGGATACACAGCTGTACAAGAGGTCACACACAACTGTACAAGGAGTGGACACACAGCTGTACGTACAAGGAATGGACACACAAAATACAATATTGCATTCTTAATAGTTGTATGTACGTATATCCCAGTCCCGAGTTGATCCAACATTCATGCAGATCAACTTTGTATTACCCTCCTTCACATCACCCAGGTTGTGGTTGAGTTGCATATCATATTCATTTTCACACAAGAATACATGCATGCACAAAAGTACACATACATAAGTGCAGTAAATTTTTCTATCCCTACATGATTGTCCAACTGACATCCGTATGTACGTACATATGCACACAGTAGAGGCATAAAATCAGAGAACTACACCACACAGCATACATATAACATCAGAGAACTACACCACACAGCATATGTATGTAGAACATCAGAGAACTACACCACACAGCATACATATGTACAACATCAGAGAACTACACCACACAGCTACACTTCCGCCAACCTTGTCTCCTTGGTCTTGTCCTCTTTCATCTTCTCCTCCCAGTCCGGCCCGACGTCCATGAACATCATGGACTTCCTGTAGTCCTCCTTCACTTTAGCCAGGTTCTGGGTCAGGTTGGTCTTTTGTCCTTGTTCCCTCTTCAACTCCTTGAATAGGAAAGGATATACGTACATATATAACACAGCACCCATGTTCCATCATGTTACATCACGTTACATCACACTGTGATGTCTACTGTTAAGGTCACATGGAATATAGGTGTGGTGTTAATAATGTAGGAGACAAATCACACAGACACTGTCTACACAAAAAATGCACTCGTGCTATAAAAGCACAAATATGCCACACACAAACACACATGCAAACATACACATACACACATACACACACACACACACACAGTGCTGAAAATAGCAGTCGGTCATCGGTCATTTTCTGTGCAAATATTCATTGGTGCGGACATTCCAGTTAACAGTCGGCCATCTTGCAATTGTCCGAACAAAATGGCTGGTCGCTAACACACGTTTTGAGAACGGTCGCTAGTTAACAGCCAAGAGACAATCGAACGAAGTGTAAAACGTTTCAGTGGACAGTATCAGGATGAAGAAAGGTGCTTCTGAAGCGTCTGAGAATGAACCTGCGCGTAAGCGAGCTGTTACTTACAAAAACCTTCAAGAAGTGGCGCACGAACTAGTATCGCGAGCATCACACCGTATCGCAGCTCGACTGCGACACGATTTCAGATGGTGAAAAGAGGATAGTTAAGTGCTTGATGTGCTCAGTCTGCAGCAAGTTTAAGGCGAGCAGGGTTGACGCAATTTCAGCGATCGTCGGTGCGGATTCAGTTCGTACGAACAACGTAAAGAATCACGCTCAGTCGGATCAGCACACACACGCCATGCTGCTGAAAGAAAGAGCAAGGAAGAGCTGCAGGCTTAGGAGTCGCCTATGGATGAACCCACATGATCATGATGACCCTATTGTGTTGCAGTAACCATTGTTTTATTTTAGGTTTCCTGCATTGCTGTCTTTTATGCTTACTGGACACTATTTTATGATCAGTGATATTAAAGATGTGTTCATAGTTGTCGAAAATAATGTCCGACCATATTATTCAAGCATCCGACCAAATTGAGTTTGGTTGGACATATGTCCTAACATAGACAAATGGTTATTTTCAGCACTGCACACACACACACACACACACACACACACACACACACACACACACACACAAACACACACACGCGCGTGCGCACACACACAAACACACACACACACACACACACACACACACACACACACACACACACACACACACACCTCCTTGATTCTTATGTTTTCTTTCTTCACTGTCTCCAACTCTGCAGTCAGTTTTCTGTTGCCTTTGGCAAGTTCTTCCTGAGCAGCAGCATTGTTCTTCTTCAAAGAGTTCAAAGCTCCTTCCAGCTCTTCCTTCTCTCTCTCTAGTTTCCTCATTCGAGCAGACATAACCCTATGTAAGGGGCAGCATTAGGAGCATAGTAGTATATAAATACACCTATGTATGCAATGTACTGTACACATACCGTAATTCCGGAAATTAATGTGGTATTTCATAAATGCGAACTTTGCGAGTGAGCTCGCCAGCGCATTATTTAGAACGCCATTTTTAAGCACGCATTATTGTTTCTGGTGTTCAAAATGGCGTTGCACATTTTTATAATAGCATTTATATAATTCCACTCCAGATTTGGATGATTCGTATTTTTTTAATCACACATTATTTTCCAGAATTATGGTATGTACGTACAGTTGGAGATCTCTGTACAGTCACAATCTGTTTGTCACTTCCCAATGCCACTACGACCAAAATGTCGTAGCTATCACGTATGGATGTGCTCACAAGTTGAGCTGTTGGAAGGAACAGTTTTACGAAATAGGCTCCAAGGTAAGTATGTGCATACAAGGAAGCACTTCTCACTAAAATGCTGTTCTGAAGAGGTCAGACTGTGTAGCAAGCACAGCTCGATAGCAGTCATTATCAGTGCTACAGGTTGTAGGCAAAGTGTAGTGATGTACAGCAATACACATCCACCACGTGATGGAAGAGTGGGTAGAAAGGAGATGGAGTTCTGTGGGCCAACCCATCTACGTATAACGCAGTACTGCCTACCAAAATTTGACAAAGATGACAATTTTCAGAGATTTAGAGTTGAAATGTCCACAACACTACCACTGTAGTGTCTACCCCCTGCACAGCTGATGTACAGTACGTACGTGTACACAGCACTTTAAGACATGCACAGTACATGCACATGTCACATATTGACCGTATGTTGGGTAGATATGGATGTACAAGGTCACACTCACTCCTCTCTCTCAATGGCTGTTGCCTTCGTACTGTTCTCCACAAATCCCACTGAAGACATGATACCTGAGACCACAGGCAGACAAGGCATGTAACAATGACCTTAAATGAGTCTCGTTAAACAAGAAGTTGATTAGGGTGTATACACATGCACAGCAGATATGCACAATAACAAAGAAAATGTACATACAAACACACACACACACACACACCTTTGGGTGATTCGGGAACAACAGGTGGATGCTTGGCACGTTCAATCTCCTCCATCAAATCCTTTATTTCAATTTCCCTGTAATCATATACATACATACGTACATACGTACATACGTACATACACAAACATACGTAGTAAAGTACACACAGTAACAGACTCTAATGAACAATAATTATTGAAATCAAAAACAACTGACAGTTGGTTAAAAACCAACTCACTTTCTATCTCTGTCGATCTCCAGTTGAGCATTTGCTTCGAGAAGCTCCTGGAGTCTTCTCGAAGAGTTGTCTTGTTCAAGTTCCAGGGCTTCAATCTTCCCCCTCAGCGTGTCCCTGTCATCTTCCCACGAGGAGACATTCTCAAGTTTCGACTGAAGCACACTGCGCTCATCCTCAACAATTGCCTTTGACTCAATGATCAGATTTATTTGTTGTTTCAGTTCCTACATTCGTAAGTGGATGATATCAGTGTACTGTATAAAATATACCTTCATATGTACGTATATTATACTGTACTGTAGTGAATAAAGTATACCTCTGTATGTATATTATACTGTATTGTAGTGAATAAAGTACGTATACCTCTGTATGTATATTATACTGTATTGTAGTGTTGTGTAATGTAGTGCTTGTTAATGTACTGTACTGTACTGTAGTGATTTGTACTGTACTGTATATATGTATGTACGTACGTACCTTGATTTGTTTCTTTGCTAGTTCGCTTCCTTCACTCTGTTGTCTCAGCAGTTTAACCTCAGCTTGTGAAGTGTCCAACATTGAAGCCTTGCGCTTAACATCTTGAAGTTCCTACGTAAGAGTGTGGTAAGGGTAACTCGAGTACACAGCAAGTGTATGTACGTATGTAGCTGTGCTCACTGTGTTCATCGTACAAATGTGTATTCATCACCATACATTTGTACGTACATGTGTACATATACACATACATACGTACCAATGAATGTGAATACACACAACATACGTACATCCATATGTACGTATAAACATTTCTCATTCTGTGAACACACATTCATACAACAAATGTATGCTTGCATGGACAGTACATACACATCTACATAAATATGCATGTACATACGTACATGTGTCACATGCACATCACATGTACATCAATTGTATGTACCTCTTTCAGCTTCACAATCACCATCCTATACTCGTGAGCTTGGTCGTTCAGCTTCTTGTTGGTCTTTTCCACTTCTTCTGCTTTTGCCTTGGCCTGACGTAAGCTCTCCAGAGACTTTTCCATCTCCTTCTGTTCCTTCTCTAGTCTCTGAAGCTTTACTTTAGCAGCCCTGGAGACACACATTGGTACAATACATATACATACGTACGTACGTACACAACATGAACACATCCTGTATGTACATACATACTGGTAAACTCTGATAAGTGCCTGTCAATTCATCAAGCACAACGAAGTAACAATATGTACGTACTTCATTTACACAGTTTGCAGAAACTGACTGAGGTGCATGACTTGTACGTACGTACATGATGTACGTAATAGTTGTACCACCTTTCAGCAGGGTACATGGGAAATAGACAGATTAGATAGTCCACGAGGGCGGAGCCCGAGGGGTCTATCTAATCTGTCAATTTCCCATGTACCCTGCTGAAAGGTGGTACAACTAACTTGTATCCCAGCAACTGTAAGAATAGGCTCGAGTTTGTTTACGCGTTGGTATCGATATCGCTTGAACGGATCTGAGAAGACGAATGTCGCGCGAGTATATTTCAAACGAGTGTGTAGATTGGCGGCTATATACGTTAGAGAAGCATGAAGAGGAGTTTCAGAAGTACTTGACGAAATTTTAGAAGAAAACGAGCGACCACAGAGCTCTGCTGTTCTACCTACGGCCTGATGTCAGCATCTGAGCGAAGCTAACGGAAGAAGGCGCTTGTTTTCTAGAAGAATCGGAGAAGAAAAAGAGCCAATTTGCCGACCTGCCATCAAAAGAGAACTTCGCAGTTTCGAAGAAGTCGTTTGTATCAAAAAAGCACGGCGAAGAATAAAGAAATGGACAGTGAAGAATTTTAGCGAGTGTTTTGCTGCGTACTTTGCTCTGCCATACTGTGTTGCGTTGCCATGACAATAATGAAGTGTTAATTAATTAATGCGCTGTTTTAGGAAGTATCGAATTAAGCCTGTGAATAGGTGTCTATAGAGTCTGATAGACCCCAGCTGTGTGTCTACAGGATATAGACACACAGCGGCGCCTTTGATCTCGCCTCGCACTGGGATACAAGTACGTATGTACAAACATATCCTGGTGCAATGAATTTTCAGTTACTGACTTGGTATACGCAGACATTCCCCATGTACGTACATACAGGATATGGTGTATATCCTAATGTATGCATGTACATATGTACGTACGTATGTACATACCCACATATGTATGTAAACGTGCACGTACATTTCAGATTCGCTGACTCGTGGTGGACTGATAATGGTAGGCATGGAGACGGGCTGTTTAGACCGGAGCCGCTCCAACTCGCTTGACAAAACACCAACTTCTTCCGCACTCCTCTCATTCTCCATCTCCAGCTGAGCATTCCTGGACATGATCTCGGCACTTCTTGATTTTTCCTCGTCAATTTCCTGTACAGCAATGGAAGGAGAATATGTAAGAAGGTACATGTAGACTTTGTGACATCATGTAACGAAGTATCTAGACTTACAACACCGCCAGCATCACTGTCAATTCCAAACATATATAGTATATGTACATACGTACGTACATACGTATATTGGAAATCAACTTACGTATCTTTGCACGTATGTAAGTACATACATAAGTACTTCATACATACATGACCCACAAAAGAATTACATACACTTTTGCTACTTTTTGCTAATATCACGTAGTCTCCTATACAAATGTATGTAAGTATGTACGTATGTATACTATATACGTACACATGTACCAATGAACTTTGTACAGACATGAAGAAGGTTCTCACACTTACCCCAGTGAGGGTGGAATTCTGGACCTTGAGCTGCGTATTCTCCATCACAACCTCCTCATACTGTGCTGCTTTGCTCCTCAGTATCTCCACCTCATCCTCCAGCTTGGCCTTGAACTCCATCACCTGCTCGTTGCGAACCTTCCAATCCTTCACCTTGCCCCGCAAGACCTCTACTTCCTCGAACTTCTCCTTCTGAGCGTTCAGTTCCAAATGTAATTTCTCAGCTCTGGATGCCTTCACCTTCAACATTTCCACCTCCTGCACACAGAGAATACACATTTGATAACATTAATACAGTGTGTGTGTGTATTGTACAAGCAGCATACAGTACAATGCGTGTATTTTCTTAACTGAATT
>OZ026566.1:2865788-2888288 GCA_964020155.1 Chondrilla cf. caribensis
ACACACACACACACACACACACACACACACACACACATTCTCAAACAGTTTTGGAAGCCATTCTCCGCACTCACATAAAGTTTCTACTACAGTCCAAGAACCAGTTAAACACAGCCTAAAGCACTCCACTGAACAATAAAGTCTACAATAGTAGAAATGTACATACGTACGTACCTCCTGCTGTAGCTTCTGAATCATGGACTTGGCCTGATCAAGCTGTTGGCTGTTCTCTGCTAGCGTGTCTACCTTGCGATCCCTACACACAAAATATATATATATTATAGTATACACATATAATTCAAATTATATGTGTATACATACGTACATACATACGTATGTATACTATTTGTACTTTTGTATGTGTGCATGTACATATGTGAAATATTTACCACATCATTTGCAATCAATACATATTATATATTACATTAATAAGTATTCACGTACAGAATGTACAATGTACTTACATATACGTACTCGCTTGTATTAATCACATGGTGAAAATGTGGTCCAAATGTGTATACATAATACGTAGTCACTCAACGCCCACAAACATACAGTACATACGTAAGTGTGTACGTGGATATCAATATTCAATCTGAGATAAATACAAATGGATGTGAGCAAGTGTTGTTAACATGGAGGGGTTGAAGTAGTCCATAGATTTTCAAGTTAATGAGGTTGGACTGTATACACCCTTTTGTACATAATACGTACGTTCTCGCGCCATACAGATCTCATTCACTCACAGTTGCTCCTGTAGGTTCCGGACCTTTGTCCTCAGTTCTACCACTTCAGGGTTGATTTGTGGAGAAGGTGTCAATGACAGTTGCTTCGCCATCATCGGGGAGACCATGTCAGCCCCAGATAGACCCATCTGTTTAGAACAGAAAGCACAATACCGAAGGATGAGTGGTGATTTAAGAGTCATTCAAACAGACAAAAGATGAAGTGTGTTGATAGTTATGTGTGTGTGTGTGTGTGTGTGTGTGAATGCATACACAATGTACAATCCTGCATAGGGGTACACTCTCTACATGCGCAACAACCCACTACATGTACAGTATTTGTGCAACCTCTTACCTGCTGTGTGTCCCTAAAATAGTTCCTTTCTAAGGTTATTTCAGTGATGAGCTGAAGCACAGAAAAAGGGATATGTATTGTACAGACTGTACTGCACACTCACTATCTATACATACGTATGTACGTATACATGTATGTATATTAAACATAAGTAGTGTTCGCATACATATAGATACGTATAAACTGTATATATTACACATACAACCTGTAGGCCTCAGTTGTATCACCATAGTAAGCCCTAGGGCTCAAGCTGACACACCCAGAGAGGACACAACTGATCATGTACACATAGGTGGAAATGCCTTATTGTCTATTGGTGTAAATTAACATAATTATCACCTTTGAAACAACCAGGAAACCACAATGAATTGATGCGTGTGCAATTCACATGGAAACAATGTCCTTTGATTATACCAAACATGTACTCTTGTAATACAGTATATGTTTATGTGAATATATACTGTATATATACGAAAGGCATGTTTAGTACAAATGTATGGCAAACTAGTGAATTTTGAGCAAGTCTGGAAAAAGAAGGTTTTGTTGATCAAAACACATTGCAATGGAATGTCACTAGCATAAATGTCAATATAGCAGGAATTTCCTCCTAAGCAAGTGCTACTAACAAGATTCACCTATATACACATACGTAGGTGGGTAGATACCATATTCACATGTACAGTGGAACCTTTCTATTACAAAACTCTGGATTGCAGAAACCTCTACACTAAGGACACCATGCTGTGTCCCAGTGTAGTACTGCAGTGTATTAAATAACCTCTGAATTGAGGAAACCTCTGTAATAAGGACTAGAATTAAGGCCCCAGAGTGTCCATAATAGAGAGGTCCCAATGTACACACACACAATGAGAACTGTGTACAGAAGACGACCTTACCTTGTGCAGTCTGTGTCTCTCAGAGGAGACATGGAACAAGTGATGAAATGCAGCTTGACACAGTGCTTCAACGTTCCTACAACACAACATAAAGTGAATTTCATTGCGTACACAGGTATGCATGTACATCAAAAACATGCTAATTCACAATATGTACATACGTACGTACGCAAAAATGAAACTACCTAATAGCTGAATGTGCACAGAATTCAGCTAGTACAACTCACTCTTTCGTGATGTCCCTGAAGGAAGTCCAATCATAAGAGCAGACGTAGTCAGTAGTCTCCGTGACCTGCTGGATGTAGGCTACTATGGCATGTTGATCGGAGACATCCATAAGCTTCATGTTCTCAATAAGTGGTCCTTTGTTGTCGCACTGCACTACACAGCCTAGCAGTAGGGTCACGAGCTTCTCCAGCTCATCCAAACTTTGGTCTGCAGAGAAAGAGAGGGGGATGTACGTATGTATGTACATAAACACAATGATGGTCTGGTGATACTGGAGACATCGGTGAGGTTGGTGATACTGGTGTTATGAGTGCTACTCCTAATATACGTATGTACGTACACACAGTTTCATATTACGTTATTCAAATACTGTGCTTTTAAACAGAGTGGATGCTTGATAATCTGACAGTCTTCAGGTAACAAACACGTGTCTGAATACAAAGATTGTAGGATTGTGGAGGCTTTTTAGTACAGTCTACAATAATGGCTGTGTATCAGGACTGAAGTCATGAAGGGTGTTGGCTTGAAGAGGACACAGTAACAAAGGTCTCCTGTACACAAGCAGTGTGGTCTATATGTACGTAGGTCATTTTTGAAGGGTACAGAACCCTTCTTGAGACCTAAAGTACCCTTCATCATGACACAAAATCCCCCCCCTCCGCACCCCTCTTCAAATAATCAATGTACATCAATGTGGTTTTACTGTTGAGTAGTGTATAGCATATTGTTCATACTTTACACTGTTTATTTTACGTACATAATTGTACTGTTGCTGTTGTTGTTGTGTGACTGCTTTATTTATACCCCTCAAAAATGTTCCACACATACGTAAAGGTACCCTTCTTTATTTCAATTCTGGTGACCACACTGTACACAAGTACGTACGTACATATGTAAAATGTATACAAGATCTGTACTACAAATGTACGTATTATACTGTATGACACATGTACATACATATGTACATCCATGTACATACTTCACATTACCCTTCATTAAGTACTGTATGTACAATACAATACACATGAATGTATATGTACATACTATTCTCGGGATCCTGTGCAATCAGAGATACGTCTGGGAGGGCCGAGACCACTAAGTGCTGGAGAGATGACTGGAGAAGAGAGAATTTGTGAACGTTCAATCACCACACACAAACACACACACACACACCATACACACACACACACACACACACACACACACACACACACACACACACACACACACACACCATAATTATACATGATCCTAACCTGGTAAAATTCAACAATTCTATTAATGAGCAATTGAAGATTCTCAAAACGACCTTGTACCGTCCCCGTCCTGTTCCGGACCACGTTAGAAGGTGGAAACTTGTCAGGGTCACTACACAGCAAATAGATTGAACAGCTGGAGCAACAGTATTCAGGAGTTGAAAGACCACAAACGTACATGACTCAATACATTGGGAACATATGTAAGTATGCATGTATAACAGACACACAAACAACAGCTAATAATGTACCAAAAGGGCTTTCCACCATGGGATACAGTGTGAGCACTGAGGTGTACCTGGCCCATCAACAGAGGGCCAACAATGCAGAAATACAGCTATGTAGGCATATGCTATCACTGTTTGTGTGATATGTACATGTGTGTATACATATGGGCCCGTGTGTATAATTGACTGTTGAAACCAGTAAAGCTGAAAAATTGCCAACCAAAGCTGACACACCCATCAACACATACATATATTTACATACATACATTAGTATGTCTTACAGATGCATTCAGTAAGTGATGTTATGTTATAGATAAACACTACATACGTACGTATGTAGGTAACATGCTGAGCACATCAAAGTGTTGACACACCATAGTGCATTATACATAGTATGCATGACTGTACATGCCGTTCTGCTAAGGATGGTACTGTCAGTGCTCGTTGTAGAAGAATGAACACCGCTGTGGTGTGTGTGTGGTGTGTGACGTGTGTGTGTGTGGTGTGTATGTGCTGTGTGGTGTGTATGTGTGGTTTCAACCAACATACGTACATACGAATGATGCCAGTGATGTTGATCAAATATAGTGAGCAAGATCTGACACTCAACAACTGCCTACACACCCAAACACCCACTACACACGCCAGGGTATCTCCACTATAGACGGGTCCAACAGCACACAACATTACCCACTACACACACGAAGACATGTCCTATTCCTGGTCCACTTACACAGCCGTCATGACTTTATTCAGAATCAGCCCATCAGCCACATCTTCAACGCTTTTCAGAGTTCCCGCATCATCAAAAGTCATAAGCTGAGGTAATGGAGAAAGACAATGGAATGATGCAACAAACCCACAGTTACAGGAGAGCCCTACAAAGACCATCTCGGTAATAGGAAGTACATAAGTATTTGGAAACACCATTACTCAGTCACAGAATTCCTATACTACGTACGTACGTACATACACTTCAACATCCAAATTACGTACGTAGGACCACTTCACAATTGACACCACTTTGGCTGACCCCATAGGTGGTCACAATCGTGGAGTTCTACCACACTTCAACAAAGCAATGACTATCTGTACTGTACATTTAGCACACCATAAAAACATAGCACGCAGTAGTGTTCAGACACAGAAGCCATTCCAATTCACCATGGATATTGTCTTGCTAGTAACCATGTAACCCCACACAGACAGTATGCTCCACAAACTTCCCCTTGAGAAGCACACATGTATGTACATACCTACTAGTACGTATGTGGGTAAAGTAGTACTGTTTATCAACGCACAGGAGAACATCAATTTTGCTGTTTTCAAAATCGAATGTCCAAACAGGTGAGACTGTTTGTATGGCTTCCTAGTGAATACCAGCCAACAATGCCACCCACAATGGTGAGGGGTTGCTTTGCTGACACAGTACATGAGCTGGCTGACACGGTAGCACCGGTGGGTGTCAAATGAAACAGCACAATGCACACACACACACACACACACACATATATGTATTATGTAGTGGAGGAAGTTAATCAAATTTGATGACACAATCTTGTACAAAAGGCACTTCACACTCCTGTACAGGACACCCCACACTCCTGTACAGGACATGCCACACTCCTGTATAGGAAACCCCACACTCCTGTACAGGAAACCCCACACTCCTGTACAGGACACCCCACACTCCTGTACAGGACACCCCACACTCCTGTATAGGAAACCCCACACTCCTGTACAGGACATCCCACACTCCTGTATAGGACACCCCACACTCCTGTACAGGACACCCCACACTCCTGTATAGGACACCCCACACTCCTGTATAGGAAACCCCACACTCCTGTACAGGGCATCCCACACTCCTGTACAGGACACCCCACACTCCTGTATAGGAAACCCCACACTCCTGTACAGGGCATCCCACACTCCTTTACAGGACACCCCACACTCCTGTATAGGAAACCCCACACTCCTGTACAGGACATCCCACACTCCTGTACAGGGCACCCCACACTCCTGTATAGGACACCCCACACTCCTGTACAGGAAACCCCACACTCCTGTACAGGACACCCCACACTCCTGTACAGGGCACCCCACACTCCTGTATAGGACACACAAATCACAAAGTTGAATACAAAGTCCATCAAGTTACTTCACACACAGAGTACAAGCGTTTAACCGGATGCCTTAAAAACCACAGTAGAGCAGAATCAGGTTTCTCACAGGCAGTGCAAACTCCACATAGTGCAAAGACTGAAGTCATACTTGAATCACACACAATCACCTTGGCCTCTACATGAGATCACCAGTAAAGAGTAATATTCATGTACGGATGTACGTACGTATGTACATTCATACATGTACACACGTATATACATACGTAGGTATCAAAAATAGGATGATTATATTGATATGTACCAGCAAGTATGCACAGTATATAACAAATCTAAGTAAACCAGTCAAGCAAACATACATACATACGTACGTATACATTAGTTCTGTAAATTTTTTTATACACATGTACACTCATACGTATGAATGCACAAACTCAGTCACAAATCTTTTCCACACTGAACAAGATGTGATCACATCCAAACAAACATAATGACCTATGTACATCACCCTTGGCTTATCATTGTATGTAGACCCAGTATACACTGGTACACCACCACAAGCATCCTCTATGATATGAGGCCATGGACACCATGAAATCAAGGAACAATGGTACACTCACAAAGATAAGTACATCTATGTATGTATGTTCAACAGAAGCTCCATACCGTATAGCGGGAAACTTTGGCGAGTATTAAATTTGCCGAATCAGTCCCCGGAACGAATTGGCGAGTTTTAAATTTGGTGGCATGACAAATTCCAGGATCGTCAGATTACGTCAGAATAAAATATGGCGGATTTTAAATTTGGTGATTTTCCGTAAAATCACCAATTTGCCAAATTAAAAACCTCGCCAAAGTTTCCCGCTATACGGTATACATATATTATATACGTATATGTTACAATTGAATGAAGAAGAAAATAGAGATTATGTATGTACATACGTATGTATGTTGTTAGAATATGAATTTTTGAAGGACCAATAATGGACTTTCTTATAGTGCTAGTACTGTTAGTTGACATCCACTCCACAGCAGATGGAAGGACAGGTACAAATGCATCCTGTACTAAGAGTCCACTGTGCACATATGTATACTTATCTGTTGTAATATGCTGCAATTGGCTATGGTGAATTTTATAGCTACTATCCAATTGGACCTCCATACACCATATGTAGGTAGGTATTCATACGTACGTAGTTCCACCATATGACTGTTTTCAGTTTTAGAAATTTGTGGTGAACAAATTAATTGACTTTATATAATATTGAAGTCTGGTGAAATAAGCAATACCAGGTAACATCATACATATTACATAATAACACATATACTACAGCCTTAGTAGCAATTCCCATTATATCTACCACAAAAGTGTATGCACAGGTACGCACACACAGTGTACAGCTGAATGTACATACGTACGTATGTATGCATGCGTGTGTGCAATGCCAGGCTAGGAGCTGTATAAATACATCTACGTACTTGGTCAAAATGTACGTATTATTTTAGGTTAATATTGAATACAACCATGGCTTTACAAGTTACAAATCTTTCCGTGTGCCCATACCGAACACTACAAATACACTACTATAGATCGTATGTTGAAAGTTGACAACATACGTACGTACCTACCTACACATGCGTACTTATATCTTAGTTGAGCGGTACATAGATCAAAGAAAAAACTGTGCGTACATAAACCATGTAGCACAGGTCACCAGACAGGCTTCATTGTTAGGATTAATCCAGTGAGAACAAGGCAGGAAATTAGTAAACACATTTCTATTGCACATACGTATGTACATAATATGTTGCATTGGACTCTGCGCATATTTGCAGTACAAATTGTCTATCATTCACCATACCAGGATACAAATTAATGTATGTATAGTATGTATGTATGTAATAGTTATATCCTGCCTAGGTGTGCTGAAGCATACATAGACAGGATATAACTATACATGTACATACATACATTACTGTAACATGCAGCAACAACTCCATTAAAAGCAAATATAATACTGGTGTGAACCCTCACCATTGTATCTAGTCTACGAGAGACAAATATTTCAAGGTGAGTGATAGGAAACAAGTTTCCCAGAGTAAAATGAAACTTAAGTGAAAACTCTACACAGGATGTGAATACGTACGTGTGCATATGCAAGTTCGTATGTACGTACATACGTACAAAGATACATCAAGTGCTCATACATAACTCATAAATGTAAGTATCCTCATATACACATTACACATAGCATGTACGTACATGTGGTAAGTATGCAGACAAGACACGATTCACGCGTGAACTACTGACTTTGAAGTATGTACACACCATTAGGTTTGGTACAATCTTGTCAACTAGAAGCTTTAGGTGCAAATGGAAAATAGCACAATGTACATATCTACATATGTACACCTGTGTACAACAGAGCCACAGATGAGACCATCCCTAGGTTAGTATGGTTGTTCTTTGGCTCCAGCACACAGTACTCCACACTCAACAAAGGATTGAACAAATGTCTATTCATTTTCACACAGATAGGTACCCCCGATGGTGATTGGGACACATGCCCAATGAAACATCAAAGCTCTTTTGAGCTGTTAGGGTCAATTTACACTCCACTTGACAGGTACAAAATAGAGGCAACCACAGTATGAGAAAAACACCATCACCATCACCAGTTCATGCACATTGCGTGAGTGGCACTGGAGAGGGAGGCATCATGTGTGTTACCCGACTGTCCCCCTGGGTCGCATCACTACATGTGATGAGTTCATTCTTCACACCCAATTGGACAGAACAGAAGACACGCAAGAAGCAACTGTCAGAATTTAGCACACCAAGTACAAGTACAACACACCACAATACATTAAACTCTTCAGGACACACTACAATACATTCTACTTTGGAACCAAAAATACACATTTAAGTGGCACCATGCTGGAAGGAAGCTAAAGGAAGATGATCCAATGAATACTTTTCTGCCAGATGATACGTATAATATAATCCTAGTGTGGACAGGTACACCATTAGTGGCCTATTTAAACACTTTTCACACAAATGAATTAGCACACAATACGGCATAGAGATTATTAAATCTATGTCCATACAAACACAATTCACAATGTACGTACATGTGAACACATACAATGAGATGTATCACAGCATCTCAAGAAAAAATCATACACCCAATGTAGGTCCGACATGCTTAGTAAGTACATTGAAGGGCACACCAAATCAGTACTTCTTATCAGAGGTACTTCTATCAGTACTGGTTGACATAGTGTACATGAGCTAGGAACTGAGTGGAGTGTACATAAGCTAGGGACAGAGCAAAGTGTATGCAATTACCAGGGTACTTTTAAGCACGTTACACTGTACATGTGAACAATAAAAGCAATGATATAATGATGTGTGCTACTATGTCCTGTGAAAACATACATATCATGATATGTACCACATTGGAGGGGATGAAACAAAGAAGACATAAAACTACAGTGGGACACTCTGTTATCATAGATACCAGATGGAGGGCATCCATGTGCTGGACTCTACCACGACAAGGGTGTGATCCTGGGAGAAGAACATCCACGGCAGTTCAAACCAGGTTGAAAACAAGACAGTGATTTGACGAGGGACGTTTCACGCTGGTGAGGTTGGCTGCACTGTGTGCTACCTATGCCACATGTCTCGGGCAACACTGGAAGGTACAGGACAACTGTAGATACTCTACCCCTCAACCAGCAAATTCGAAGAAGACAGTATAATTATATTTATAGTGAATCATAACGAATTGTAAACAGTCCAGATTCTCTGTCGTCAACATAAATGGTCAGTTCTCCCGATTCAACGTGCGTGCGTCTGTCTCTTTCACGATGAAAGGAGGGTCTCTAGAAAGAGACCTTTAGTTAGGTGCGCTCGTAAATGAAATCGTAGACACCACCTCATCCATAACGCTTCTGGTGTTACTGTCTTACCAACACAGGGTACCCACAGTACCTGAAGGCTTATTCGCACGCAGCGGGAAACAGATCTCTAGGCAAAATCGAGGTTGCTAACTTGGGAACGCGCGTACACAGAAAACTCACTACTCTATCCACTCACCCACACAATCAGCGGCGACTCCATGAAATTTTCTTTCGTTTTATCCATATTCCTGAATAATACAAACCGAAAATGTGAACACATTAGGTCTTGTAGTCTCGCTTACACCCACCACAGAAGAAACCGAACCTGGCGGTGTACATGTACAGCTACGTATGGAAGGGTACCGATTGAACTGAAGAATCGAACCATATTTTACACCCTCGTGTCACACGAATACAGCCACATACCTTCTCCAAACTGAAGGGAACCTCAAAAAAGATACAACAAAACGAACACAGATCCTCGGGCTCTTTCTCGCGTAGAACTACTAGATTATCACAACCTCCTTTCCTATCGTGAAACGACTACGAGGTGCCGTTGATGCAAAAGTATGAATATCATTAAAATATGATGACATCACGACCAGCACACATGGACATAATACACACAGTGGCAAGCTAGTTACCAGCCAATACGTTATAAAAGTGAAAAACTTCGTCTTTGTCGTAAACCCCCACTTCTGTGTTACAAGAACTACATCGAACTGGGTTGAAAACATCAAATTCCTTGCCAATGTCTTGGCTCTGGGACTTTTTTCTCTTTTTCTGCTTTGGCTTGTGTGTAAGAACCTCATCCTTCATAATGGAGCAATTGAGAACAAACATGGCACGATACTGTGTCTTGTACACTTCATGTCTGTAATAAGATAGATTGTAGAGATTTTAGCCAGCACACTCACATATACACAATCTGTAAATGTTCATACCATATGCATACGTACGTATATACAACATAATACATAAGGTAAAGGTCTAGTACAGTACACATGCCCATAGCTACAGTGATTTTTACCTCGTGAGAAGATGGAGCTATCACAAAAGCCTGGTGTATGTAGAACACATACACATACACACTGGATCTGTCCACAAGACCAAGAATACAAGATAGGACAGAGGCACTGGTGCTGACCTTTGGCAATCGAGACACAGAGTGGTCATACACGCTGGGCAGCTTAGTACAGCATCTGTCTTGGGAAAATTGGAAATCTCCGAGTTCTGAAAGCTGTTGTCGATACCATCGAGTATATCATCTTCATCAGGATCTTTGACAGCCTCATTCGGTTTCTTTGTGAAATCTTTGGATGCCTTAACTGGGAGGAAAGATGGCATCACTAGGAAAGTAGTATACAATCACTTGGAACTTACACAACAAACACCACACACACACACACACACACACACACACACACACACACACACACACACACACACACACAGAGAGAGAGAGAGACTAATTATAGTAAGACTAAACTATAACCTACATAAATCCAATCTGAACTACTAGGTAAGTACTATACTTTAGTCCAATGATTAAACCCACCATTATGGTAAGCCATCCTCTGTCTGTTCACCCATCTCTCATCCTTGTCGTCCAAGTCGGGATCATAAAACAGCTCATCGTTAGTCAACTTGCGATGCTTTTCTTCCTTATGCGATGCCTCCTTCGATACAGCTGGTTTACGGTCACTCTCAACACCATCGCCACCTTCATCACTGGAGCCAGAACTGAAGTACACATCGTCATAATACTCCACACCCTTTTGGCTGCTTGTGCCTTGATGAACGTCCTTCTGTGGTGCAGAACCCTTGGGAACAGCTGGGACTTGTGACTGCAGGCCTTTGTGACCAGTTATTCTATACTTTGACTCCATACTGGAACAGAAAAAAAGAAGTAGGAACATCTCTTTAATAGTACAGGAAGCTAGAGGTAGGAAACATCTCTTTAATACTCTCAGCAGTCACCTTATTCAAGTGACCACCTGACTAAACTGGTTAAACTTTTCCAACACTATCCCTTCCTACATGAACCTTTCCAACATTATCTGTCCCTATGCTAATCATCATTCACACAATAAAATAGAACTCCAATAATTGTCAAGGGCACCCTTTACTGTGGGCCAAAGATCATATTACATCAACTACAATATTTTTATAGTCCCACTGCTATACAACTGAAATGGACCATAGCTTCAACGCCTGATGTTACATAATTTTCATCTACTAGATCATAGACCAAACAGAATCTTTCATCAAAGTGGATCTTCCACCAAGCTCAATCTTCTATCGAACCAAGCACACTCACATGGTCATCATTCCATCCAGTTCACTTGCCATTTGCTTCTCAAACTCGTCCTCTGAGCTTCCCTCACCAGCAGAACTACCAGTCAGACTTTTGGCTCTTTTGGTATTCTCCTCGTTATCAGAAGATCTACAAACACAGGTGAAACAGATAAGAGGGGCTTGTGTGTACCATCTAGTAAGCAGACAGATGGTTGAAATTGGTCAATCAGGAACACACCCCAATTGACGGATTTCATACAGCTTCTTGAAAACAGTGTGAAAATGTTAAAATGGCGCCTATAAAATGAATATACATTGCATACATGGGATATATACTGTGGAAAAATCAACATGCGTTCATAATAATACACATTTTGACTGTTTTCTTATACTAATGTTACCCGAATTCGACTCACAAAGATGAAACCAATACAGTGGAGCCTTTAGCCATCGCAAGGTTATGGACAAACTAAGCCCACACCAGGGGATTATATAGAACCATACATAAGTACTCATGTACCATAATGACAGAACAGTGTATGAAGGCAATCATTCCCGGCGAAATTCACCCTGTGCTATCATCACAATCTGAAAACTCCAGGTCGCTCTCATTTTCGTTCATGTAGCCCGCATTTTGATCTTCATTCGATTGACCAAACTCCATTTCCAAAAAGTCAGTTCTTGATCTAGGCCACCAAGTAAAAAAACGCACACACAACGGTCCCGTGTTTGGGAAATCCCCGATTATATCAAACGCCAGGGGCGTATAACGGCATAATGTTGTGCACTGCTGCACCATAGATACTCTGCATCTCTGCCATCACTGCGTCGTCTCAGTCAGCGAACCACTCAGTACATTCCTGGATTAGTTGTATGAGTCGATGTACTCTGCAACCAACCACACTTTAACGCAAAACTGGACAAAAATGCTAAAATTTACAGATAGTATACTTAGTATATACAGCTGCATAATAATATATTCTCTATTCGTATATAGACAGGTTTCACATAATAAATTTCTCAGGGCAAGGGCAACACCAGTCAGTACACACAATAGCTGCAGGTACACGGAGTGTAGTGGACATTCTCAGGAGAAGAACTTCCAATAAATCAATCCTCCCAGGACTAAAATTTGAATTATTATCACCACGGCGACTAATATCTTATTCTTCACAGCACTGTATGGAGATATGAGGAGAGAGGTAGCAATAGTTGAAAGAGACAGCACTTCAACTATAAGTATTGATGCATCACCGTTACTGCCATCATCAACTGCCTTGTAAACAGAGTAGCAAGTTACTCAACACTCAAGAATATAGTACCAGATGAATGCCCCCCACACACACATATGCCCCCCCCCACACACACAACACACACACACACACACACACACACAATACACACACACACACACACACACACACACACACACAGACACACATACACACACACACAATACACACACACACACAGACACACACACACACACACACACACACACACACACACACACACACACACACACACACACACACACACATACATACACGCAAATAGGCAGTGTCATAATAGTCCTATGATGAGAACACATGGACATGTGTTTAGGCTAGAATTCCAGCAGTGTACACGGGAGACCACACACTTAGAGCTACAAGTATCACTTACTGACACATTGTTACTTGTATTGTACTCACCTACAAGCTATTTTAGTCAGTAACCTCTGGGATTCATTTAGGTCGGAATTCATATCTGTCATCTGCAGACAAGACAGGCAGATAAAAGGTTGCAACCCTCTCCTGGGTGCCAGTGGGTGGATTCCAGCATTATCATCACCATCATCATCATAATATTATCATTATTATACTGGTAAAAACTCCACTTAGCCACAAGGCTACCTTACAGGGAGTCTAGTGAACTAGTACATGTGTATCTGTAACAACATAACATCATCCACACCTCCTCCAGGAGTCTATACCTCAACACCTACATTCTACCATAGACACACCACACTATACTATACACAAGCTGTTCTCCTACACTACTACTAGCAATGGCGTACTGCATATATATGTACATAAGACAATAGTACGTTGTACATACACTTACATACACGTACACACCCATCAACTCCACACAGGGACACATACGTGCATACAACAAGAGAGGACACACACAAGGACACACACACACACACACACACACACACACACACACACACACACACACACACACACCCTTCTTCTTGTAGTCACAAGCTGTTCTCGTTGATCATGTAGAGTTCCCATCACATCTTCACACACATTATCTAGCAGAGTTGTCACAAGTCAGTCATTCACAAATTCATTTGGAAAGTAAAAACCTCCACTCCCCACATACTGTGTTACACAATTGACCTGGTTAGGAATTATACAGTGATGAATTTCAACCATGGCCATTGAGTGCCATTTTCTCAGCCTTTAGAATAGTGTCAGAGGAACCACACAGCACAAAGGGCCTACAGGGCAATCACTACAAACAAATAATGAAGTAGGGGACTACTGGAGTAGTCTCGCACAGCCAAACACATCCAGGATCAGCAACAGATCAAAACAGAAGAGCTAGATTAAGGGTTTGGCTACACAAGACTGCTGTTTGAGTGGTTCCAATCTATGTAGGCACCACAGGGAAATTTGAGGAAATCATTCAGAGAGTTAATAACTAGAGAGGGTGAAGGGAGTTCAGTCTCACCAGAACAAAGTACATAATTCTTGACGGTGTTTAAACTGCAAAGGGATCCTTGTTCCCATTTACCCAAGAAGTACAATGTTCTCCAAAATATTCACAGAGGTGCACTTTGCATGATTTACACCACACAATGACATGATCTGTAATCGTACACACACCTGTGTCTGCTGCCACTGCTTGCGTCCGTGCTAGAGTTTCAGATGTGCTACGAGCGATATGAGTATTCCTCTCAACTTGACCCATATAATCCTCAAACTGGAAATACAATTGGACACAAGACACAGACATGTTCACACTGGAGTTTGATGCATATGAACAACCACACACCTGCACACTTTTTCCAGGTGTTTTCAGCAGTTCTGATCTTTCAGAGGGTCTGGTTGATGACGTCTTTACAGAGGCAGAAATAGTACATTAAAACACAATCAGATAAAAATAACACACACATGCATGCACGCACGCACACACACACACACACACACACACACACACGCGCGCGCGCGTTCCATTTCAATTCACGACACCACCACTCTTGCTAATCTACTTACAGCAATGACTACATCACAACATCACAACATTACAACATCACAATAACACAACAACTCTCACTAATTTCCTTCGAAGGTCTCCTATGGCCATCTTGTACTTATCAACCCTACTCTGCATGGACAGCTGGTAGGTTGAAGGTGCGGTCCTCACTTCCACCATCATCTCACGGATCTAGCAAACAGGCAGCAGTCTCTGAATCCGGGAAAGATACCTCCACCTCCAATACAAAATCTAATACAACCCAAAAGTTTGTTTTTTTTTGGGGGGGGGGGGTTCCTCTGCTTAGAAAACTCTTCAACCACCACATTAACTTTTATCTACTTAGGGAAACATTTCCCCTCTCCTTCCAAAATGTCTGGTCTGTTTGGTGCATACACAAGAAGAACACAAACCAAAGAGAACTAGTCCCCAACAGTGCCGTACAGGGGTTGTTCAGAAAATCACTCGTAAACCTGTCAACATTCACACTACTACAGCACAGAGAACACAGCCAACTCACAATCGAGTCAATGTCACTACATTTTCTTTCAATGCTCTTAACTGTTCCTGCTCTGGAGTCTAAATCAATGTAAACAGCTAATGATACCATGCAGTATTTGAAGAACGAATGTCACATAAACAAATCTAGGGTCTATGGTCAAATCACAGATACTCCAACACAAAATAATTTTGACAGTCTCGTGTTCACCATTCCCTCGTGGGCCGTACCAGAGACTCGCCCATATTTCATGTTTGTAACCTATACTTGAGGTTCTACATTTCACTTTTATTATTCTGGATGTTATCGTTATTCAAGAATGATTTTATTCCGGTATTCTAATGAGTACTGAATAACTTGATGACTAAGTCGTATGATTCCCTCTAAAAATAGCTTCACAATACCTGAATTGTAGTGGTATAGGTGATAATTGATAACTGATCTTACCTCCTCTAAGTTTAGGTAGAGTTACGTCAAGAAGTCTCCCCGTGTCTTCTATTAACTGCTTAATTTCATCTTCCAAATCTTCAAAATATTGAGAAGACATTTTGTTTCTCGGGCCCGTTTTAGTTCGGGACCATAACGTCATACCCCGAGTACTATATTTAGAACACCCCCAGCTCATGCAAGGGTTGTTCGAGTCGCCTGAGTCATTATTGCAAGTCATTTTGTCATGGACGGCAAGAGCTACAAACCTGTTTTCTCTCAGCTGGAAGGATCTCTGAAGAAGGAGACTCCTAAAGTTACATGTGAACCTATTCTAAACGGGCATGGGTGGCTTCTGAAGAATACGTTGGCCGAGGACGAATGCAAAGCAATTATTCAGCTGACGGAGAACCTTGGATATGAGGACGCCGAATCGTATTGCTTTATGTATAGGAATAGAATGAACGACAGGATAATGAGTGACGACCCTCAGTTGGCTGATTTCTTATGGGATAGAGTGAAGGAGTTTGTTCCAGAAGAAATTAACGCTTTTGGGCGCTTATGGAAAGCGTCCAAACTCAACACGAGATTCCGTATATGTCGTTACCGTGGAGAATTAAGCCATCACTTCGGTCCTCACTGTGATGGTATTTATCCAGAATCCAACAACCGCATGAGCATTCTCACATGCATGTTCTACCTCAATGACTCCTCGGAGTTTGAGGGAGGTTTGACCAATTTCTTCAAACATCGTACCAATGTGGTGTCGCTCAGCGTTGCCCCTTCTCCCGGGCTGTGTCTTATATTTCACCAGAATGAAGTTGAACACTGCTACCACGAAGGAACTCCTGTCCTGAAGGGTCTCAAGTATATCCTTAGAACAGACATTATGTTCGATGCCATTGGTTAGTGTGTACAACTACTAGTGTGACTCATTTCTGCATGTAATAACTCATATATTTCACCCAATGTATACATTTCCACTGTACATATTGTGTGTATAAGGCTCAATAATGTACATTTTGTATTATACTTCTTTATGGTAGTTGATCTTATTTTCATCATGTCTCGATTTGCGGTATGTTACACTATCCAATATAGTATATACAATGTGTTTCTATGCATAACTACAAGAACTGAAACTAAAAGCTATAAGAGAATACTATGAACAAACTGAATCATTGTGATGTTTATCATATGGGGTGCACACTGTGCTGTAAAATAGGCAATATTTTCAATAATAGTAATATATACCAAATATCATCTGTATTATTTTCATCACCCATATTAATTTAAACTGGTTGTGAACAAAGTTCAGAACCTCACAAATGCTTGGATTTTATATTGACGTAGTTCAGTGACATCATCTAAAAATGTCTTCCAAAATGGACGTCATGATGGCCGACCATTTGGTGTCCCGAACAACGGATTGGCGAACCCTGCTCTTCGGCGAAGGAAATCGAAAAATCGTTGTGCAAAAAAGCTGACAATTGTTATTCGGATTGTTTTAAGGTATTTAGTAGTGATGTAGTCCGAAATTTGTCGACAGGAGGAATCGAAAAGTAAGTCTCTTTTAACGGATCGTGTGTGAACCACAAACAACATTTGCCCAAGTTTGCCATTTCAATACATGCTGCAACGGTGCCCCATTACCATCGGTGGAACGACTTAGTGCTGAACACTTCAATCGACGAACGATTTGCGTTCAAAGAAACCAAAAAATGACTTAATCCAACAATATTGGCGGCCACCGCAATTATGTGCGTGGGTGACCTCGATCGGACTCCCCAAACGAACGGAAACAATTACCTCACTAACGCTCGGTAATAATATTTCATATTGCGCAAAAAGATGGCCGATTTCAAAAGGCCGAGAATTGGAAATTCGGCTAGAATTCAAGCGAAACGGCTTCGCCGAACTTTATAACTCCAGCGAAGGTTTTTCCAAACCTAAAGTAGACGTCCAAGTATTTTGAGTGCTGGGGAAGGCTTCTGCGACTCCACTTTTATCATTTTTTATCAAATTGTACACTTAGGGCAACTATAAATAGCGCAGATACTAATAATAAAATAGATAGGTCACGGTAGCCGGTTGGTCAGGTGACACGACTCTAGGCTCCAGGTCGCGGGTTCGAAACCTCGAAAGGACGGTTTTTTTCTCTGAAAAAAAAGAGCTCACTTCCTGGTGGTCAGTCGCAATACTCTCTGCAAAGAACCGTAGGGGGGAGCTTTGGGACTCGCGGCTGACCTCCCAGCTAGAATAGTGTCTTCTGCATTCGCGGAATGACCAAGTACACAGTACCTGTGGAAAGTCCCTATAAAGCCAACCATGGGTTTGTTCGACCCCGAGTGGGTGACCTTTTTTTTTTTTTTTTTTTTTTCAACTCAAGGCCATAAACCACCCATAACCATCATTACAATGTACTGTATGTTGTATGCATCATTATACAATCACTACATGTACCACACAAATGGGGAGCATTATAGGGAACATATGTACGACAATGCAGGAATGATTAACAACAATATTATGTATAGACTATTGGTAGCTACTAATAAGTGATTATTATCGCTGATTGAGTACTCTAAAATTAATTTTTAGGGGTTGCTTGAAAAAGATGCCCTATTTTGAAATTCCAAGAATTAGAAATTGGTCTGGAATTCGGGCATAACAGGTATGCCAAACGTAATAACCTCGAAGCCCAAAAAGAGATGCCTAAGTAGTTCCAGTGTGTGTGGGGGGGGGATACTTGTTGGTTTGGAGAGTTTGATGTAATAGGATCAGACTTTGACCCACGTAACTACCTTTCAATGCACAAAAAATAATTAAACAATGCACTAATACACATAACATGAAGTTGTATGCATCAGCATAAATTTATAAAAATTACAAATTTACAAAATTAATACATACATACGTCTAAAATAGAGATATTCGTAATAATAATTTTAATATGCAGTGTGTGTGTGTGTGTTTGAGTGTGGGTACTAAACTATGAAACATTTCATTACTATTGTGGGTAGGTAGGTGTATTACACACAGCAAGTTCAACTCTGGCGGTCGAGGTCATTCACAACAGCTCTTATGTGGTTGTTGTGCTTCTTCAACAGCTCCTTGTTCAGGTGGCGATTTGGGAATCCCATGCTCATCAACCTATCCGCGAGATTAGTGGGTTCTTTAGGAGGTGCCCACTTTGCCTGTGGAGGTGTGTACTTCTTTGGAAGCTTGAAAGCAGGCGTGGTAGAAGTGTTATCACAAC
This sequence comes from Chondrilla cf. caribensis, assembly GCA_964020155.1. NCBI lineage: Eukaryota > Metazoa > Porifera > Demospongiae > Chondrillida > Chondrillidae > Chondrilla > Chondrilla cf. caribensis. Next base: position 2,885,239 of record OZ026566.1, read on the forward strand.
TGTCTCCTTCACATTGGATACCTTCCTGTGTGTTCTCTACTGTAGACTCTTGTTCGAGCTCTGGAGTATATTTGTCAGAATCTCCAACCTGCTGAACGACTTCAACTGAGTCAAGTATATTTTGGTCAACCAAATCTGTACAGGCATCCTACGGACAAACAAGATGGATGAATATAACATCTGGAGAACATACAGTGAGGCAGACACACACAGACAAGTGCTGTAACACACACAGCAGCAAATATGTACATACATACATACATACATACGTACCTGAAAGTCCTCATCTGATCCGCCTTCGAAAGGGGTGTTGAGGTCATTCTGTCCACAAACATTCTGGTTGTTATCAACAGGTTCAAGCCTAATGTCCCCAGCTGGGGAGTCCTGTAGGCGGTGGTGGACGTGGATGCCCTTGACAAAGTTGGTGAACGTATTAACCAGACCAGTGGCTATGGTGAGAGGCTCCTTGATGGTGGCCTCACCGAGGGTCATCCTATGAAACTTGGAGTTGCAGGCATCCCTCCTGGCCTGCTTCGGTGTGGCATTTGGCGAAATACGTGGGCTGGCGTTGTCCGGATAAGGTCCTAGTTGAGGAATAGGCTGGGGTGGTCCGTCTGGCAAGGACAGCACCTCCCAGTCTGGTAGTCCCCCAAAGCTGTCTTCTCCACAAATAGTGTTATTCCTGTCGTTGGTCCTGTCCTCAACAGTGCTCTGCTGAGTCTGTCCAGCAGCAGTGAGGGGAGCATTCGGATCAAAGCACGGTGGAATGACAATAACAAATTCATCACTGGAATCTGTAAACAACAACAACAACAGATTTTACATGATGGCTGTGCACATTAGAGGGTACGTACATAGGGTACAAGCACCACAAACTCATTTCTTCTAACACACACTCTCCAATTGGTACACTGATGCATGTATGTATGCTGTGCTATTCAGCATGTATATACGTGCGCACACAGAGTGCCCAGAGCTATGACAATGTATACATGTGTGCAGCTCACACAAATATCTCACCGTCCTCATCCGCCAACAAACAAACAGAGATAAATTGATTCATTCCTAGATAACAAGATACATTCCCACCGAGTACACTAGCTGGTAGTACAACGGTCTCCACACAAAATGGAACAAAGCCAACTCTCGTCATTCAAATATGAGGATCAGACGTACCCTTGCCCTGAAGGAGAGGTCATTGTCTGTTTCCATTTCTGATTTTTCTGTTGGCTATAAGTGAGAATTGGGATAGTAAAAATGTCAAAAATTGCAAGTTACAAGTAAGTTCACCACACACAGTCACTCACAGCACACTACACACAACACTCTACACACACACACTACACACAACACTCTACACACTCACACACAACACTCACAGCACACTACACACAACACTCTACATACACACACACTACACACAACACTACACACTCACACACAACACTCACAGCACACTACACACAACACTCTACATACACACACACTACACACAACACTACACACACACACACACACACACACACACACACAACACACACACACACACACACTCACACACAACACACACACACACACACACACACACACACACACACACCTTGTCCAACAGACACAGACGGATGATAAACATAACTCTCGTCACCGCCAAATCGAAGGCATTCGTTCAGGAAAAGTTTGTGCTCGAACCTGCCTATATCAGAGGCGTTGTCACTGGAATTTTGGTCCGGGGACCAAAATTTTCAGCAATTTTTCCTAAAAATCTTGGTCCAGGACCGTTTTTTTCAAACATTGTGCTGAAAATTTTGGTCCCCCTTTGAAAATTTTGGTCCTGGACTGTATGTTCAGGTGGACCAAAATTTTCAGTGTCATTTCTGAAAATTTTGGTCCAGGACCATTTTAAATAAATATTATAATAAATAATAGTATAAATAATATGTGACACGTAATAGTTCACACAACAGGTCATCAATTTCAGGACAAGAATTAATTTAAAGATATTGTCATGGACAGAAGCAATAAAAATTTAGTCATTTTCAAAGAACAAATAGCGTTTTGTGTTGATGTCATTTTCTCCCGCCTCCCATTCCAGGGGGCATCCCCTGAGTTCCTGATTGGACTTGCCGCATCAAATTTTGTAGAGCACCCATTCCACCTGCACAAAAAGTACCAAATATAGTGAACAAACAGTCAAAAAATTCAACCAATTGGGGAACGTACCCATTTGTTGAAGTACCCTTGGGTCGATCATCTTTGCCATTTGCTGGTTGAGTTTGGCCATCTGTGCTGGATTGACATTTCTGCCCATGTCACCACCTGCAGGATACACACAATGCACATAATATACACATACTGTACACACACACACACACACACACACACACACACACACACACACACACACACACACAATGCACATAATATACACATACTGTACACACACACACACACACACACACACACACACACACACACACACACACACACACACACATTCACGCACACACACACACACACACACACACACACACATACATGCATGCACGCACACACACACACAATCACACACACACACACACACACACACACACACACACACACACACACACACAATCACACACACACACACACACACACACACACACACACACACACACACACACACACACACACACACATACATGCATGCACGCACACACACACACACAATCACACACACACACACAATCACACACACACACACACACACACACACACACACACACACACACATACATGCATGCACGCACACACACACACACAATCACACACACACACACACACACACACACACACACACACACACCTTTGAACAGTCCTTTCATTCCTCCCATCTTCTTCACTAACTCGGCAAACTTCCTATACTGTTTGATCAGCTCCTCCACTTCTCTTATGCTGGTACCGGAACCTCTGGCTACACGGGCCACTCTACTTGCTTGACGGTCAAACACACGTTTACCATTTGGATGGTCCAACTCTACAATCGTGAATGTATGATACCAGAAGTGTAG
>OZ026566.1:2895788-2900788 GCA_964020155.1 Chondrilla cf. caribensis
GGAAACCACATGCTTCCTGGAGGCACCGGGGTCCTCCTTGATCACCTCCACCACCTCTTGGTGTGGTCGAAATAAGGCTCGCTGGAGGTTGGAGTGACTTGGGTGGCGATAGCCCGAACAGTGGAGTCACTTGAGTACATGTGAGACCCAGCTTTAGCAGCGTGGATCTTCTTGTACACAGTGACAAGGTGTGGTAGTTCAAGTCCACCGTGGGACTTTGGGAGGAACAGGCGGTTTGGATCGGCTGACCTGTACAGGCCACTCCACCTCTTCAGATATCTGGTGGCAGTGGATTGCAGTGAGTTCTGCAGCCAGGAGACAGGCAGGTCAGAGATGGAAAGGTCCCAGGTCAGACGAGGGCAGATGCAGACCTTGAAAAGCTTGAGTTTCTGCTGGCGTGTGATGGAGGTGTCATCAACCCTCTGCAGCATGGCTGATAGCTTGGTGACAAGGTGTTCCCTGGTCTCAGCGGAGATGGAGTGAATGGCCACTGGTGCACCCAAGAATCGGAAGGAGGTGTCACCCAGATAGGGGATGGACTGGCCACTGAGGGTGAGGTTGGGGTTGTAGGCCCTCCCGGTGGAGGCTTTGATGGCGACCTCAACACATTTGGGAACATTGGCCTGCATACCGGACCAGGACAACCACGACTCAGTGAGGCTGAGCATGAGCTGACAAGAGGAGGGTCCATCACTGATGAGGGAGGTGTCATCAGCATACTGCAGAAGGTTGATCCTGCTGGAGATGGAATTGAGGCTATAGCCCAGATGGGCACAGCGATGGGTGATTGAGTCCACCAGGGTGTTCATCACGGTGTTGAAAATGATGACTGACAATGGGTCACCCTGGTAGACTCCCAGCTGGAGGTGGATGGGAGCAGTGGTCCACTTGTCAGTGGAGATGACTGCTGTGAGGCCATCATAGAGGTTGGAGATCAACTGGATCATCTCCGGAGGGGCATGATAGTGAGCAAGAGAGAACGCAATGAGGTCATGATGAACACTGCCAAATGCATTTGCCAGGTCCAACCAGCAGACACAGAGAGACTTGCGTCTTTTCAGTGCCTCCCGAAGAATGGTAAGGAGTTTAAGGTGATGCTCCGAGCAGCCAGGCACGCCATCAATGAAGGCCTTCTGGGTGGCTGTGTTCAAAAAGTTGTTACTCACCATGAACGACAGCCACCTTCTCTTGACCAGGCTTGTGAAGACCTTGCTGACACACGAGGTCAGGGCAATGGGGCGGAAGTGGGACGGGTTGGTGGAGTCGTCAGCTGCCTTCTTCTTGCCCAGCAGGTGCACTATGCCAACCTTCCATGCTGTGGGGATGGCTTGGGTGGTCCAGCAGCAGTTATACATATGTAGCAGTGCAGGCAATAAGGAGGGGCACCTCTTGATGACAGTGTATGGGATCTGGTCGGCAGGGCTGGGAGCAGATGAGGACTTGAGGCCAGAGATGACCCCTTTGACTTCCTCCGCTGTGAAGGGAGTAGTGGTCATGGGGACAGATGGCTGTGGGCAATCCGGCATCCAATCGGGGCAGCTGAAGGTCCTGGGTGTAGCAGAGTACACTTGAGAGAAGTACTCCTCAGCCTGCTCCCGGCTGAAGGACGGCTGAACAGAGGTGTAGTTATCCTCATCCAGGATCCTACGGGCGAACTTGTGGATGTCCCGGTGGCACTCCTTCCTCATCTGCTTGGCAGATGCCTTAGCAGTCAGGTGTCTGGCTTCCTTCACTAACTTGCTGTGCTGGCGGACTAGCAGGTGAAACTTCTGAGCCAACAGCCTGACCTCCTCAGGAGAGGAACCACTCTTCCTTAGTTGTTGCAGATCCTTTTTTGCTTGCTTCTTATGGGTGGTGGCCTCCCTGATGGCATTCAGTTTGGATGCCAACACGTTGTCACATCTGTGGTGTTGACGGCAATGATTGTTAGGTATTGAACCAAACATGGACACCAGGTAGGAGTACAAGTTATGCGTGATGACATGCTGCATCGTGTTGACATCCCTCTCATGCAGAACAGCAGAAGTAATGTTGACTTGGATGAATGCATCCAATTCGGCCCATTGTTCAGGGGTGGTGGGGAGCTTGGCTCTGGGAAGCAGTGTTGGTGGTAGGGGACTGGAAGCTGGTGGGGATCTGGGGGCAGTGGTAGGTACCTCAGGAGGTGGAGGTGCAGGAAGTTGTGGTGGTGAGGTACTGTGATCAGCAAGGAGGGTGACATTCTTACAAGTGGCATTGTTCCTTAGGTGTGCCTCTAGCCGAATGAATCGTTTACCGCATTTAGGACAAGGTAACTTCTTGGCCTTCCTCTTGGATTTGTTGTCCAGAGTTCTCTGGGATAACAGGTGTTGGTAGTCAGCTCCATTCCTCTCAGGACATCCCTTGAAGTGGTTTCCAAGGCTTTTGAAAGACTTATGGCAGAAACAACAGCGATTTGAGGAAGACTGATCCATTTCCAAGGTGCGAGATAGGTGACAAAGGTGACAAACAACCAGAACTCAAAAACTAGCAATGGGATTACAACCAAACTTGGCCAGACTAGTCACTAGGTCTAAGACTATAGAAAAACCTAGAAAACAAGCAGATATGCTTGCCTAGACAGCTATTATGGCTAATCACACTGAACTCTAGTTTCTTGAACTCCCACTGGGTTTACACCAATTAACACACCACACACACACACACACACACACACACACACACACACACACACACACACACACACACACACACACACACACATACACACACCACCACCGCCACACCTTGTCCAACAGACACACAGACGGATGATAAACATAACTCTTGTCCATTCCATTTCTCCTCTCGCGGTCCGAACCATTGATAAACGGTAGTTGATATTCTTTCTACACGGGCTGGTCTAAGAGCATTTGGAGGAGTTCCTTTCCCTTTTTTGTCTGTTCTCTGACTCGAACGAGAAAAAGCACACGCTACATGAAAGGCTGTTTGACCATTGGCGTTAGTTACGAAAGGATCACCGCCAAATCGAAGGCATTCGTTCAGGAAAAGTTTGTGCTCGAACCTGACAGCGTATATCAGAGGCGTGTCGTTGGAAGGACTGGGTCCCATGTGTTTATTAGGATTAAAGTTCTTCTGTAAGTGGGCTGACATATCGGATTCCGAAGACTGCATTTTCCGAAGGATTTCTTCTTCTCCAGGTAATTTCGATTTGTTCTCACACGTAACTGAAACAGTGAATTTATATTATATTTCATATTGCGCAAAAAGATGGCCGATTTCAAAAGGCCGAGAATTGGAAATTCGGCTAGAATTCAAGCGAAACGGCTTCGCCGAACTTTATATCTCCAGCGAAGGTTTTTCCAAACCTAAAGTAGACGACCAAGTACTTTGAGTGCTGGGGAAGGCTTCTGCGACTCCACTTTTATCATTTTTTATCAAATTGTACACCTAGGGCAACTATAAATAGCGCAGATACTAATAATAAAATAGATAGGTCACGGTAGCCGGTTGGTCAGGTGACACGACTCTAGGCTCCAGGTCGCGGGTTCGAATCCTCCAAAGGACGGATTTTTTCCATGAAAAAAAAGAGCTCGCTTCCTGGTGGTCAGTTGCAATACTCTCTACAAAGAACCGTAGGGGGGAGCTTTGGGACTCGCGGCTGACCTCCCAGCTAGAATAGTGTCTTCTGCATTCGCGGAATGACCAAGTACACAGTATATGTGGAAAGTCCCTATAAAGCCAACCATGGGTTTGTTCGACCCCGAGTGGGTGACCTTTTTTATTTTTTTTTTTCAACTCAAGTAAACCACTCATAAACAATGTACAGTATGTTGTATGGATGTGATGAAAAACCTCGATGTTTTGTGACTGTCTTCCAGTGTATTGCACAAGTGTGCACATGACCCACTCACAGTAATCATAACGAATGATTATGTGTATATGATGTGATATAGAACTGTGGTGCCTATGTGCACGTAATAGTTCACACAACAGGTCATCAATTTCAGGACAAGAATTAATTTAAAGATATTGCCATGGACAGAAGCAATAAAAATTTAGTCATTTTCAAAGAACAAATAGCGTTTTATGTTGATGTCATTTTCTCCCGCCTCCCATTCCAGGGGGCATCCCCTGAGTTCCTGATTGGACTTGCCGCATCAAATTTTGTAGAGCACCCATTCCACCTGCACAAAAAGTACCAAATATAGTGAACAAACAGTCAAAAAATTCAACCAATTGGGGAACGTACCCATTTGTTGAAGTACCCTTGGGTCGATCATCTTTGCCATTTGCTGGTTGAGTTTGGCCATCTGTGCTGGATTGACATTTCTGCCCATGTCACCACCTGCAGGATACACACAATGCACATAATATACACATACTATACACACACACACACACACACACACACACACACACACACATTCGCGCACACACACACACATACACACACACACACATACATGCATGCATGCACGCACACACACACACAATCACACATACACACACACACACACACACACATACATGCATGCACGCACACACACACACAATCACACACACACACACACACACACACACACACACACACACACACACACACACACACATACATGCATGCACACACACACACACAATCACACACACACACACACACACACACACACACACACACACACAATCACACACACACACACACACACACACACACACACACACACACACACACACTCACACACACACACACACACACACACACACACCTTTGAACAGTCCTTTCATTCCTCCCATCTTCTTCACTAACTCGGCAAACTTCCCATACTGTTTGATCAGCTCCTCCACTTCTCTTATGCTGGTACCGGAACCTCTGGCTACACGGGCCACTCTACTTGCTTGACGGTCAAACACATGTTTACCATTTGGATGGTCCAACTCTACAATCGTGAATGTATGATACCAGAAGTGTAGAGTGGCAATGCAACACACACAAATAAGCATACACACACACACACACTCTC
>OZ026566.1:2903288-2913288 GCA_964020155.1 Chondrilla cf. caribensis
TTCGTTCAGGAAAAGTTTGTGCTCGAACCTGCCTATATCAGAGGCGTGTCGTTGGAAGGACTGGGCCCCATGTGTTTATTAGGATTAAAGTTCTTCTGTATAAGTGGGCTGACATATCGGATTCCGAAGACTGCATTTTCCGAAGGATCTCTTCTTCTCCAGGTAATTTCCATTTGGATTCCTTCTTTCTGTCATCTTTCCGTTCTTCTTCGGTTAGTAAAAACTGAAAGAACTTCGTTTCCACTGCACCCATCTCCGGTACGCACTGATCATTAGAATCTGTCACGAGTCTTTAGGTAACATAATGTCATATTGTGTTCTCACACGTAACTGAAACAGTGAATTTATATTATATTTCATATTGCGCAAAAAGATGGCCGATTTCAAAAGGCCGAGAATTAGAAATTGGGCGAGAATTCAAGCGAAACGGCTTCGCCGAACTTTATATCTCCAGCGAAGGTTTTTCCAAACCTAAAGTAGACGTCCAAGTATTCTGAGTGTTGGGGAAGGCTTCTGCGACTCCACTTTTATCATTTTTTATCAAATTGTACACTTGGGGCAACTATAAATAGCGCAGATACTAATAATAAAATAGATAGGTCACGGTAGCCGGTTGGTCAGGTGACACGACTCTAGGCTCCAGGTCGCGGGTTCGAAACCTCGAAAGGACGGTTTATTTCTCTGAAAAAAAAGAGCTCACTTCCTGGTGGTCAGTCGCAATACTCTCTACAAAGAACCGTAGGGGGGAGCTTTGGGACTCGCGGCTGACCTCCCAGCTAGAATAGTGTCTTCTGCATTCGCGGAATGACCAAGTACACAGTATATGTGGAAAGTCCCTATAAAGCCAACCATGGGTTTGTTCGACCCCGAGTGGGTGACCTTTTTTTTTTTTTTCAACTCAAGACCACTCATAACCATCATTACAATGTACTGTATGTTGTATGCATCATACAATCACTACATGTACCACACAAATGGGGAGCACTATATATAGGCAGCATAATGCAGCACACAAATGGGGAGCATTATATCGAACATATGTACGACAATGCAGGAATGATTGACAACAATATTATGTATAGACTAGTGGTAGCTACTAATAATAATAAGTGATTATTATCGCTGATTGGGTACTCTGAAATTAATTTTTTAGGGGTTGCTTGAAAAAAATGCCCTGTTTTGAAATTCCAAGAATTAGAAATTGGTCTGGAATTCGGGCATAACAGGTATGCCAAACGTAATAACCTCGAAGCCCAAAAAGAGATGCCTAAGTAGTTCCAGTGTGTGTGGGGGGGAGGGGGGGATACTTGTTGGTTTGGAGAGTTTGGTGTAATAGGATCAAACTTTGACCCACGTAACTACCTTTCAATGCACAAAACATAATTAAACTAGGTGTACACTTTGTGCAGAACCTCTCTTTGGAAGAAAAGTATGGTCTAGTCTACATATACGTACATATCTTCATTTGAACAATTGTATTGTAACATTAGACAGTTTTTAAAAGAAAAAAAAGAAAAAAAATAAGTCACGCGCATGCCCACAAGCAAATGCCATGACGACATATTATATAATATACATATATATATATAAATATATATATCCACACCGGAAACGTAGGCGGGCAGGCGGCCGACTCGCAAGTGTGGGGCTCGCTTAGGCTCGCCACAATTAATGTCATATATTGATAATCAGCGAAATACTGTTATATAATATTATGATATAAACACTACCTATTCCTTGACAAATGGTACCCTATTCAATAATCTAATTACTATAATCAATATTATTGGCATATAAATATTCTGGATCCATGCTAAAAGTACAACACAACTCTAAATAGCAATTGTTAGTTGCATGAAATTACATACATAAAATAACTACAATTAAACTGCAGGAATCAAATGCACGTGCAAAATAGACCACGAATCACTGTTTTAATCCTTCTAGATCTGCTTGAGTCGGTGTGAAAGCCAAGTCACAGTCACCATGAGAATTCCAGATCTTGTACTCGCTACTGGAAAACTCGTAACCTGGAGGAACAACATGGATGTTACGTACAGTTGGAGAAAACTAGACCCTTCACCACATTCTCATCTTCAGCTAGCATCCACTAACAGACCCATTCTATCATAATATTATAGAAAGTTGGCATGATGCTGTCCATGATGAGCAACTTGTAGCCCAGAGGCTACTATTTGGTTGAATGCACTGTAATGTGTACAGCACAAAAATCACCTAAAACTATGCCGAGTTAAAGATCATTGTGTCAACAGAACATGAAGAAGTTGAATATACACTGTCAGGATCAACGATGAAAGCAACCTTGTAAATTGAAGTGCTAGGTCTTTTCAAGACAACATCGTGTGAAGCCTTCCCCTTCCTCCATACTGCATAATGCCAACATTAGGCTGGGCTAGTCTGGCCAACTACCCCTATCCCAACTAGCACACACAGGTGGGAAAAGATAGGGACATGGAAAGTACAAACTGGTGTGAGAAGTTCATGACGTAAAATTGAAGGTAAAAGTCAACCAACGAACTACCGCTTGATACCATATTATGGACAATTGAGTACACTGTGTGTATTAATATTATGTATATGTTATGTCTCATAGGATATTCAGCCTGAGTTCTGAGGTATAGCACTCACCAATGGATGTTTTGCATTTAGAGCTCGGAAACAGGCTAACAGACTTAGGATCAATCTTCACACCGCTGAACACATAGTCAAGTGATTTGAATGACAGCTGCAAGAGGAGAACAACTCTGTACTGTACACCTACAGAGTACACACTTAGGCACACATGTACACACTGATGCTAAGTTAGTGCACTTCTCAAATTGAGTACAAGGAGTGAACATTTCTCAGACTAATACTGAGGAACAGAGGTAGCTATTAACAATAACGCCCATTTGGATTAATAGATGCAAGTTTACACATAAATGTGTACACACATGCACGCACGCACACACACACACACACACACACACACACACACACACACACACACACACACACACACACATACATGCACACACACACACAAACACAAATACACACACATGCACACACACACACACACACACACACACACACACACACACACACACACACACATGTACGCACACACACACGCACGCACACACGCACACACACACACACACACAAACACAAACACACACACATGCACACACGTACACACATGCACACACACACACAAACACAAATACACACACACACACACACACACACACACACACACACACACACACACACACTGGTAAATAGAGAGGTTACATGTTAGAACTGACCAATATGTATGCATTGTTTTTAACACACAAGGGGTCCTCTTTGAATTCAGCATCTTCAGGAGGTGGTTCAGTCAGAAATAGCACATCACACTGAAGAGAGACTTTGAGGGTCTTACCAGGGAACCTTTGACCTGCGGTGTGCATACACATCCAAAATGAACATAGCAGACAGAAACACAAACAAACATGCATGTATGGGCATGTAAACATACAATGGAGGAGTCAGTGAGGGAGCAGGGATGTAGAGGAAAATGAACACACAAACAGACTTAGGGTTATCCATGTGGTACAGATACAGAGCTACATAGAACAAACAAAGTGATAGACATAACGTCTCACCAATTTCCCAGACTAACTGTCTCCTGTTCATGGAACCACTGATATTCGAGGATGGCGGGATAACATCCAAGTTTTCAACTTTCTCAATCAACCCTCTGTACAGTGTAGGTAAATCAAGACATCCCATTAGGGTATATCTACTACATAGTCTCACAAAACTAGACTCAGTCCAGCCACTGATATAGTTGGTCTGGTTAGGTAATAAGCTGTGCCAAAGTACTACACATAGTGTGAACATATCGTGAGCAAAATGGCTATGGGAGTCCTGCTATGGTAGAGCAAGGTACTTGTTCTACCTTAGCAGGACTTAGCAGGACAAAACAATAAATCTATACCTCTAAAGCTCCCCAGTATGTCAACACAACAGCTGCACTGTGATTACAACCACACAGGAGGAGCAGCTGGTCTGAGGAGCTGATTACAATAAAATCACATGGTAATAGTAACTGCGTTTTAGAGTAGGAGGTAACCAAATATGCTATTCCTCATGTTTCAGGTATGCAATCTATACTTTAACGCTTACAATCTGTGTTTACAACTTGTGTTACATACCTATCTTCCAACATAGAACATACACAGGTTCATGATGACATATACGTATGCAGTTTACCTGTGGAAAAAAGGGATGGTGACTGTAAAGTGCTCAAATTCATTCCTCACTGATGCATTCAACTTCAGTTGAACCAGCAGTCTAACAGATTCTTTGTTTCCCTGCAGAGACACGGACACAGAAACCACAACTGCAACTAAACATGTACATATTCGTGTACACCAGCTGAACTGAGTACAGCTGAGCATGGTGTGAGAACAATCATGCATAATTATACAACATATCGTTATGCTGTTCGCTCGGGTGGTGTGGTAGTGAACCCACAGAAGTATATAATACCATTTCACTGTTTTTAGGGGGTGCCTATATTCATTTCAACCGCTGGGGTTCGTTTCCTTCGTAAAACAAAAAAGTGTACGAAGGAATTAGTTCTCCCAGCCTGGTGATCAGTCGCAATACTCTCTACAAAGAACCGTAGGCGACTGGTCTCCCAGCTAGAAAAGTGTCTTCTGCATTCATGGAATGACCAAGTATACAGCCAGTCTCTGTGGAAATTCTCTGTATAGCTGGCTATAGCGGGTTCGACCTTGAACGTAATAATAACATCAGCTAAAGGAAACAACTTCAACTAAAGGAGACACCCAAGTAATGTGAGCCCCAAGAGTTTTTTTAACTCAAATTACTTGTTTCACATTTTTACATTTCAGATACTCTCAAAGTACAAAATCAAACCATTGACAGAAATTAGTTGGTACTAAAGTGTGGTTGGTGTCTGTTATACTCGTTTAATTAGGACCTGTGATTAATTAGCTACCACTACTAATGAGGACCAGATTCGATATAAAATTGATTGATTAATCAAATAATTGTCCCAGCATCAAAATTCATGTAAACCCATGGGACTAACCTGCATTTGATAGTAGCCCTCAATTGGTAACTGGGAAATACCCGGGACTCTGTAAGTACAGAGGTCAAAGGTCTCAAGAGGCCCCAAGAAGCGAATTTTACGCACTGCATCAGTACCACTTGGAGACTGACTCTGTAGGGCATCTGTATCAGCCACCTTGACACAAGGATGCACCATGATATTTTCAACTGGGGGACAGTCTTTCGGGGACACAAGTGTTATTTGTACATCAGATTGTCCTTCAATTTCGGACTGACAAAAGGAGATGGAGTGATGTAACTAAACTCATTCAACAAACACATCACAATGTACCACACAGCACACACCCCACAACATACTACACATGTCTTCTCACCAGCTACTCAATAAATACGTACCTTACAACGCACCACTCCATATGTGTCCCATACATCAGGTATATTCGTACGGTCATACTGTAAGAGTGGCAAAAGTGGTGTATGTGAGAGAGGGTGTGTGTGTGTAAGTGTGTGTGAGTGTGTGTGTGTGTGTGTGTGTGTGTGTGTGTGTGTGTGTGTGTGTGTGTGTGTGTGAGTATGTGTGTCTGTGCATGTGAGTGTGTGTGTGTGTGTGTGTGTGTGTGTGTGTGTGTGTGTGTGTGTGTGTGTGCGTGTGTGTGTAGGTGTGCACGAGCATACATGCATGCATCCACACAATATGCAATGTACAGCTCTGCACTCACTAGTACAGCTTTCATGTACTCTTTTACAACAATTGTTAACTTGGAACTCCCAGTATAATTTAGTGGTCGCCAGGCAGGTTGCTATGCAAGATAAAAGGAATACATTGAAATTACGTGACATGAACAATAAACACAAGATTCACCTGTCAGATCCAGATCACCACGATAATATAATGTGAATACCAAAAAGAGTATGTACTATGTATGTGAGGTGAAATGTAGCCAGCACAATCACAACGCATTCTGCACATACACACCATGCATTTGACTATGTAAAGTGGTTCACAAACACACCATGCCATGCACAGTACATCAGGTACACCACATACAACATGATTGCTAGCATTGTCAGAACACATGCACACACAGTACCATGTTAGTGACTGCAGTAACATTGTATGGTAAATTCACAAAACATAGCACCAGGTGCTTGTACACTGCTAAAGGAGATCATGGTGGACTGTGTTCTCTGTTGTGGATCACACAAATGCTTTCCAAGAAATAGCAAGGATAATACAGACCAATATACAGTGCAACTGCTTAGCAAGTAGCTGGGTTAGTACATACTCCTGGTTAGTGAGCACACCTCAATCAGTCCCTAGCTCATGTACACTTCACTCAGTCCCTAGCTCATGTACACCTCAATCAGTCCCTAGCTCATGTACACCTCACTCAGTCCCTAGCTCATGTACACCTCACTCAGTCCCTAGCTCATGTACACTTCACTCAGTCCCTAGCTCATGTACAGTTCACTCAGTCCCTAGCTCATGTACACTTCACTCAGTCCCTAGCTCATGTACACTTCACTCAGTCCCTAGCTCATGTACACTTCACTCAGTCCCTAGCTCATGTACACTTCACTCAGTCCCTAGCTCATGTACACCTCACTCAGTCCCTAGCTCATGTACACCTCACTCAGTCCCTAGCTCATGTACACTTCACTCAGTCCCTAGCTCATGTACACTGTCTCAACCAGTACTGATAGTAAATACCTATGATAAGGAGTACATATACGTATGGGGTCCCTTCACAGTATTCACTAAGTAGGTACATTCAACCATACTACCATACAAATCCAAGCAAATATTTCAAACTTTTTCCCTTTTTTCACTATTGCTTATTCCTCCACACAGTACTCACAATGGAGTCACTTGTTGGCTGTTTAAGCTGCTTCCCACCCTTCGGTTGTTGTAGCAGTCTGAAGTTGTGCACACTGAGGTCCAGCGGGGAGCCAAACGGAGCAGACCAACAGAGAAACTGAAACACTTCAACAAAAGCAGGTGAACGCTGTAGGAAGAGGTGGAGAGCACATCCCACCATCCAATCAATACTACCAAATATACTAATTTTATATAATTACATGTATGCAAATTATGGTATAAATGCATACACAATGTACTAATACACGTACAGATCTTCAGGTGCCATTTTTATCATTGTTGGCACGTGACACTGCCTTTACTTGATATTTTGATTGAATGAAAAGTTACGGTATATAACATGTGGCATCACATGCTAAACTCAACAGAGTCAAAATCCTGCTGGTCACACTGCAGGTAGAAGTTTCGATTGCAAAAGGTCATTTCAATCTTGCTATTACCTTGCATTGGGAACAGATTGCTCGCAATGTGACAATGTTCCAGTAACTTTGCGCTCATTGTGAGAATCAATGACCATGAAATAGGAACTGACAGTCAGTGAACGTGAAATGTCCCACTAGATCAGTACTGAAATAGGCTAAAGGAATCTTGCCGTGATTCAACAAGAAACGTTCACACTGGGAACAGATAAGCCAGGCCCTGTTTCAGCATTCTTTACTTCTACTTTATCATATAACATGTGAAAGTCACGAGAAGAGGGAGCAGCTGTCAAGATCTTGGCCTAACCATCATGGGTTGTTTATCCAAAATAGTGACCAAAGGCACCAGATCACTGTACAGGGGGTGGGGGTGGGGGTGGGGGTCTGGTGACGAAACCAACTTGTGATTGGCACAAATTATAAAATGCGTATTTATCAACTCACTTCATCAATCACATCTACCTTCTTTGCTGAAACAACAGGGTCAACTATCTCCATGATACTCCTCAGTAGCTGGAGACCTACTGTCACACTAAGTCTGAATGGAAAAAATCACAATAATATGGTGATGTTGCAAGAAATTATTTGAAGAGAGACTACTGATTAACGGGCTCACAATTCCACCAGCGGCCTTCTCCTTCCATCACTGGAGGGTTCTGCCATAGGCACTGTGACATAAATGTATCCATCCTGTAGGAAGTCACACAAGCGGAAAACAGCTACTAACTTTATAATTTACAGTGAAAACTGTATAGAAGACCATCCAAGTGACCAGTAAAAGGTGGTCTCTGTAGACAGGTGGTCTTTATACAGAGCTGCTTTACTTCAGTTGAGTAGACATAGCAGATATTCTAGCAATGGCCACTTGGAACAGGTGGTCTTTGTGTAGAGGTGGTCTTTATAACAGGTACCACAGTACCTCTATCTACAGTATAACCACTCTTAGGCCTGTGTGCGATAATGATGAAATCCATTATCATGATAATGAACTTCAATATCACAATTATCACGACAAATACATACCCTAATTATCTATACAGTACTGTGATTTGAGTCTCCTATGATGGTTAAAATTTGAAACATTACACTTAGTCTAAAAAAGACAAGTTTAAAAGTAGATGAAATAATCATGTATCAAACTGATGAAGTGTTAGCATGATAAAACTCAATCCCATTATCAATATTACACAATTACTCTCTTATCACGATGATCACACATACCTAACCTCTCTATCACGCACCTTCATTAGCCAGACTACTGGCCATAACTGTCCATCAAAGAGCTCATAGGTGGGGGGCTGGTGCACTCTGCCACAGCTGTCACGCTCTTCAACAAACTACAGCAATGCATACATCAATCACAGCTTCTCACTGACTCGGTATAGATTCTATACACATGTTGGCACACACACACACACACACACACACACACACACACACACACACACACACACACACACAGCATGCAATTCAGCTACCACTATAAAGGACAACTGCTCTCCTATGAAGGGTTGCAAAGGTGAGATCACTGTTACTGACAGAGGCATGACAGTTAGATATTTGTGATAATATTCATAGGAATACATTTTATAAGCATACAGTTCAACCTGCTTATTGAGTACCTTGAAAGGGGTACCAAAGCTGTACTACTTATCAGAGGTATTACTATCAGTACTGGTTGACATACGTACGCAATGCACATGAGCTAGGGATTGAGTGCAGTGTATGTAATAACCAGGGTACTCTCTAAACAACTTATACTTCATTTTACACTACACCCACTTTATCTTCTTCACTGCAACAGATTTTCAGAACTGCTTTTAGAAGGTCCCTATCATCGGGTAACGGGAAGTACGACTTCTTTGTCTTCTCTTCGGATACCTTCTGTCGCTTCTCTACGGTGATGAACCTCCTGGAGAACAACACCCTGCCTTTTTTCCTCTCCGAGCCGTGGAATATCCACACTCCTCTTACACTCATAGCTGGAAGCGTCACGTGACAACAATGATATAAATGGCGCCTGAAGATCTGTACATGTTTAGTACATTACATTAGGACTGGCTAATGTAGTGCCTGTCAGTGCGGTTCTACAATTGTACGAAGCCAAGAAAGACGGGACATGTTCTGCCGATTAGGAGACCAAACAGCGTTCCGCAGGAATAGGTCAACCTTCTCAGAACCAAGGGACATGTAGCACTGCTTGTTTTCCTCTGAGTACATATATACCTCACTGAAACATCCGCAACTCAGAAATTTAGGCAGTGTGTGGCTACATGACTATTGGCGGACAATATGTTTCTCTCATCAACTGTTCACCATTTACATGAATAATGGTGCTATAAGTAATAACATAAGGGATCATAGACGGAATTAAGTGATCGAGACACAATAATAAATCACGTTGGTTTTACTGTTGTGTAAAAATAACATACAACTTCATACAATAATGACTTTTTTATCCTAACAGTACACTTCACTTGTATTTTACCATAGATTAACTAGAATAAACTATTATGTAGTTAGCGGCAATAAGTACATCGTCAGCATCACTACAACTGGTTCTTGATTCGTCTGTTAAAGTCAGAAACATTTCTGTCTTGGAATTCAGTTTTCT
>OZ026566.1:2918288-2973288 GCA_964020155.1 Chondrilla cf. caribensis
GCATGCGTAGTTTACAAGTCCATGGGAAGGTTGTTCCATGAGAGACGTCCTGTTTCTACTAACATGTGATGTGTGTGACACAATTCATGTACACCAACACTTTTCGCTGGTAATGCTGTGTCATGCTGTGTCATATTTGAGCGAACTCAATGCATCATTCTGGGAGTAACTTTTCCACAAAACACATCATATACCATACGTAGTTTAGAGTGTCTATGCATATACCATCCTTACTGTACTTGGATGACGTTTGTTGTCAGCTGTAATGCTGTAGTGCACAAAACTTAGTCTATGGACATCACATCCACTGCAAACCTAGTGAGCTGAGATGACACAAAACTCACCTTAGATCATTGTTCATTACATCTTCTCTTTGATCTCCTGCAATTCTTTCAACGTACCGTCCCTGCTTCTGTGTTAGGCCCGCTTCTTTCGAAGAAGAGACCGAGGTTTTACCTTTCGGTTGCTTGTCCATTTCTTTGGAAGAGTAAGCCCCCCGGTTCTTCTTTGCAAAGTTCGGCAACATACTGTACCACACACTTTCGACTTGTTTTAAACTCTCGTCGGCGGTTTTTACGTCTTCATTAATCCCATCCGTTTTCCTCTCAATCCTTTTCAGCTGTTCCCCTTGGTGATGAAGCGTCTCCATGGTGGAGTTCATTGTCTTGTGACTATCCAACGCTGTTTTCTTGATTTCGTGGGTGAGGTGCACTCCCCTATTGAGTTCCTTGTCAATATCATCTCTAAGACGCTGTTGTCCACTCATCTTATAAGTTACAATGCGTTCGAGTATAAGTCTTGCCAAGTAACTAACCAGATTGTCCTGATTATATCGACTGAGCAAACATGTCCACTATTTATATGGTTACGTAAGTCTAGAAATATCCACAATAATACCTAATTCCTAAAAATAGTCTTTTTATCACGTGATTTCTATGTAACCTTACAGGTCAATTTCCTCGTGACTAAGTTATCTGCCTATTATAGGCATGTTATAATAACAACGGTTTATATAGAAAGAAAATTAAATGAATACATATAATATAGTGGTATAATAGTCTAGTGGATATGACCTTCCATCATTTGAAGGTCAATTATTGGACTTCTGCTGAATTTCCTCACGTGACTCGTGTAGATAGGTTGGTGATTACGTAATGAGAGATACACTGTAAAAATGGCGTTCAATTTGCTTGTGAACGGATTAGACTGTGGTACGTTGTGTTTCGTGGAAGACAGACCACTACACGTCTATGATATTAAAGTAAACGTGATTAAGAGACTGATAGGAGAAGTGAGTGTGTTGAAATTTTCTATTATTTCCCGATTGACAGGAGTCTATGTTTACATGTACCTTTTAATATACTGTCCGGTCGATTTTAGGGTCACCAAAATGTTGGATGTGACTTTAAATTATATTCAAAAGGTATTTTTCTCGAAGATGATGACGAGGTTGAACCAGATAATGATAAAGACCTCGTTTCTGTTGAAGTTATTGGTAGTCTTCTTGGAGGAAAAGGCGGTGAGTATAGTCACAATGCCATAGCGTGTCTATGTGGTAATACGGTCTGATTTGCAATATAACTATGGGTTGCTCACTGACAGGTAATCCCTGGGTTATGAATGATTGTCATGAAATAAGCGTCAGGAGGGAAATGGTATCCCAGCAAATTCCTTATCCCCATTCCATATGCCCTAGTGAAAAGTGTATCCTGATAGGGAAACCTGTACCTCTAGCTATCCAGTGAATAATGTATCCTGTACTGTGTTCACTAGTAGAATTTGTATCCCCATAGGGAATACCATATCCCATACTATATTCACTAGTGGAAAGTGTATCCCCATAGGGAATACCATAGCCTATGCCACATTCACTAAGTGTCTTGTGTGAAGCCCTACTTCTTGTGGTTGAACACAATCTTATTTCCTGTCTATTGTGGTATATATTCAATATAATATTATTATTTTGCTAAGTGGAATCTTTATAATTGTTAAAAATTATATTATTTTGTATCGGGTTGTAACAAGGTATTCTGGACCAGGTCCTTGACGATTATAAATTGTCAGGTGCAAATATAGTACCTCAACAAGAATGAATCAGAGAATATGACTATACAAGCAGTACACCATTTACAAACCACTCAACGTCAACACTATCCAATACACCCTTCTTGTTCACAGATACACACCCCACATACAACCAATGCTTGGATAATGTTCAAAATATATACTCGCATATTATATTTTTTCAATTTTGAGTCTCCTGTTTTCCATATTGACCGTAATCTCCATCGCTTTATTTGCTTTTTTCGTCATCTGAACACTGCCATACTGAAGAGATCTCATCAAGACCTGCTTTTATGCTGTCTGAGATATGCGGGTTATGAGCATCCAGCAACACCTTCATGGATTTTATACCTTCTTTCAGCCCAAACATTGCCATGGCCTTCTTCCTCCCCAATCGTTACCTTGGTTTCTTTCTACAAAAGTGTTGCCATGGTATTCTTCCTCCCCTATTGTTACCATGGTTTCCTTCTACAAAGCGTTGCCATGGTTGTCTTCTTGCCGTCTACTGTCGTTGTAATAATTCTTATTAATCAAACAACTGTGATGATGTGGAGGTCTGTGCTATTTGCTGTTGAAATGTAGTTTCAATTCCACCACTTCCAGGATTTGGTGCTCTTATCCGAGCCATGGGGAAGTCTGTGGAGAACTCAAGGAACAAGGATGCATGTCGTGATCTTAGTGGTAGACGAGTGAGGGATGTGGAAACAGAAAAGAAGTGAGCGGTGGAATTGTTTGGCATGTAGTAATGTGTGCCATCATACTACCAATCTCTGTAAAAAATAGTCCCATGGAGTCTAAAAAACACAATGTAAATGAAACCCAAAACCTGTTTAAGCTGACATTTCAGTTCCCCTGACCCCACTGTATGGATCCTGAAATTCGGTGGATCTGTCTTGTGGTACCACTTTGGTGATAGGACTATGCTTACATCTTTTGATACATGTAGCAGCTGATTTGAAATCCCTTAGTCGGGCATCTTTCTTCTCTCATCTGAACTGTTTGTAGTCTGTGGCTACATGGTAATCCCACACTAAAAAACAGTGTAACGATTGTACAATTGAGCAGGCTTATTCGGATTCTTTACAACATTTTATCTCACTCATGTTGTGTGTATTTAGGCTGACAGAATGGGTGAAGAAAGACGCACAGAGCAGTAAAAATGCTGAAGAAGAGAAGATAAAAAAGTTGGAAGATAAGTTGACCAAGCCGAAGCACATGTTTAGTGATGCAAAGTACATGGAACAGATTCGCACTGTATCAGAGACCATGGAAGACTCTCTGAAGCAAGGTACAGCCACACTGGTAGCTGCTGCAAATGAGAGTCATGCTATACCCAGATATGTGTATCCTGGTGTATACATAGTCTAGTCTAGCTAGCTAGGCCTTCCCCGCACACACCCTATGGGCGTTAACAGCAGGATACTCCGTAGATTGTGTGTGGGGACGGGCTAGCTAGCTAGACTAGGTGTATACAGTAAGTATTTATTGATCTGGCACCAATTTACCCTTCAAACCCTTTAATCCGCCATCATTTCCGTACATGAAGTCATCCATGTACATACGTAGTATTACTTTCAATAACATGTCTAATTCGCTTATCTACTGTGTTTTTACTCATTGGAGCAGATTAATGAGAATTTACTGCAGATTGTTGTGATGTACTGTATGTGATGTACACCAATCTCCATACCTCAAGGGTTGCAAGCTGCCGGGAGCTCTAATGGAACAAAGGCCAACAAAAAACGTTCAGTGCAGAGCAGTCAGCCATCTTCTTCAAAGGCTAAGAAACCACTTATATGGTGAGTGTGATTGGTATGTATGTATGCGTACAATGTAATAATATTTTTGCTATCTGTGTATTATAGTGTTATATGTATAATGTGCTGTGTTATGAATCCACACATTCCGTTTAAGTATACTTGATAGTATGTACATGCACGCATAAAGAGACATGCAACTATAATGTTATATTGGTTGTATGTACATACAGTACATCAGTTTGTATCTGTGTGCAGGGAGAATCATGTACTGCAGATACATACAGTGTGATCTACATGGAATTCTCACTTCCTAGAAATGTACATGTATATTTACGTATGCTTTATGTTAACAAATGACCAATTCATCTGCTTTCTGATGACCACATTGTTCTCAGATTGATCCTTGCTTGTCCTCTTTCCACGAACAGTTGTGCAATCCAATTTCATTGCTTTATCACAGAAGCATTTTTCTGGTGATATTTGTTACACCTTTGTAACATTCAGCTATAAAACAGCATGAAACGTGGAAATCCCTTACCTTGTATTGAGCTCCTGTTTTTAACACTATAGTACACTGTACTGCATTGTACTAAATATACATGTATTGACATTTTGTACGTGTATACTTTTTATGTTGTGATACTGATTAATTTTTGTTCTTTTGTTTACTGTTAGGTTTGATGTTGAGGGCGGGAGTGATGACTCGGAAGATGAGGCTGAAGGTGGACCTCCTCTAGACCTCCCAGCTGTGAAGAATGTGACAAGAAATGGACTCAGCTCGGAAGGAAGCTCTCCTGAACCTCAGGGCTCTGCTTCTTCTAGTAGTGATCACGTGCCCAGCGACAGTCAAATGGAACATGAAGCAGGCTATGGCAATTTTGTTCCAACTCCAGACAATACAGTTACTTCTCAACCACTTACGAATAAGACTGTTCTTCAAGATCAACACACTGTTCAAGTACCTTCTCCACATCAACCTGCTCCAGTACCTCCTTCAGATCAACCTGCTCCAGTGCCTCCTTCAGATCAACCTGCTCCAGTACCTCCTTCAGATCAACCTGCTCCAGTACCTCCTTCAGATCAACCTGCTCCAGTACCTCCTTCAGATCAACCTGCTCCAGTACTTCCTCTGAATGAACCCGTCTCCTTTGATCTTACAATCTACAGCTCAGCAAAAGATTTGGAAAGTGTTGGTCCTGATGTACTGAAAAGTGTCCTCCAGTCTCTAGGTTTGAAATGTGGTGGAACGTTACAACAGAGAGCAGAAAGGCTCTTCTCAACGAGCGGTAAAGAGAGAGAGGAATGGGATCCACAGATTTTAGCCAAGCCCAGTAAAAGGAAGAAATAAAACTGCTCTTCAACCCTTGTCTATTGTGCCACGTGTGTGTGCTTCAGAATATATGATCCTCCACTCTGTACTATTGCATTTTTTGGTGTAACATTGTAACAGCATTACAATTTGTGCCAACTGTCACACCAGCAACAAATATAAACAGCTACATAAGATTGGGCACATTTTTTATTATCAAGTACGTATATGTGTATTATACAACATTATATAAATTGTACATGTTAATCCATGTCATAATTATACATACTTTCGAAGCTTGAGTATTAATTCTACATATTATTGATGGCTAATGATATTATACAAATTATAAAGATGTAAAGAATGCATTAATTATTATAATGTATCATCATAATGAGTATTTAACATGTTGTGCAATATGTCACATGACTTGATTCAAGAAGTC
The DNA here is from genome assembly GCA_964020155.1 of Chondrilla cf. caribensis. NCBI lineage: Eukaryota > Metazoa > Porifera > Demospongiae > Chondrillida > Chondrillidae > Chondrilla > Chondrilla cf. caribensis. Next base: position 2,923,867 of record OZ026566.1, read on the forward strand.
AAGAAGTTCCTTGCGATTCTTGTCTCTCTAAAGTGTGAGAGATGAAAACCACAAACCGAACAATAAAGGAGGCAGAAAACCTCTTCACAGTATATTTTTACCCCTGGGTACACATACAGTAGGAAGCAATGCACAAGTGGCCACCTGAATCACTCAACCATTACTTGTCCTAAGATTTGTCAGATGGTGGCTGAACCAAAGGTGATGGCAGTCTAGCCCCTCGAGGCACACAGTACAGTATCGAAGAACATACCTCCTTTTCCCTTTTAGACTTCTTCACCTTCATTTTTATCACTCTGCCAGTTATAGCACTCCTGTCTGCAGTCTTGTCTCCTTTCACCTTTGCCATGTACTGAACAGCACACCAGAACACAGATATTGAAGAGGGTGGCACAACAGACAAGTGAGAGTGACACATGTCATAAAGTCATAGAGTGGTGGTTGTTGCATGTAGTGATGAGTACTGATAAGGGAATACACTGATGTACTGATAACTTAAACATACAAAAAGCTAATGGTTGATTCCAATTACAGTGGAACCTCTCTATTACAAACCTCTGAAATGTGGAAACCTCTATAATAAGGACACCATTCTGTGTCCCAGTGTAGTACTGTAGTGTATTAAGTGACCTCTGAATTGAGGAAACCTTTGTAATAAGGACTAGAATTAAGGTCCCAAAGTGTCCTTTATAGAGAGGTCTCACTGTATTGATTTGATATTGCTGTTCTATTCATCAGAAATTTCTTGGTGGTTGTCAAAACAATTCATATCATACATTGCAATCAGAGAACAACTCTTAGTTCATCACTACATGTGGACAATGGTAATGGCCAGCATTAGTTATCAGATTTGCCACCAGTAGAAGACGGTTATTCTAAACTCCAATATAAATACTCCAATATCAAACGTGATACCAATATTTATCCCATGATCAGTACAACACTACACATATGGAAACAATAGGACAACATTAAGTTTGTTCCACATTGAACTTTCCTGACTGGGACACCAAAACACACACACACACACACACACACACACACACACACACACACACATACACACTACATTATATAAACACACATACGTACACATGTTCCCCCAATCTAAGCATGTCCAGTAATTTACGTTCATACATAACAATCCCATATATTGACCAAACAGATACAATGAAGCTTCTATAATACTGAGCGAAGATGACTACTAAATACCTTTGACACGGGAACTGGTTCTGAAGTCTTCCTATGCTTCTTGAGATGCTTTGACTTCTCCTTGGAGTCCTTTCTCTTCTTGGTATTCTAGGAAACGCTCGTAGTGGAATCCATGAAGCACAGCAGTCGGAGAAGGAAAAGTGATGTGATTTCTCCAGTTCGGGAACTCAGGGAAACATTACTTGAGATTTCTCTCTAGCTTACTTTTGAACTGTGCCCTCTTTCTTTATGTTTGTGTTTTCTTTTACTGTATTCATCTACGGACAGAATTGATATGCTGAGGTATCAAAATGCAGACAAAGGTAGTGCAGCACAGCTACTCCACCTGGAGAACTGCCACTAGTGCTTGTGTCTGAGGAACTATCCGAATCAGAAGACGATACAGAACGTGATCTGGATCTGTGCCTTCTTTTTCTCTGACCTGCTAACATCAAGTACATTTACTCGCGCAGTAAAAGTTAAACTCACACCATTCTTTCAAACATACACAACGTAAATATATACATAAACGTTTGATATTTACTATGGTGATTCTGATTCTGATGGTGTGGGTTCTCAACGATTTACATAAGAGGCATAGTATGGATTGAGAAAAGAATAACACTTACGCCTTTGATATTCACTTTCGTCTTCGGAGCTTGAAACTACAGCAATAGATTTCTTATTATGACACACGCCATAATACATTGTAAAAAATTGCATACATTCTGAGCTCCTTCTAAAATATCTTTTGGAGGCCATTTTTAATCGATACCACGTGAACATGAGCATGCTCAGAAGATCATTACGTATTCGAGCGGGAACAAAGCGCGGTCTATTTGACCATATTTCGTGACGAACTACTCAACTGATAAAATCGATACCACAGTAATGTTGGGAAGAGCTAAAAATATATCCGAAGAAGACGGATATGCCAAACCGGTGGGCACCGTGCCATTTTCACCAAGAACAAGTCTGCTAACTCTTGACCAGAAGAACAGTTCGAAAGATATTTTCATTTCAATCAGCGGCCTCATTGGTAGGGAATGCAGTTCTCTTACTTGCCACATGTTTCATTTCGCAATTATATATCCAGGTGCGGGAAAAACTACACTGGCCACTAAACTCGGCGAAAAAATGGGTCTTCCCATCTTCTACGAGCCTGTTATTGACAACGTCTACCTAGCAGATTTCTACAAGGACCCTGCAAGATACAGCTTTCCACTGCAGGTAGGCTACATGGATTATGATGTCTGTTAAACTTCACAGAATGCATTATAGTAGGGAAAGTGGAGTGGCTTCGAATGGAGGTCTTCAGATACTGTTAACTTAAGTTAAGGTATTGACATCCGTAGTTTTTTAATGGTAAATCATAGATAATAGAGGAAATTTCCTCTATTATCTATGATTGAATCACCTGACTGAGCAGAGAACATCAGCAATATCCCGTATCAATAGTTCAGTGCTAGAGTGTTTGAGATCATCAATTCCAAGTTACCCCGTTTCACCCTATTTCTTTCATGTGTTGCCATCCCAGGTGTATTTACTGAACAAAAGGTTCCAGCAACACCAGCAGATCATCTGGCAGGGGCAGGGCGGGGTGCAAGATCGCACGATCTACGAGGACTCTGTGTTTGCTAAAGTTCTCAGGGATTCTGGTATGATGGCCGAACGAGAGTATGAGACCTATGCTTCCCTGTTCAGCAATATGTCCAACTTCATGTGAGTATTAGACGTAATCGTCCTTGTGCAGAACAATGTGTAGGTATCACAGTATTCTAGCACACACACACACACACGCACAAACACATCAAACTGAGTTTTTACATAGTCTTTTAACCACTCGGCTGTAGGGGTGGATTGAGTACTGCACTACTGTCTACTGGTGCATATGATATGCAATGTTTCACAAGTTGAATTGGGTGTACAAATATATTATGCTTGCATGTGAAATGTTTATCCCATGATGTCATATCCAGTCCGCATACATCTGCGATCTGTACTACTTGGAAGCTGTCACATCTGATTAAATTAAAATGGTGTGTGGATGGATGAAAGTACATACATGTTTTTTGTTTCAATCTGGTTGTTAGGAAGAAGCCTAATCTTATTGTCCACTTGGATGTGTCTCCTCAAGAGAGTTTGAGGCGTATACGTATGAGAAAGAGAGATTGTGAATCAACCATATCTCTGGAGTACCTTGCAAATCTCTACAAAGCTTATGAAGAATTTCTGTCGGAAATATCGAGGATTATCCCTGTTATTAAAGTGAATTATGAAGAATTCCGAACTCCCGAAGAGATGGCCGATGTAATCATTAGGTATGTTATGGTAGACTAGTTTTATTTGATGCAATCACCCGTACATACTGTGCCTTCTATGCAATTTTAGAACTTATTTTCCTGCACCTTCCTACGTACACATAAACAGTTTCTCAAACCTCTGCAGTGGAATTTGTTAGTTTTTTCCATCATACTGACTATGATATTTTGACACTCCCCATTTGCCAAACAAAATCATCCATCATCCCAACCACATACATGCATTTTACTTTGTCACCATCATGTGTTGAATGCATGTTCGTCATATGATTCTTAGTTATTCATATGTAGTGTTCAAGTAGTACCTTATCATTCTGTAGGGAGTACTCGGACATGTCCTCAGTGCGATACATTGATTTTGAGCCTACTTCAAAGAAGCAAAAGATGAGTAAAGAAAGCCCAAGAGCTGTACCAGAACTATCTACATGACGCAATTGTACGGTAGCAATCACAATACCAGTTATTGTCCAGTTTACATTCCATGTTGGCCACCTGTATGTACTTCCAGTCCTCCTATTCCATCAGGAGACGTTTCACACATTTTGTAGCATACATTATACTGTAGATTTTGAAGTAATGATGTCACGGGTTGATTACATTACGCTCCTTGCAATCCAGAAGACCTTGGAAACAACACATTGTTGTGGCTAGTACATAGCAGTACAGTAGAATGCAGACCATGCAATCAGAACCAATCCCACTTGGATACGTATGTACGTAACCTTCCATTGCATGCTGCAATGATGGTGTCAATAGACAGCGAGGATATTTACTTTACATTCCAATGCCGAATCCTCTGTTCGACATGTTATGTATTGCGCAATGATGGGGTGATTGTAATTGGTTACCTCAAGACTTGTGCCCGTCACAATGCGGGACACTATGGAAACAAGCCCTTGAGTGTATGATACCTTGGATACGGCGCTCAGCATGTATGTACTGCGGCCATAGAATTATACTCAAAATGCAAATAATGTGAACTACATACATACATGTGTGTTTACTGTACATTCCAACTGCAAGGGCAGGTAGTGCTATTGCAGCATCTTGATATGATGGGTAACATAATAGTGGCCTTACATCTCATATGAGACTATTTCACATGTGCCTACAAGAGTTTTGCATAAGTTAATACTCAGTATGGTAAATGTATGACTAGCTCTGCTTTCTTTTGTGATGAAAATTTCCACATGTATGTTATTTAGTATGAATGAAAGCCACGAAATATAAGTGTTATTGATCCCGAAAAATAATACAAACAAATATTGAAAAACTGTTCAAAACTGAAGAAAGGATATAGGGGTGACACATTCACACTGGTACACCATTTGGACTGCTGCACCCTGTTGATATTGGGAAGGTTATTTAAATTTCTTTTGATGTACAGGTGGCCATTTTACCAATGAAGAACAATCATTCCGTTTCTTTTGGCTGGCACTGTATTATACTGTTATGACATTATGCTCATTGCAGTTAGGTACAGTATGTTGACTCCAGCAGTTAATCCAACCCCTACTTCAACTTATTAGGAATGTGTCGTCCTTATGTATATTATCCTTTCTTCATTTATGGATGCTTTTGAACACTTCATATTGAGTGCTAGTGGATTCAACAATAATGTATAGTGTACAGAACATTATGTGTACCTTCTGTATACATATACATACATATGTATGTACATTATACTACATTAGGAGTGTGTATTGTGTTATTGTGTTTAAATACTGTGTTTCTTACATAAATGCAATACTTATTATGATTTTTTGAGTGACTGACAGTCTTCTTTACCACAGTATATTTCTAACAATTTTGATGCATGCATTTCTTCATGATTTATACGAATATTATGAATAGGTGAATTGTAGATAGAATTCACGTTACTTAATATTATGAAGTACATCCTCAGTCGTGCACACCATGTACATACTCAAATTGACAATGAAAATGAACCGGAAATGTGACAAATACATACATAACGCACACAGTTAATTATTACAGGGTACACTTAACTCAAAAGTAGTACATATAATGTGGGTGAAAATTATAATAGATAAGACATTTCAATACCAGTGTGAAACCGACTAGTCATCAAAACCGTATTTGTTCACATCACACTCGCACAGTTCCTGGAGGGCAGCGTACCACTTGTGGAATTCAAATTCTCCTGGAAGTTGGAAGAAGAAGTGCCTCTTTGTCGGATGTGCTAGCTTCATCACGTGACGCTCCTTTATACCGTCACTCTGTGAGGCAAAACGGAATACAGACCATCATTGCTATACATCACACCATCAAGGAAGGTGATAACTCTAATTCCACACTAGATGCAGCTCTATGCCCCAGGTGCATACAGTATTAAATGACAACAGAACCATATTATATTCAGGCAGAATGAAATGAAAAACTATTTGCAATAAATCTCGTTTTGGCCTAGCACATTCCTATGTACATTTCAATACATTTATTACACATAATACAATAATTTAGCTCAATGGAGTAGTAAATAAATCAGATTATCTGTTCCGAGTCAACTATGTGAAACTGGTGTACTTTATAAAGAAACACTGATTGGATATGGTGCTTCTGGGAAGTCTCAATTAGGCAGTTCAGGAGGTGACAGAAATTCGATTACGATCAAAGCACAAATTTGATATGACATTATTGGTGAGAAGGTACACACGAAACTTGGCTGTTTCTAGAGAACTCACCGGATCTGGAAGTGACACACAGTAGCCTGTTAGTGATATTGCTCCAACTGGTTCAGTATCCTACATGAGGACAACACAAGACTGTGATAACCACCTCTCTTACATGTGTTTACACAGGCACTGCTTGCTGGTCATACTACAAAGACTGCAGCTCACGCAGCAAGCTATTATGGCTTCTAATGGTCATTTCAAAGTGTGAGATAGTTGCTAAGGAAACCAAATAAACTATGTAATGTTTGGCTTCTACATGTGTCAAGTTGAAGTTAAATTAAGGTGGCTTCAATTACAGTTTCAAAGCAGGGAAAGTGAACTAAAGGTCCACCAAAAACAACTTAAAAAGGCGAGACAAAACAGGAACGACATTATGGCAGTAAATGTAAACAGGCTAACACAGGCTCTTGCAACTCCTTGCACACAGAAGCTCACCTCCGGACTCGAAAAGCACAGAAGGCTGTGGGAATTCAGGACATACCAACGCTCCAACCAGAAGTTGTCGTCTGTTTTCAGTCCCTTCTGCCTCATGAAGGAGCTCATCTTGTTGTCTAAACCGGGGACTATACCGTTGACAGATATGGCCGACAAAGACTGCAGATGGAAATATGACACACACACGAGTAAATTCTCAAGCTGAGCAATAGAATCAAACAGACACTATTCACGATTACACAACATCTCCCACTATAATATCATAGCAGTAGGCCACATGATCTATACAAATTTAGATTTTCCAGAAGACTGACATGTGAACAGATGAACAACAAACAACATGTTGTTATGGTGACCATTCAAAACATATCAGTGCAGCTGCCTGATAACTTTCCAATCTACAGAATCTGATATCACATTACACTCAGAGGAATACAGTATATTTGCTGATGAAGCACTGGATGTGCAGTTAGAGACCTGATCTGGCTTTTGATCTCACAACCTGACAGCCAAAATTCAAATGTAGTTTGTCATATGAGAGGGGCTACCTATAGCTACTTCAAACAGCCAACATAAAACATATGACGCACACACACACACGCACACACGCACACACACACGCACGCACACACACGCACACACACACACACACGCACACCACACACACACACCACACACACACACACGCACACACACACACACGCACACTCACACACACACCACACACGCACACACACACGCACACACACGCACACACACACACACACACACACACACACACACACACACACACACACTAATGCATAAATAGACTCACATCAAGATCAACGGACCTCCTGTCTCCACTAAACAACTCTAACGATACATCACTGGAGTTACCGCTGTCTCCTTCGTCACTGTCCAGTTGAGCCTTGCTGATTGCCTTCCTACGCATTGAGAACTTTCTTCTAATAGACTTCTTCCTTGACAGTGTAGGGCTAACGGACATTGTTTCCACTACACTCTTGATGTGAGGATCTTTCACCACAGGCAGGTCAACTTCGCCATCCAGGTGTAACGTGTCTCTCTTCTTGTCGTTCCTTCCAATCGTCTCTTCAAGCACATCAACCCAACGATCTCTGTCACGGTCACTCCTGAAAGAAACACAAAACGAGCAGCAAAGTCAACATTCATTCTAAGTTATGAAAAAGCTGCATGTGTATACGTGTGGGAATGTACTATACATGTCACAGTGTGTGTGGGAATGTACTATACATGGCATATTGTGTGTGGGAATGTACTATACATGTGTACAGGAATGTACTATACATACACATTGGTGTGGGAATGTACTACTGTATAGCAGGAAAGTTTCATGGACTAAAAGTTTTGCAAATTGGCATGATGAAATTGCTTACTTGGCTGAGAACTGAAAGACTTTTCCTTGGTCAGTAGCAGCTACTTGAAAAGCATGCTTGAATACAGCTGACTGGAGTGGACGTACCTGCGGTGAACCAGACAGTGATGGAAAACAAGTGAATTGAAACGAACATCAAAGCTTTGATGTGGATAGCATATTGAAAACAGCACGTTGCAACTGTTACATAATTATACTTCTATTGTTAGGAATTTCCTGAACTGAATGCATTTTAGTTTCAGGTGGATAAGCCTGTATACCTACACATGTGGTCATCACACTGTGATGACTGTGTATGTACGTACGTATGTACGTATGTGTTCAGTATGCATGTATGCATATACGTACATATGCATATGCATTGTGTACCTCTAGGCATGTACGTATGTATACATGTGCAGTGTGCATGTAAGCTTACAGTGTATGTGTGTGTGCGCAGTGTGTGTGTGAGTGTCTACTGTACGTAAGTGGTATGTATGTACGTACCTGTGTTTAGATACAACCACATATACATGCACAGATGTCCATCTCAACCTGTGTACTGGTATGTACATACGTATGTGTATAGAGAGTACACATGCCAGTGTATACATACGTATATCTCAGGGTGTGTATGTCCATATGTATGTATATGTGTGGTATGTGTGGTGTGCTGCTTTGCCTGAATGTACACACAAACAGAGTTAATAAGGGAGTCACACTCACATTCATCTCATGGAGGTTCAACACGTGCTTTATCTTGTAGCGACCGTTGGTGCTCATCTTTGTTAGCACCAGGATATCAGAAAACTGGAGCAACGATAGGAAAAAATTGGTCAAACAAGAAAAGAGCGAACAACAGTGAAATTTGACAAGACAGTCAACCCAAAGTTGGTACTCAGTGAGTGCAGCAAGTGAGGCAACCAATGGGCAAAAGAAACACATCAATTTAAAGAAAAAAGCCAAATAACAGAGCAACCACTGGTGACTCAAACACTGCACAATGGCATCCCAAAGAACATGCACATCTAATTTTCACTGTCTCTGGCTAAGCTTTCATGATTTCATTTTAATGTGATGAGGATATGACTTCATAGAAGAGAAACCTGTCACTGGTGACTGTGTTTGATGCCTTGACAGTGGGCTACTGCAGCTCTGTATCAGCAAGGGCTTCCTGTGGTCAGTTCCCCTCATCACCACTGCACCAGTGTTAACTCCTGTCCTGACATCAGGGCTGTGTAAACCCCTCAAGAACAATGCAGTCTGATGGGATTTATAGTGTAGCCCAGGTAATGCCAGACACAGGTGTTCAGCGTGGCTATTTGGAGCGGTGGCCATTTTAAATCAAATGAGTATGTGTACAGTGCAGAGACATGAACACTAATAAGACGGGGATGTAGTGGGTATGAAGTGGAGGAGTGTGCTGTGTGTGAGAATATGCATCACTGACCAGGAAGAGAACTCCTTGCTTTATCTTGTGACCTCCCTTTGAGTCTGACACAGCCACCGGACCTCGCCCCATAAACTCCTGCATGGAGACATGAACATACATTCAAGCACCAAGTAAACCAAGTAGCAGCCAGTGTGTCCACCAGAGTGAACCCCTACAGGCAACACAGGGTAGACAATTAGCTCAATCAGTAAGAATATCTAATTGGTGAGTAGTTAGGCACTCCAGTAACATACATGGAGCAAACACAACGTTTAACTGGTGCTTTTGTATCTATGCTAGCACTAAGTGGAGGCTGACAAGACTAAGTGGATAGCTAATGTACACTAGCCAGAGTTACGCATATACATGCTCAGGTGTGCACATGTACATATGTACATATGTACATACGTATGTACTAATGTACGTACATGAATTCGTATGAGAAGTCATCTCAAAAAAGGACCCTAATATAGATAGTATATTCAACCCTGTATGTAATCACACATGAAATATGCGTAGTACATTTAAATATTACGAAGTGGAGCAATTTCGCATAGTGTATGCACTAATCCTTCCTCACCCTTCCTGGTATAACTATGTCCACGCTTCCCTCAAGTTTTCTAGCCACTTCCACAACTTTGGCTTGTTTCTTCTGCAGGAGCAAAACAAACATGACAGTGAATGAGTGGACACACACACACACACACACACACACACACACACACACACACACACACACACACAGACACAGACAGACAGACAAACAGACACGCATGCACGAATACACACACACACACGTATATATCAAGTTACGTTCCCCTCAACTGTGCAGACAAGCATTGTAAGTGAATCAATGCTGGACAATACAGTCCTCGTATTGTCAAAAGATCAGAGGCAAAAGCTCCGTTTGAAAGAAAGGCGCAAAGGAGCCATAAATGTAAAAACACCGTACATACAACAACACTCCAACCTGTTGTACAATATGTACGTACGTACAACACCACATTGAATAACTTGTACACCAACACACTGCTGTACAGCAACAGACTTACAAGTTCCTTGATCCTCTCATTCATGTGCTCTGCTGTGTTGGAGATGGTCGACAGAGCCTCTGCAAGAGAAGTAGATATGACATTCAAGAAGCATCACAAGCCTTGTGTTAAGTAGCATGACTGTGTGAAGGGCAATATGGTCCCCAGTCACTAAGGGATTACACAAGCCATAATTGTATATGTACATGCATACCTATGTCAAGATGGATACTTAGTAAGGTACATACATACACAGTACAGCAATGAGAGGGGCAGTTCTACCTGTGAGAACAGGGTATACCTGTGGGGAGCAGGTACATCTGTGGGGAGCCTGTACATGTGTGGGAGTTCAGTGCAAAGTTGTGGCTACCCTGTGGGATGCCTGACCAGCGCAACACCTACTAAGCAGTGCTTTGAGTACTATGGCTTCACATGCTCTACACTTCACGTGGGACCATCACTCTGCTTACACACAACAACCTGCGTTCTCATGCTGGTCTGGCAGAACCAGTTCACCAATATGGCTCCCATGGGCATTCCAAGCACGCACAGGCACACAAAGAACCAATATACACAGGTGCAGAATGTGGGAGTTGTGAGAGGCCATGTGAGAATCCCAGCATTCCAGCGCAGTGATCACAGAACAGACTTACTCTCTGCATTTTCTCTGTCAGGTGAGTCCTCTGGGAGGTATTTGAGGTATTCTACACAGAAGCAATGAGCAAAGTTACGCATGTACTTGGTGTAAGGTGAAGCAACATTCAACAACACACAGTTGACAATTTTTAACTTGAGTCTGTGTTATAGTCAGGCTAAAACCCTTCATGCTATGGACATATTGGTTGTCTATGTACGTACGTATGTATGTAGTGATGTGCATACTGCATACACACACACACACACACACACACACACACACACACACACGTACGTATACCTAATAGTACACATGGATTAGAACAACAGCCTTGGAACCACACATAGACAGGTACTGCTTTGGTTCTGGGAAAGTAATCGTGGAAGTGAAGCAAAGACGTAACCTGTCGGTCTGTGACATGGAGGAAAGTCAGTGGCTAGTACTGGGAACAGCTTTACCACAGGGCGAGGTGTCCTACCCCAGCCAACATCCACTACATGACCATGTACACAGCAAACACTCCACCATAGGGAATTGAGATGGCATACACCTTGATTGTATTACTGTAATTGGTAGTGACACTATGTAATACATAAGGATTGTTATCCGATTAATGTAATGACGACAAAGAGGCCATCAACATTTAACATCCACAGGAGAATCTGAACAAATGTGAAATGTGACACTAACCACAGAATCAGGATCAACCCATATCAGATGTAATGTCACAGCAGAGCAATAACAAACAGGAATTGAATACCGCCACAATGTAGCCAGCACTACACAGTGCAAACTTCATACACAGTGCCAATGTAAAAGAGTTACATATGTACTGCATGAGAATGCACACTGCACATGCCCCAATGGTCTGTTGTACGTACATCATTATGTAATATGCACACACACACACACACACACACACACACACACACACACACACATTCGTACCTTTTAGAAGTAGCCTGTAACGAGGTATTCTTTGAATTGGAGTAAGAAAGTAGCTTGAGAAGGGAAGACCACCGCAAAGAGGACCAGCCTGTGAGGAGGAACAATAGAGGATGTGTGGTTGCGTTTTCCTGCAAGTATTCAGGTACCGTCTTTGGGAGTTATGTGATATTAACTTATTAAATGAACAAGGAAAGGAAATTCACCCCACACAATACAGGACATGACTCCACGGATTAATGAGTCACATTGCATGAACATGTACATGATCAAAATGATCAGTGAACTAAGACAATTAACACAGATTAAATCCAAACACACACACGTGCACACACGCGTACACTCACACATGCACACACACACGTACACATGTACACACACACACACACACACACACACACACACACACACACACACACACACACACACACACACACTACATGGATGCATTCTTACTTCAGTCTTCTTGATGAGATCTGCAAATGACTTCTTTTTATCCAACCATCTCGCATATGCTATTTGCGCTTGATCAAACATTGCACTATAGTCTGAGTATATCTGCATGAAAGAGAAACAGGGTCCTATTACATACATACGTATGTACATGCAAGGCAAAACACATCCACAGTGATGAACTGTAAGTTACAAACTACCACTGGTTGATAAGTGTGTGTGTGTGTGTGTGTGTGTGTGTGTGTGTGTGTGTGTGTGTGTGTGTGTGTGTGTGTGTGTGTGTGTGTGTGTGTGTGTGTGTGTGTGTGTGTTTGTGTTTGTGTGTGTGTGTTTGTGTGTGTGTGTGTGTGTGTGTGTACGTGTTGTGTTGTATACACACCAAATTGTTCAATGACTAGATCACACATTATACAATCCACAGAAAAACTGCAGAGCAACCAGGCAACAGGGAACCACCGTAGCTTATCAGTACAGGCTAAACTGACATAATTGTACGTGCTGTGTAAACCATAGCACATTTCAATGAATTTATATACATTACATATGTATGTGTACCATCTTGTTGAAGCTAGCTACATCATAACATCATGGACTTATATCAGCAGATCTTTCAATTTGATACAGAAAATCACAAATATTATTGCTTACGTAGGTAAACTAATTCACTGACCACCACAAACACACACACACACACACACACACACACACACACACACACACACACACATACAAATACAATTTTACCATTCATACACAAACACTGAACCAGGGAATATGTTAGCACACATAAACATACATGTATGAACATACGTAAGTACATACATATATGTACGTATACACAACGCCATAATACTGCAAACATGCATAATGAACGGCCAGTGTTATACAAACCTTGAAAAAGTGAGCATACTGCGCCATCAAGTCTCCAATTATTGGCTTGTCATCCCTACATAGGAAACATGTACACATACATGAACATACGTATTACGCATAAACTACACATTTCAATACAGTGTGTTTGTGCGTGTGTGCGTTGGATTAACTACACCATTCGTAGCTTCAAATGTACACAGCATTGGACTTGCGTACATTGGGTACACAGTCGATTCATAGGGTCACACTTTGAGACAGAAAGGCTAACATAGCTACAGTACGCAGTACACCACACATTCATTATACTATATATACTTATACTACATATTCAGCATTTGGTATGATGAAAGTGACAATATCAATTCAGAAACAAGTCACAAGAGGTTGTTTACAGTCACTTTTGCAATTGAAAATAAACATGAAACAAATTGGTCTCACACATGGATAGAGCAACAACACTGGCAAAACGAACACACACACACACACACACACACACACACACACACACACACACACACACACACACACACACAATTTAAGTGCTTGCAAACTCACCATTGCTTCATGCGATCATCGAGATCCTTCAACAGACCGCGGTTAAGAACAAAGATTTGACCAATGTTGAGGAAGACCTCTTTCACTGCCTCGTCCGAGAGAATTGGACTGCCTTTGTGCGAACTACTAACTTCATTACGAATCTACGAATGACAATGGGACTATGTATTGGTACAGGCAAATGAGTACACAGGGAATACTACACATGCATACACCTAATTACATTGCAAGTCACACATACACAGAGGTACAATATCAATTCACAAGTGAGAAAACAGATCTACCACTGTCTGAAGCCTGGTGTAATCAGTCAAGAGTGGGGGTGTATTGAGGAATGACGTTGCCGGGTTACTCAATGGTTGTCAGTGGAACTATACTGCATGGGAAGCTGCTCAATACACTACTTCATGAATACACTAGTTAGAGGGCGTTTGGGAGGTAAAGATCTAGCAATGAGCCCATTAGGTCATTCCCGAACTAGAAGTTAGACTGCATTCTTCTGAGTAATTTTATATTGAGTTGTGATTACACGCATGAATGAGACAGAATGGTACTAGGAGATGGTTTTTACCTTTTCAATCAGCCAAAGACCTTTACAATATCTGTAGATGACGAAAAAAGAAAAAAATAGTGTGTGTGTGTGTGTGTGTGTGTGTGTATCTGTGCTGTTCTGTACAGATATGCATACATACATGGGCAAAAATATGTACAGACTGGAATGACAATCCCCTGCCTACAGTTACCCCTGGCAAGCATCCTCTCCGTTATTGAGATATGCCATGATTGCAATTCATGCCATGCCAGTCACACAGATACAATTGGCTAATAACTGTTTAGTTGCAATTAACGCAAGAGACGGTCTATCATCACCAACCACATACATATGTAACACATCACACATTGTAGGTACAATCATCCACACTACTCGTATACACACCACTTACATAATAGAAAACAATACACACTCATTTAGATGTACTTCTACATTGAGCTCATAAATTCATCAATGATAAACACATTTGTCACATAAAGTGCTTATTTACACACTGGTTTCTACAACACAACAGAAAACAACCAAACAAAGCAATGAATACACTTAAGCTAGGCAAGACTCACGTTTGTTCACTAGTAAGAATTTCCAATGCAACACTGTAATGCTTCGGGATTCTCGTCCCTCCGACACTGAAGGCCTAAGGTGTGTGAGACATACAACGTAACAATCACGAATCATGATAACAACATGAAGAATAATTTAAAATGAAAGAGAAGTTCAATTGTATTAGTATTGTATTCACTGCACAAAGACACATAGCTGAGATAGAAAGTATAACATCTGTCATAGGTCAATAGACATAGCAAGAGACTAGGTGTACATACACACAATACATAGAAGCTGATCTAATGTGTTCTAATTGTCCTACAATAAATCAAGTGTGGTTGTGGTGAACTCCCATGAAATCATGGCCATGTGTTAATCAGGCCTTGAGGTGAGTGAAGCTGTTTACAGTGATGGGGGTCAACAAGCAACACCCAGCCACAACACACTGCCTAGTGGTAGGAGGTGCTGGGTTGGGCTGAATCACAACACACTGTGTCATTTCTACAGTCTCAAAGTGACTTCTGTGCCAGGCAGTGACTACAGTACAACTTGCTTAGAGAGTACCTTGAAGGCCACACCAAATGTGTACTTTATATCAGAGGTATCATCTATCTGTACAGATTGACATGGTATACATGAGCTAGGGACTGAGAGAAGTGTACATGAGCTAGGGACTGAGAGAAGTGTACATGAGCTAGGGACTGAGTGAAGTGTACATGAGCTAGGGACTGAGAGAAGTGTACATGAGCTAGGGACTGAGTGAAGTGTACATGAGCTAGGGACTGAGTGAAGTGTACTCACGAACCAGGAGTATGAATTTACCCAGCTACTTACTAAGCAAGTTGCACCATATATTCACAAAACCTCCACCCATTCTGTGACACACTAGAGACTGCTTCAGAAACCAGTAATTTACCAATGTCGTGACCACAAGCACATACCTTTACTGTTACAATATAAAATTTCACAAATATTATAAAAATACGAAGGCAATAATTTATCAAACAGTGGGCTAGCAGCTTATGAAATTGTGACAGACACCAAGTGAGGTAGTACAGAGCGGCCTCACACTGGGTTACCACTGTGAACACAATACAAGCACAACTACGCATGTCACCAGCATGTAGGCATGTAACCAAGTACTTCCACTCACGCTAATCACACTAGTCCGCCGAGAAGGTGGGTTACTTTCACCAATGCCCTGGAACTCGTCTATGAGACTCTCTCTACAGAAGCTTCCTCTCTCGCCTATGGTACCACTGCTGAACGTGGCTGGAGGGATGCCATCTACTGACGTTTTTGGAGCTAGAGATATACATAATGTTAATAGAAGTGAACCAACTATGTACAACGAAGTATACACCAGAATATCTGACACACACACACACACACACACACACACACACACACACACAAACACACACACACACACAGCCTGTCTATCATCCCTGGTGATATACTCCCCACCCCATGTTTGTTGGTATTGCCAGGAGTCTATGTTAAGCTTGGTCTACTACAAGGTATCCTACTGATGACCAGGAGTCCACTAGACTAGCTAGATTATGGGGAAGCACCTTCACAGGTTGGCCAGGAGAAGGCGGAAGATAGGCCAAAACCAGTTTCGATCACACACTGACGTTAGCTAGCGTACATTCGATCATGCTACACGCGACCCAATCTCCCGGTCGTATTCTACCACACACTTCACTCACGTGTCTTTGAAATGGGCGAGTCGAGGTCTCCATCTATCCCGTCTGTGTCTTCTACACTTCTTCTCGCTTTCCGTTTGAAGTGTTCGTCGTCGTCGAAGATATCGGCCATCTGCAGCGTCTTCCATGGACTCTGATCATATACGGATAGGTTAGAGGAAAGCGAGGAGAATGAAGAGGTTGACCAGCGAGAACTGGCTGGACTCCTTTCAACCATCATCATATTGACGTTCACAAGTACAAAAGAGAATTAGATGATTTAAAAAAAACTGCGATAAAAGCAAAACGCTGGATGTCCTCGAGCGTGTTAAAAAATCTATACGCCAGCACTCAGGCACTGTTCGCCTAGCTTTTCAAGACCTCAGTTTGCTGACTTCGAGGTTCTCTGTTCGTACGTTCGTATACAACGGCTGCAGCCACCCCGGCATTCGAATATATGGGATAAACACCATAGCGAGTGACGTAGGTCAATGGGTTGCCGCTTGGACGTGACCGCGCTGGTGAAAAGGAAATGACGTTATTAATTAACGCTAGTTACTTCCGACATTTCCACAAACGATCACTACCGTCATTTCTTGGAATCTTTCCACGTTGTCAACAGTATGACTGCCTATTCTTCAGCCATACCTGGTCGGCGGAGCGGTTAGATTTGCATGAATTCAGTTATCTATTTTGATGTTTAGTAATAGCGAGGCTATGGCTGTACTCATCTCCAAGTCTTCCGAATGTATTAGGTACCTCTGTCCACAGGACAACTTGCAGGATGGGCTCACCGCACGTATTATGAGTCTAATGAGCTGTTCACATGCCAAACAGGACATGTTTGTGTGTGGTGCACAACACAAACACCTCTGTAGCATGGATGCTATGTGAACACATGTAACCATGTTTCCAAGGTAATTTTAGGATAGGTGGTTGGGTGTTAAAGGGTATCAGACATCTCCGCTTTTTTGCATCCCTGTACGGTATTCTCCAGTGGATATTGTTCTGTCGTACAATATCATCTAGTGAATATCATATCCAGGTTCCAGATTCTCTTAGTAAACTCACTGTACTTATCTTATTCAAAAAAGTTCAACAATAATCACCATAAAATTCTACTTGGAAAGTATGTATACGATTAACCATAATAAAATTTAGCTCTAAAATAAATACACAAGACACTTTCCACTAGTGAACACAGTACAGGATAAATTATTCACTGGATAGCAAGGGGTACAGGTTTCCCTATCAGGATACACTTTTCACTAGGGCATATGGTATGGGGATAGGGAATTTGCTGGGATACCGTAGATACCGGCTACAATACCGCAGATAATATACATACACCAAGGAACAAGAAGATACCAAGGCTTGTTACACATACATAAAACAGAGTACAAATTACTTTGGTATCCATTCAACGAACAACACAGAGGAAGTAGTACTGATCAGAAGGTATATCATTACCATTGACAAGCCCAAAATGGACAATATAAGGCATCTACAAAGATACTGATAGCAACTGACTGTGGCCAAGTCATCATTGTAGACACTTTATGCAATGCGATAATGAGCAAAATGCAACTACACTGTTGATGTAGTCTTGACATGGCAGAAAATGTCACAAACAACTCCACTACATACATGCAGCTGTTCCAACACACGTCTATATCAAATTACACAACCCATTCACGCCGACTACGCCTACCGACCAACTGGCACACGCCTGTCAGTCAACCGTAATAAAATTTCATCGTACGCATTTGTAGCCCATTCAACCGAGTAGAAGCGATTGTACGTGTCCAAATTATAAGTCGATTAACTCACATCATCCAGCATGCACAGAAGTAATTCTTTATGAGTTCCTTCGTGAAGAAGATACTCGTTGAAGGACCAACGAGGCTTGATGGTGTCACATTCATAATCACTCCATTCGCTCCCGGATGAATCTTCGATATGGACAGTCGGTACCTGTAACATCTTATTTGCCATTTCAGTTGCGATCTACAACAATATCACTTTCGAATTACCGAGGCTGGTGGTTCTCAAGGGAGACCGTAGGTATGCCAGGAAGATGTACGTAGCTCTCAGTACCCGGATATACGTAGCATGGCTGGTTGATTAAAATCACTCGCGCCCTAGATTAGGTAATCCCTGTTGTTAGTAGGAGGTGTGGTCCGCACCACCGATTCATTTCAGCGAATTAATTCAAGATGGATTCGGAAGGTCCCATTGATGAATCGGAGCAGGGAAATGGTAGCGAATCGCATGAGTCGTCAGAAGCAAAGAGAAGAAAAGTAACAGACCCCAACGGTAGTACAACAGATGTGAAAGACACGCCCAAAGCTCTGAAGGAGGATGAAGTTCCCTTACAAGACATGACGGACGTTGGTCATGTCCCTTCCGAGCAAGATACCACCACACTCGGTGAAGAAATGGACAATTCTGAAGGAGCTATAAGCGGGGAAGATGAATTTGACGATACAGCTCAGTTGGTGAATAAGAAATCTTCTGATAAAGATCGACAAGGATACCAACTTCCTCCCATGCTGACCAGGTTGGTACGTTGGTCTGTACCTGTTTTGGGCGTTATAGCAATTGTACTTTTGTGCATTGCTGCTGGTTTGGTCATGGCTCTGAATCATTCGTGTTCTTTATTCAGTGACCTCCCTTGGTGGAAAACGACAGTGATTTACCAGATCTACCCGCAGTCATTCCAAGATTCCAGTGGAAATGGAATTGGGGACTTGAATGGAATAACACGGCATCTTGATTACCTAGAGTACCTCGGCGTGAAGGCAATATGGCTGAATCCCATCTACTCCTCTCCCATGGCTGATTCGGGTTACGACGTGTCTAACTACACTGCCATCAATCCCCTGTTCGGGACGCTAGACGACTTCAAGCAACTGTTGAGTGCTGCACACCAGAAGGGGATAAAGCTGCTGATGGACTTTGTTCCCAATCATACTTCAGAAGAACATCCGTGGTTCAAAGAGAGTCGCTCAAGTTTGGACAACCCAAAGCGGCAGTGGTACGTATGGGCTCCTCCCAGTAAGAGCTCTACCAAGGGAAACCCATTGCCTCCTAACAATTGGCTCAGTTTGTTCGGTGGGAGCATGTGGAAATACGACGGGACCACCAAACAGTACTACCTGCACCAATTTTCTGAGCAGCAACCAGACCTGAACTTCAGAAACCCTGAGGTTTTAGATGCTCTAGATGGTGTTTTGAGGTTTTGGCTGGACCTGGGTGTCGATGGCTTTCGTGTGGATGCTATTGCTCATCTTTTTGAAGACCCGTTGCTCCGTGATGAAGAGATGTACCCGAACCAAACCAACACGTCATCATACGATTCATACCGTCACAACTACACAAAGGACTTACCGGAAATCCATGATGTTGTCCAGCGCTGGAGAAGACTTCTGGATTCGTACGGCGAGAAAGTGATGATTGGAGAGTCTTACAGTGATCTGAAGACAATCATGAGTCTCTACGGGACTGAAGAAAAGCCTGAATTCTCTTTCCCATTCAACTTCTTTTTGCTGGAAAATGCAGAATGGAAAGGCACGTCAGTTGCTGAGATTATACAAAAATGGATTGATAATCAACCTAAGTTTGGGTGGCCAAATTGGGTGTTGGGTAACCATGACAACAATCGCATTGCATCAAAAGCAGGTCCAGAGAGGGCCCGTCTCCTCAATGTCCTCCTCCTGCTCCTCCCGGGCACACCCACTACCTACTACGGCGAGGAGCTCGGGATGGAGGATGTGCCAGTGCCAAAGAACCTCAGCCGGGATACCAACACCGATCATCCGAGGGATCAGGAGAGAACCCCCATGCTGTGGAACAACTCTGTGCATTCTGGTTTCACAAGCCCCGAGGTGAAACCATGGTTACCTCTCCCTGACAAGAGTGTGATTGCAAAATTCAATGTGGAAACACAGAAGGCTGACCCCAAGTCAACATTGAACCTGTACCGTCAACTGGTGGTCCTGAGAAGCAACCTGATATTTCAGCATGGAATGTACAAAAGTTTGAGTTCTACGGAAGACACCCTTGTTTTTCTCCGATACTACAAGGAAGGCCTGAAGATGTCTGACAAACGATACATCGTTGCCATCAATTTTAGTGGAAATTCGACGACTGTTCATGCAAATGTCAAAGAATTTGTAGACAGTGGCAAACTTGTGCTTAGCTCGTTCATGGACACACCAGAATCAACCAGGCCCACCGAGTCCATCCCACTGAGACCATACGAAGCTGTTGTGATCGAAGGCCAGTCAGACAAGTGGATATGATGCAACTCTGTGTACCCAATAGAAGTACACAATTTGTGATTGCATGACCTCATCATCCATTTGTTGGCAATTTGTCGTTGTTTTGCATGATATATCTATGTATTGTGGGAAAAAAGTACTATCTAAATTATATTATAATTACATAATCAGTTGATATTAATGAGCTTGATGATACAATAAAGCAGGTTATAGTGTGCGATCGTGCATGAGGTCAACTTGGCATGAGAGAATTAAATGAAGAGAGTGATATTGTACAAAATAATCAGATTGGTTAGTACTGCATGTGGTCACTACAGGATGGAATTTCATGTAATTTGACTTGTAGTACATATGTATAATGGCATGATAGTACAGTACATGCAACTTGCTTAGTAGGTACATATCTATGTTAGTGTGTACTACCTGGCTAGGGAGTGCACTTCATCCAGTCCCTAGCTCACATGCACTGCATGATCAAATACTGATAGTGAGTACTTCAGTTCTGATAAGAAGTCCAGACATTATGGTGTGCCCGTGAAGGTACTTACTAAGCCAATAGGGCTGTGCTATGGAGTACACGTGTGTACTGTACACGGCTTAATTCAATTAATGTAAAGGTCTGATCCCACCTCCATTCTCGGTGTATCGAGGTCCGATCCCACCTTCAAAGTGACCTCCTCTTCAGCCTAGATGGAATGATGGAACGAACACACCACATAAAATCTTTCCTATTCCTACAACACATCGTTGTGCTGTTGCAATTGCACTATTATATCATTGTGGTGATTTGTATTCTTGAGCTAATTGTTATTTTTGTGAACAATTGGTTCAGAGTGTACTTCTCATCATCAAATCCAGACACAAGTCAATCGATGGAAATGTACAATCAAATAACACATTGAAATTGCATTTATGATGTAACTGTCTCAATGAGAAGTTATTATTGGAACACGGGCCATTGATCTGTAATTGCTGCCTGGTAGTGGGAACCATTTGATCACACAGGATGTTGGCACAGGAAATCCATAGGTGTGACACAATGAAAAGGGAGTTTCCCCTGTGACTTCAATTGGATTTCGTGATCACATGCAACCCTGTTGAATGCTGTTCAGCAGAGTATGAATATCAGCTTCAAATTGTTATGTTTTGTGTGGTTTGTAGCTAAACAGATGATTTGAGAGCAAGCTAATCCAGTCATGACCAATACAGGGAGGTCAGTACATCTGAGGAACATGAGGCTGAAGAAACACACCACTGACAATACATACAATGTACTAAAAATCCTTAAAAATCAATAAGAAATAATTTACAGAAACTGATAATCAAAAACAGTGAATTGTCCAAATTTTGATTGTGATTCCAGTTTGTTCATTTCAAAATGAATTTTCCACTCTAATACCCTGCATTGATCAGAAAATACAGTGAATCCACAACCAGACTCCAACCATCAGTGTTCGAACCTTCATCATCATCTTCACCATCACTGTTGAGTAGAGGATCGCCAGGGTATGCCATGTCGTCATAGTAACCATCCACATTGACATCATCGTCCTCATCATCATAGTAGGTTCCACTTTCAATGACCTCGTCACCAAAGCTACAGACAGGTCCTGTCTCCACCACTACCTCCATTCCCGGTGTATCGAGGTCTGACCCCACCTTCAAAGTGACCTCCTCTTCAGCCTGGATGGAATGATGGGACGAACGCACCACATAAAATCTTTCCTATTCCTACAACACATCCTTATTACTGCATATAAGAATGTATGCAAGCGTTAACAAATATCAGTACGGTGATGTGTTAATGCATAAACGATTTACAAGTAAGATAATAAAGTACGCATACAGACACACAAACATACAGCCATACATACATATACGCACACAATGTATCACATGACAGCATTACATAAATATCTAAATATAGCACAAGACACCAAAGTAAATACACTGACAAATTAGGTAGCATCACATGCTTACTGCTTCTAAATAGGTTTTATGAAGCTTTGATTGTCTGTAATTAGGAAAAGGAAGTGTGATCAAGGACAAGGAAAGAACATGTACATGCATATATGTATGCACAAAGATACACGTGCACACACCCATACACCCACACCCACCCACACCTACACACATGTGCACTCATCCATAAAGACACATCACAAAACAGTCATGACCTGCCAGGATGTTACATACAGAATTATACCATGTGACTATGTGTGTGAATGACTGACAATGTTGCTCACACACACACACACACACACACACACACACACACACACACACACACACACACACACACACGTGCACACCTTGTCAATTCACAAGGGCTTGGAGGCCTCTTTTGTTTGATCATTGAAGGGAGTCCCTCAGGAATGGTGCAACCTCTATCCCCTTCCACAACTCCCACCTCAGACTGATCCCGGCTGGGCTTGGAGGACTGCTGTTTCAGGTGTTGATGCTGAGGTGAATCCTCTCCCTTGCTGCTGAGGTTGTTACCTTCCATTAGGTCCTTGAGGACATCATAATTGATCTTATTGGATATTTTCTTCTCAACAAGCATCTTTTGAGTGGCTTCACCAGCTGAACTTGCTGACACAAACCTCTTCACTTTCTTACGGAATTGTTTCTGTAAGCAATTTACAACATTGCATCAGCTACAGTATGCGATCTCTTCTCATATACACACAAACCCACATAAACACGCACATTTGTAATATTGAACATATTGTCATATGTACAGTTATGTGACTGTGCATTTATCCACACCTGTAGATATACCCACAAACACACACACACACACACACACACACACACACACACACACACACACACACACACACACTCACGCACACACACACACACACACACACTACACAAAAGTCATGACCTGCTAGGATATTACACACAGAAGTATACCATGTGACTATCTTTGTTGCTCAAACACCTTCCATAAAGCAAAGTTCTAATTGCATGCTTGCTAAACTATTAAGGAACGGTATTCAATAAGTGCAGTATCTGTCAGGCATATGAAAGGAAGGTTAATGGTACATGTGTACATACTTCACAATTCATGTGTCCACAGTGAGGTAGGCACATACCTGGGATGTCTTGGTTACAGTGCGTATTATGCTCCAACAAAATGTCTCACGGTTTACTGTACACATGTACGTACATACTGAACACACATGTGGTACATACACACTGTACATTCCACTGTTCACTAGATACAAAACAAACACACGGTTCATGTACATCACACATGCACAAACGTACATGCATACGAAGCATATGGTGGGCATACACAGACACACAGTCCACATATGTACCCTTCACGTATGTACAACTTAACACACATCTCACTTTCTTTTTGCCCTCTTTCTGCAACCTTTGCTCTTCTTGTTTCCTCTTCCTCTCTGCACAGAAGTGGAAAAGAAAGTAGAACCAAAATACCAACTCATACCCAAACATACAGTGGAACCAAGATACCAATCTGTTCCCAAAACTGGAAGTAGAACTAAGCTAACTGATCTCTGTACCCAAGTAGCATAGCTACGTAGCTACAGCTAGAGTTGAAGTTCTTCATGATAAGGAACAAATACCAACTTCTGTACAAGGTATGCATGTTTATATGTGTGTAACTTCTATACAATGTCTGTAACTATGTCATACCTACGTATGTATCTACATACCTATATACATAATACATATGTACAGTACATGTCACTCTTGTACACTTTACGTACATACAATCTGTGTCATTCTCAACACTGTATGTACGTACACATACATGTGTACATATGTACGTATATCACTATTACACCCTGTACAGTACATATGCATATCACTCATGTGCACCGTACGTATGCACATGAGTCATAGAGTGTAGTTTGATACATGTACACTATGTTGTCCACACTTGCAACTACGTACGTTGAAGTGTACGTATGTTAACAATCAGGGATTGGCTTGAAACCATTGAGGTCAACAACACTACAACATGCACAAGACCACACCATAATTCTCCTGTAGACAGTTGTATGTGAAATTCAATTGACACAAAGGAGCTCGAATGACACACCCACAGTGAAGCATCAATTGTTTTCGAATGAACAAACCAGATCAGACTGCAACAAAACACTTAGAATCCTATCGTATGTTATTGTGGGAATGAGGTGCAGACGGAGTGTCTGTATGTACATAAAGTCATGAATTAAGCTGAAAACAATACAACAAGAATAGAAAACAGGTGCTCAGAGGAGCAGACAACAGTCAATAACAAGGGTATCTGGTAACTGGGATATATTACACAGGCAATGGCATTGGTGTGAGGTAAAGAGATGTCCTTCTTACTCCCCCCATACAGGTTAATACATGGTACGTATGTACGTAGGTACGTACTTCACATCGGATATTTAATACAATAGTCGTGTCGAACACAATACTGAGACTATATCCACCCACTTGCATCCACCAACTTGTATCCCCCCACTTGTATCAACCCAATTATTATCTCATCCATCCATTGATGTACATATATATATACATATACAGCCATCTATATACATACCTTCCATTTCCTTAAGGTACTCTCCATTTTCAGTCATCCATAGAGCCGTTTTGGCCTTTATTTCTTCATCATTCAATAACATCTTATATGGGAAACAGACCATACATGAAATATATCTGACAGCATACGTACATGGACTACACACATAAAGGCACGCACACTCATGCTCACGCACACACACTGACACACACACACACACACACACACACACACACACACTACTGGATAGTTAACCTTATCAATCTCCTCATCGTCAATCCCCTCTAGATCTAAGGCACCTGATTCATCTTCTGCATCGCACTCCTCCTCTCGTTCCACTTGCTCTTGTCCCAGATAGGCCAGCTCCTCCAGGCCACCTGTTAGTCCTGCTGTAGGTACACTGTTGAACATCTCCTCTATGCGTGCACGAGCTATGACATCAGCCACAGGAAGGACTGTTACATCGCTGGATGAGTACACAAACTCTCCTGGATCTTCTTCATCATCAAATGCACCCTCCTTGGTCTCTTCTCCGTCTGACGAACTATGTTCTTCTGTTTCCTGAGCCTTCTAAAGTTTTACAAAACTGGTCGTTTTCAATACAGGCAGGGATCCTATTCCACAGGTAATTCTCCAAATTCCATGCAGTGCAAACCTTGTCTGACTTCGTCTTTGGTTTCTTCTTTGTGACCATGAACGAAGGAGGGTCATGTTCTTGTTCGAGGTCAATCGCCATGAACTGGCTGATGGTGAGGCTGCTGGAAGGGGTGTCTCGGAAGTCATATAGTCTGGTAAGAAGAATGGCAATGTCAGTATATACATACATACGTACCTAGATGTGCAGACAACTGATCAGTAGGTACAGACTGGCAATTCAGCACAAACCCATACACAACAATACCTACCCAACTGGTAGGATAGTAAGAACCAAGTACCAAATATGGCCCACCTGTAGTCTTACAGAGCCAGACCCTTTCTGACATGGTGAATATGTCTGACTCTGCGAGACAGAACACACCATACACCTTACCCACACATGTGCGCACACACACCAAACACACACACACACGCACACACACACACGCGCGCACACACACACGCACACACACACACACATGCACACAAATTACATACGTATGTATCTTGTAGGCTTATTATTATTCAAAAGAGGTCTCACAATAATATCACTAATATTATTATTATCACATCATTTACTGATACAATATCAAACACATATCCATTAAGCAATTTGTTTATCAAATTAGTAGCAATATTATAACCTCAACCGCAGGAAGGACTGATTATGGTACATAAATAATACAGTCAGTAACTGTCCAATCAGGCGGAAATCTCAATATTGAGCTAATTAGTCACGCATGTGACAGATGAAACTGAACAAATTGGATCAATTTGGAAATAAAGGGTCAATTGGAGACCTTGTCACACAAAACCTCTATGACAGAGGAGTCTGTGCTGGATTGGGTTCCAGTGATCGAGCTGTGGGCTCCACTCACCTCTTTCTGATAGTCTGGTCGTTGACTCGGACAATGCGTGCCACATCTCTGACTGATCTGTTGAAGTTGTGACTCCGAGCAGCGATCAGTATCGCTGAAGAGGGGGAGACATGAAGAACACGTTATAAGGCATGTGTTATTATATATGTACGTATACTGTATTTTACACTATAAATACAGTGTGTTAGTGTATTAACAAATAGAAATTCATCAGTCAGAGACTGTGTGTGTGTGTGTGTGTGTGTGTGTGTTTGTGTGTGTGTGTGTATGTGTGTATGTGTACATGTGTGCATATGTGTACATGTGTACATGTGTACATATATGTATAGGTATGTGTATGTGCATGCGTGCATGTGTGTACATATTATAGTGATTCAAATATCTTTCATTACATCACTGGCCACACCACCAGATGTCAATCCAGATTGAATGCCGACAAGAAGCCACACACTTGTAAAATTCAACACTTTTAAGTTACAAGCACGGTACTTGTTCCAAAGGCATACGGTAGGTTCTAATGCGAAGTTGAGCAAGGCACAGCTGGGCTTGTAGCTATGCATGTGTTCCTGGAATTCCCAAGAATTGTAGTAGGAATCGTCAAGAATGTGCTGCTCCGTTGCAAGTTTATGTTCACATACAAACTTAATTATGTAGCCTTCTTCCAACAATGGCTGGAATGTATGTCTTTGAATAATATTATGTACATGTGTGCACGCATTTGGGGTATTGGTGGTGGCTTCTCTCCTACCTATGTACATATAATCAGCCAGTCTATACTGTACTATACACGCATATGCATACGCACACACACACACACACACACACACACACACACACACACACACACACATACACAAACACACACACATGCTAACCAGCTCCACAGAGGCCAGAAGGCCTTCTTCCAGCAGCAATCCAGTCTCGCTTCATCCTGCTTACCAGTCTCAGTGCAGATTCTGACACGTTCTTCACTTTGTCCCCAAACTCCAGTTTGTGGGCAAATCGATGGATGTAGAGACAAGGATCTATGTACAATACACAGAACTCCCAAGGTCAAAGGTCACATGTTCAGCATCATAATATTATATGTACAGTACAATGTCCACACACACACACACACACACACACACACACACACACACACACACACACACACACACACACACACACACCTTCAGGAGTACCCATTTGATAGATATAATTGTGTTTCAAAAATTATGATCATCATTCAGTGAAGGGCATACCAGTAAACCAGGTGTTACTAAATACACATATTTGTACATATCTGCAAAAGGGGTCTATTCTGTAAAAATGTTGTTGAGACAAACTACAGTATAAGGGACAGCTAAAGTAGCTCTCATTCTCAAATGTTCTTATTAGGTTTTTATTACACGTACACTCCCACAGCAAACTCAAAAATCAAAAACAATTGATTTCTGTTAAACAATCATTTGTCTTCTGGGTGCATGTGTGTCATAATGAGCTTCCACTGCATGACGAATATGAAATACATATACAGCAGAATTGTCAAGAACAAATACAGACTGACAGACCACCTCACTCACCCAGGGCTGGTGGGTTGATGTGTAGAGCACTGGACAGTCTGAGGTAAGCCCTACCCAGGGCATAGACACTGACCTGCAGAGCCAGGTACACATGGAATCTCAATTAAACCTATTATAGTGTCCAGGTGCTACAGTAGTAATAACTTAAAGTGCTAATTGATTACCAATGTAATCAATTAGCACTTTAAGTTATCCTGCTGTTCACCTGGACAGCTCATGTCAACTAGTATGCAATATGTATACGTATAAAACTGTATAAATTATCACTGGAACCCTAAATGAAGCTGTGGTATATCACGGTGGAGTGAAGAGTTTGATATGGACATCTTTCAGAACAGATCACATCCATCTTCGAACAAAATTAACGTCTTCAAACATTGCATCACTTATCTATGTACATGTGGTGCAGCGTTGGAGTGCTGGAACTCACTCCTTGTATATCACTGAAGTCCAGTAGAAGATCTGAATGAAGTGCTGTTGTCAAGGAAGCAATGCAATAATGTTGTATAGCATACGTACAGGTTGATATACATATGTGTGTTTGTCGTGATATATACCAAGGATCTCCACATGCACACACACAAACACACACACACACACACACACACACACACACACACACACACACACACACACACACACAAACACAACACAATACACTACACAGTATCATAGTGGCAGTGGAGAATAGTAAAGTACCAATGTGACAGCCAGTGTGGCATGGATACGAGAAGTTCCTTCTGTCCGGCATACAAGGTAGAGACAGGCTGTATCAATCAAGGCAGACTTTCTCCCTCGAGTCAAGTTCTTGTTCAAGGCCATTTTGAAGAAACGAAATGCAGTGTCAATGCAATGCTGATTCAGCTTTAGAGCATTGCCCAGGTCAGTGATTCTGCGCTTGGCTGAAAGGGGCAATTTCCAGGGGATAATAATAGTCAGCTCATGCACATAATAGAGCATACATATGTACTGTACGTACATACATATGCATGTACAGCACACATTGAATATGCAACAACAGGACAGTACATGTAATCCATGTGTAGTAGAACGTGCTCACATAAACACACACACACACACACACACACACACACACACACACACACACACACACACACACACACACATAATCACTGTGTATCAGGACTACAATACACCCAAAGAAGGTAGCCATCTTAAAACGAAATCATGACATCCAGAAGGCCCCCAACCCAACACCCACCTGACTGTAAGGTAGCCTCCCTGGAGTCTCGAACAAGTCCAGATGAGAAACCAGAACCACTAAGTGATGGTCTTGCCCCTACACAATGAGATGTATGTACATATGGTATACAACACAATGTACACATGTATGGTATATTGATTACAAGCAATAACTTGCCTTTATACTTGTGTAAAACTCCTACCACAAATATATGTATGTGTGTAAATGTGTGTGTGTGTGTGTGTACATGTGTGTAGTTGTGTGTGTGACATTGGGTAAAGCTATCATAAAAAGTACATCTCCTTACACCAAATTCCACATCTAGCACCACAACATTGTTCATGTGTTTTCCATCAATAAACACGTTTCAATACAAGTTGAGGCCGGTGTTTGTGTAGTACACTGACTCAAGGAGCCTGGTGAATAGTGTGGAATCGTCCCCATGTGTACACTCACAGAAAAGCAGGATAATAATCATTCATACACATTTCATATTAATCCTGACATTCCATCGAAGACACGGATCTCACCATCAGAGACAAACTGGCCAACCACAGTAGAAGCGCCGCTACTCTGCTCCTGGAAATTAACTTCCGAAACGATTATGTTGTCCTCCAAAACGGATCCACAACTGGTACAAACCGCGTCTCCACGGGCAGCATCATATTCGATTTCCGAACAACCACAGTAACTGCATACGCTCGACATGTCTCTCGCAAACTTGTCTTTATGCCGCCATTTTATATTTTGAAATTTTATCCATTGATGACGAAACTTATAATGACGATTTCGTAACCCATCGAATGAATAATTCTTCTGTCCAAGTCAAGGGAAAATTTAGGTACTTTTTGTACAATTCAATGTCCTGGGATGGATAGAGAACTTGGAAATTTCCAAGGAAGTCCTCCTACAAAATAAACCAGCAAAGTCACCTGGATAACAATGAATTTAAAACTCAGATTATACTTCTTTGAATAGTTACCTCAATGAAGTGCTTCCATAGAGCACGTATGTCATCACTGGAAATACAGCTACCACCAAACCCAGCAAATTGCTTACACAAAGGAATTCTTTGTTGACTTTGAAATGTTTTCAGTCTATAAGGCAACAATATACATCCAGATATAATGAATGTACTGTGTGCATAATACACGGAGTTTTGCAAATTCGGACTCACTTCTCCATAAATTTCATTCGGTCCTGGCGCGTTATTTGTTTTGGCAGTGCTGCAAGTGGTATGAGGTCATTCAACATGGCTTTGTGAGCCCGATCATTGGCTTGCCTGCTCTCAACATTCACAGTGTACAGCTCTGGGCCGTTGTTGTTCTCCAGGACGTGAGGCATCAGGTCTTCATCCAGGATCACATCAACTCCCATTAGGTCGAAACAGCTTCCGAGTTCTCTACTTTCAAAGGGCTTGAAACACTGTTGCCCAAGAGTCAATTTTACCAATGTATCAGTGATTTTGTTCCAAACTACAGTGATGTTTATTCCTTGGTCTTTCATGAGGGACCACAGATCTGACAGTAGCATTGAATTCGAAACTGACTGTTTTCCACTTCGATCAGCTACGGCTGCATTTGTGAGGTGGATGGACATATCTCTCACAGAGCGTCTACTCGCAGTGTAATTGCTACTAGCAAGAAGCACCAAGCCTTCCCTGTGAACCAGGAGCTGCAGTGGATGCAAGTTCAACACAAGAAGGTACAGGCGAATGTGAAACTTCCTTCCATGAAGAAGGAAAGGATTATATATATATTTCTGCACGAGATATTCTCCGTCCTTCGGTAGATCATGAGGTGTTTGCACTAGCTTCACTCCTATTCCTCTCTTCCCCATGGAAGGCTTAGCAATCCACCAAAGAGAGTCCTCTGCAATGATCTCCACCAATTCTTCCTTCTCCCTAAGAGAAGACGAGAAAAAAAATTCTGTACCTAAGTTAGGCTACAACCCCAAATAGAAGGTTCGTCACTAGGAGTAATATTGTAAAATACAGAATGGTCAACTACAATATATTCTGTATGAGAACAAGAGGAGAAATGAACAAAGTGCTATGATGTTGCTCACTCTGGAAAAATGTAAGATTCGGGTACAAAATTGAACTCCTTGGCTCCAAATTTATCCCTCATGCATTGAAAATGCTGCCACTGTGAAATTTTTGATCCAGAGATGCCCTGGACATTACGCAGCCCAAAACAGTGGTTCTGGACCTGCCAGGACCTGGGAAAGTCCTCCTCCATTTTGGGCAGATAGTCCCATTGTGGGATGAGACTCCACAGAAGATCCTGTATTGATGGAAATGTAACATCTAACCATCTCTCAGAGCTTCATCCTCATATGGAGAAAACACATTCAAACTTCTTTATAACATCATGTATTTTCCCATACTATACCTGTTAATATAACCTTGTCTGCTGTAGCCAATATAATTACTGTGTGTGCAAATACGTACATCTAGCCAACAAAGTACGTTGTTATAAAGAGATTCATCTTACGAGTACTACTGTGAAGAAGTTTTGACTGTAAATGCTCTACAAACGTGCTGATCTCACTATATCACTAGGAGGTGTTACCTCTGTCTCAGTCTATTCTAGCCCCACTTGTTTGGTCCAATGTAATGATTGCATGATTAAAAATGGGGCTGCAAACAAAGGGTCTGAAAACCAGACCAGGCCTCCCTCCCTGTTGTGCTTGCATCACAGATGCTTGTGGTACAGTGAATTCTTGCTAATCTGCCACAACTTTGTCCACAAATCCTTTTCATCCACCACAATTTCCCAATACCAATATGAAATAAAACCAGTAATGAATATCCAGTTAATTTACCAAACTTTTAATCCATTATATGTTTGAAAATGAACAGCAGTGAATGATAGTTCACTTTTGTGTCCAAAAATAGAAGCACATTTAGAGGGAGAGGGCAATCGTTCTACCCCTTGCTGTACACTAGGTAGAGCTACAGTTGGAGTGTGCTGACACCGACTAGCTATGACACGTGGTCCTTCTGCTCACCCAGTCATTCGACTCGGTCTCTCTGAAACCAAATGGCTCCAGAATGGCTCTCCCTGTTATTCCACCGTACCCAATATGGACTGGCCCTCCATCCGCTTCGATGTACGACTTGAACCGCACTAGCAGTGGACGAGCTCTATCCTGTAGTAGGTTGTTAAATACGGATTGCTCCTTTTCGGATACGTTGTCTGCATTCTCATGCAAGCCGTCGCTCGCTCCGGAGGGGTTGGATTTCAAGGACACTACGCGAGGGGGAGGGTTCGTGCACGTACATGCACAGGGGGAACTGTTCGAATGAATTTCCGGCATGGAAAACTGCACGACACACCATACCATTAGAATCAGAGAAATACATGTCCATTGATGACATCCACACTTCCCAAGCAAACACACTATTATGTTCCGTACGCGTGCCAACCCCCAGGCTTTTCGCGCCATTTTGTTCCTATACACACTTATCTCGAGAAATTTATATACAGTTAATACGCTATGTATTCCATATAAATTCACATCGGGCCATAAGGCGCAATTCTCAACCCGCATCAGCCGAGTCACTGATAGCTATGGGCCATAAGGTGAAATTGGCAACGTGCGTCCTAAACCAGTGGGCCCTCGACTTCGAGGGAAATTACAGACGCATCATCGAGAGCATTGCTATGGCCAAAAATGAGGGAGCCGCTTACAGAGTTGGCCCGGAGTTGGAAATTACGTAAGTATACGGCTCAGTATAATGAATGGTACAGTTTGTGTATGGTGTATGCATGTAAGCATAGATCATTGTACGTACATGCCACCGACCACGCACATCTACTGGATGCGAACTGGAATAATGAATGTGCCCTTGAGGTCGAATGGTATAGGCTGGGACACCGGGGTAATGTGGGACACCAGGGTAATGTGGGACACGGGTATCATGGGATACCGGGGTAACGTGGGACACCGGGGTATCATGGGACACCGGGGTATCATGGGACACCGGGGTAACATGGGACACCGGGGTATTCTGAGAGACCAGGGGAACTTTAAACACTGGGCCGGGGTGACTTGAAATTGATAGCTGTAAACCATTTTAAGGCTGATGCAACCTCATGTCAGTATTATCTCTGTAGATAAGGTGTACAGTGCAATGATTGTTGAAGATGCCAGTCCATAGTTCAATATTAACAATGAATGTTCAAAGGACACCCACTTCCACCTGACTCCAAAATCACACCAATCATAAATACTGAAGCAACTCCACCCTACTACAATCATGCCGGTGTACTGTTTCACTGTCTTTACACTGTACTATCTCAATCCATGTCAATGGAGGTGATTCTCCTCAAGATATTGTGACTTTGTATGCAGGCTGGGAGTATACATATGTACAGTGGGACCTCTATTAAAGGACACTCCCAATAAAGGACACCATACGTATATTACCTCCTTACAAAGGACACTTCCTAAGACACCAAAAATGGACTGTACTATAGTGCTAATAGACTTGATACCTTTAAAGAGGGAACATTCTTCCTCTCTACTGTGGACAAATCAGCAGGTCCCAAAGTTTTCTTGCTAGAGGTTCCACTGTATATCATTGTGTGTGTATTTTCTTGTGTAGTGGGTATGGCTGTGGCGACCACTTCATAGAGTCCGACACTTTCCTACATTCGATGCAAGTGCTGGCCAAGATTCTCCAGGACCCGGTGACAGAGGGGATATTGTGTGATGTTGGAATGTGAGGACATGCACTGTATCGTAACACAAAGTTACGTACATCTAGATGCTGAGCTATCCCCAAGTAATGTAGCACTCATGCTTGATTGCAACTATTCTTCACTGTGGACCTACTGCAGTTCTTCTCACCTGATCACTGTGGATTCACTCTAGTGTCTGTTCACACATGCACTGCTGGTTCATTGTGGCTTATGGTCTATCTGTAGGCCTGTGATGCACAGGAATGTGAAATACAACTGCCGTGTTATTTTCTATGACAAAAAGATCATTTTGATTCGACCAAAGATGGTTCTCCCGGGAGATGGGAATTATAGGGAAAGCAGGTGGTTTACTGGATGGAACAAACCCAGGTGTGTGTGTGTGTGTGTGTGTGTGTGTGTGTGTGTGTGTGTGTGTGTGTGTGTGTGTGTGTGTGTGTGAGGTGTGTGTGTTCGTGTGTGTGTGTGTGTGTGTGTGTGTGTGTGTGTGTGTGTGTGTGTGTGTGGTGTGTTTGTGTCTTCGTGTGTGTGTGTGTGTGTATGCGTGTGTGTGTTGTGTGTGTGTGTGTGTGTGTGTGTGTGTGTGTGTGTGTGTGCATGCATGCTATGTTTACATACACAAATGCCTCTATAAATATACTTGTTTTCTCTGAATTTCAATGTAGAGAAGTTGAGGAATATGTTCTTCCGAGAATGATTTCCAAAATCACTGGACAAGTATGTTCCCCAACAACACACTTGTGATTGTTGATGATGATGCTGTTATCTTCAATGATGTTAGTTTGTTGTTTATGCTTTTATTGTTGCTGACAATGATACTTTGTGTCATCATTATTATGGTACATTGCGTATCAGTGCTATGTTTCCTTGTTGATCACTGATGTCCTGTCTCACTTCAGCACACAGTGCCCATTGGTGATGCCCTCGTGGCTACCAGGGACACTGTCATTGGCATCGAGGTGTGTCATGAGCTCTTCTGTCCAAACAGGTAGGTACGTATGTACAAGTATGAGTGAAGTATGAATGTGTACATATATAAGTGTGTGTGTGTGTGTGTGTGTGTGTGTGTGTGTGTGTGATGTCGTTGGGTCCACATGTACCCATCAGACTGTGACTCTATGCACATATGTGGTTGGCCTGGCCTACTATGAACATCCCACCAAGTGCCCAGGGTGAGCTGAAGGGATGTCTAGCAGAAATAGAGATTATTTCACACCTCGATAACATTGATAAGATTTAATAGGTAACAATTACATTTCAAAGTAAAGGTAACAAGAGCACCTTTTAATAGTCTGGAGATTCGTGGATATAATATGGTTGCACTCTCTCCAGTGCTGCTTGACCGTCTTTTGCACTGTGGCCACTTGGAAAGCCTGTTATAGCTACCAAAACTAGTACATAAATGGTATACTCACTCATGTGTCCACACAAATACACACACACACACACACACACACACACACACACACACACACACACACACACACACACACACACACACACACACACACACACACACACACACACACACACACACAAGCACACACTCACACTCACACAATCTCCCTTTTAGCAATCATCAAAACATGAGTCTGGATGGTGCGGAGATAATCGTCAACAGCAGTGGGAGTCACCATCAATTGAGAAAGTTGAATGTGAGAGTTGATCTCATTCAGTCAGCTACAGCAAAAGTGAGTCGACTGACCCTTGTCTTGGTATGGAACTGCCCAGACTTTGGACAGAAGTTTTATGTACGTACAGGAGAACCTGTTATGAAGACCACCTGTCCTAAATGACCATTGCTACAATATCTACTATTTCTACTCAACTGAAGTAAAGCACCTTCGTATAAAGACCACCTGTCTACAGAGACCACATTTTACTGGTCCCTTGGGTGGTCTTTATATACAGGTTTTACTATTATTGAGCGGAATCAATATATTATTCTGATTAGTATGATGTATTATGTCGAACAGAATATTTAGGTTGAAATAAATAAATTGTCTTCATCTCAAGAGTATGCATCCACTTTACGTGTACCACACACAGAATAATGTTTGAGGTGTTTCTGTCCGTGTCACTGTATGTTCCTTGTTGCTTGATCTCTACCTGTAGTGTGGTGGTGTGTACGTATATTCCAACTTGAGAGGGTGTGATGGAGAGAGGGTGTGTTATGATGGTTGCGGCCTCATTGCTCTCAACGGAGAGTTTGTAGCACAGGGGAAACAATTCAGCCTAGAGGAAGTGGTGAGCAAAGCAATTGATCCTGTCCCCACAACTTGTGATTGAATAGCGGGTCGTAAAGTGCTTTAAACTTAATCGCTTCAACTCGCAAGTGTGTAAACGCGTTAAAATGATTACGAAATCGATTTAAGTAAACCACCTACGTAGGTGGTTTGAAGTCGGTTTAAAATGAAGCGCTTCGAGTGTAAACGATTTTCGTAGGTTATATCACTTTAAAAGCAGATAATGGGATTGTTTCAGTATCTTATTGCGCTTTATAATCTTCTATCTGTCATGTTAGGTTCATTAAAAGTTGTACCCATAAGTATGACAGCGAAAATGAACTTTTGAAGCATAGAATAGTCACATTAGTTGTCACTACAGCATGTGATGTGTGTACTATTGTGTGTATACATGTATGTAATGTGACCTGCACCTGTCCCCACAACCCGTGATTGAATTACATGTTTGTGAAGAAAAACAATGTGTTTGTTCATTTGCATAACAATAAACATAGTCACATTAGTAGACACTGCAGCATGTGATGTGTGTACTAATGTGTGTATACATGTATGTAATGTGACCCTGCACCTGTGGCCATCCTGAGATAGAAAATGTTCCATGGACCATTAGTCCATGGAACATTTTCTATCACAGGATGGCCACATTTTCATTATCCCTGTCCTGTACTGCATACCTCTGTACAAGTATTGAATGTTCATTGATGCAATATGGACCATATAGGAGGTTGTCACAGCAACTGTTGACTTGGAAGATATCAGGTCTTACAGAAGTGGTAATTCAGGATATCAAAAACAAGTAAGAGCCACATGTGTGTGTGTGTGTGTGTGTGTGTGTGTGTGTGTGTGTGTCGGTATGTGGATTTGGTGTATGTGGATATGAGTTTCTGGACATTTGTTATTGTGTCCTTATGTGTGCTCCTTCATAGGCTTCTACAGCTCCCCAGTACCCAAGATGTCATGTTGATGTATCTCTATCAAGTAATACTTCATCTTTGTATCACTTATCTCCACAAAGGAATGTGGAGTACTTGATGCCAGAGGAAGAAATAAGGTATATGTGAGCACGTGTGTGCATGCGGGTGGATGGGTGCATATGTGTGTGTGTGTGTGGATGGGTGGGTATGAGTGTGTGAGAGTGTGTGGATAGATGTGTGTGTGCGTGTGCGTGTGATGTCTGGTGTATATGATTGGTCTGGGCCTGGCCTACTATGAACATCCCACAGAGTGCCCAGGGTGAGCTGAAGGGATGTCTAGCAGAAATAGAGATTATTTCACACCTCGATAACATCGATAACATTTAATAGGTACCAATTACACTTCAAAGTAAAGGTAACAAGAGCACCTTTTAATAGTCTGGAGATTCTGGGTGGTCACATGATTCGTGGGTATAATGTGGTTGCACTATTTATGTGTGTGTAGATGTGTGTGTGTGTGTGTGTGTGTGTGTGTGTGTGTGTGTGTGTGGAGAGGTGTGTGTGTGTGTGTGGATGGGTGGGTATTGGAGTGAGTGTGTGGGTGTGGGTGTGCACTACGTATTTACTGTGTCATACT
This sequence comes from Chondrilla cf. caribensis, assembly GCA_964020155.1. Classification (NCBI taxonomy): domain Eukaryota; kingdom Metazoa; phylum Porifera; class Demospongiae; order Chondrillida; family Chondrillidae; genus Chondrilla; species Chondrilla cf. caribensis. Next base: position 2,962,216 of record OZ026566.1, read on the forward strand.
CCTCACTGTTCATTCAAGAGGACATCTTATCGTCATATATTATTTTAGCCTTGGTCCAGCATCTTGGCTGTGGGACTACCTGAGGCGCAGTGGAATGGGAGGGTTCTTCCTGCCACTGAGCGGGGGCATTGACAGCTCCAGTACAGCAGCCATCGTGGGCTCAATGTGCCACATGCTAGTGGAGGCCTGCTCCAAGGAAAGTGAGTGTGTGAGCTGTGTAGACTCACTGTGGATCGTTTGTGATGGAATATACCTTGTGGTATTGTACGTACATACATGTGTGTGTACACACTGTACAGTGTACTGTGTACTGTATGTACGTGTACAGAGTCTACACACTACATAGTGTGTTATGTATGTATGTATGTATGTATGTATGTATGTATGTACTGTACATATAAGTATGTACGTAATGTAATGCACACTCTATACAATGTACTGTGTATGTATGTGTGTATTTTATAGTATGTCGTATGCAGTGTGTCCACCGGCCTGTCTACCCATCTGCTGCTCTGTATTCTTCAGATAAACAAGTTCAGTCAGACTTGAGAAGGTTGTTGGATATCTCTGAACATGATTCACTTCCTTCAACCCCACAAGCACTGTGTAGGTGAGAGGAGATATGTGTGGGGTGTGTGGTGAGTGTGAGAGTGAGGTCAGGTGTGGGGTAGGTGTGGGGGTGAGTGTGAGAGTAACATTAGGTGTGGGGGTGAGTATGAGAGTGAGGTCGGGTGTGGGGTAGGTGGGGTGAATGTGAGTGAGGTTGGGTGTGGAGTAGGTGTGTTGAATGTGAGAGTGTGGTCAAGTGTGTATGTGTGTGGTGAATGTGGGAGTGAGGTCAAGTGTGGGTGGGTGTGATGAATGTGAGTGAGGTCAAGTGTGGGTGTGTGGTGGAGTGGGGTGGAGGCTGAGTGTGGTACCTGGTTATACAGAGACCACTACCAAGCAGTGCCATATATTACTCTATTGTACATTTACCTTAATGTACAGACTACTTTTAACTACCTGTTATATGGGAACAGTCAATTCGTCTTCAGAAACACGAGAAAGAGCTCGGAGACTGGCAGAGCAGATCGGAAGGTGATTTCAAGTTGTTCCAAGTTACTGTACTGCCCTGTGTGTCATATCCCATGTTCAAACATGTGTGTTCCAAGTTACTGTACTGCCCTGTGTGTCATATCCCATGTTCAAACATGTGTGAATACTACACTACCACAGAACCTACATGCATCTCCCACTTTCAATGTTCCATTTTGATGTCGCAGCAACCACTTGGCTGTTGATATCGACACAATGGTGGATGCCTCTCTCAGTGTGTTCATATCCTCAACTGGTCTTGTCCCCAAGTTCTCCATCCACGGAGGCACCCCAACAGAGAACCTCGCTCTGCAGAACGTACAAGCCAGACAACGGATGGTTCTGTCGTACTTTATGTCCCAGCTGTTGCCATGGTCACGTGGTGGGAAGAGAGGGCTCCTGGTTCTCGGCTCAGCCAATGTTGATGAAAGGTGGGTCGTTGGTGGGTTGTTGGCGGGTTGGTGGTGGGTTGGTGGTGGGTTGTTGGTGGGTCGTTGGTGGGTTGTTGGTGGGTCGTTGGTGGGTTGTTGGCGGGTTGTTGGTGGGTTGTTGGTGGGTTGTTGGTGGGTTGTTGGTGGGTTGTTGGTGGGTCGTTGGTGGGTCGTTGGTGGGTCGTTGGTGGGTCGTTGGTGGGTCGTTGGTGGGTCGTTGGTGGGTTGGTGGTGGGTTGTCGGTGGGTTGGTGGTGGGTTGGTGGTGGGTCGTTGGTGGGTTGTTGGTGGGTTGTTGGTGGGTCGTTGGTGGGTTGTTGGTGGGTCGTTGGTGGGTTGGTGGTGGGTTGGTGGTGGGTTGGTGGTGGGTTGTTGGTGGGTTGGTGGTGGGGTGTTGGTGGGTTGGTGGTGGGTTGGTGGTGGGTTGTTGTCGGGTTGGTGGTGGGGTGTTGGTGGGTTGTTGATGGGGTGTTGGTGGGTTGTTGGCAGGTTGTTGGCAGGTTGTTGGTGGGTTGTCGGTGGGTTGTTGGTGGGTTGTTGGCAGGTTATTGGTGGGCTGTTCGCGGGCTGTTGGAGGTCGTTGGCAGGTTGTTGAGTTTTTTACCATTTGTACTTACGGTAGCATACATCTGGTGTACAATGCATGCTGTAATCAATTTCAAACCACCCACTGCTTATGGGTGATTGACATGTACATATGGTTACAGTTACGGTTATGTAAGCTTATTTACCCTGGGGAAGACTTTAGCCAAGAGGGTACTCTACTAGGCACCCAGTCAAAATTTGTAAAGGTGAAAAAGTAGAAATGGTGATACTAAGATAGTTAATAATAAATAAATAAATAATGCATAGCACACGCACGCACACACGCACGCACACACACACACACACACACACACACACACACACACACACACACACACACACACACACACTCACACACACACACACACACACACAGTAGTAACTCACATGACATATGTATTCTGATTTCATGTAGTCTGAGTGGATATATGACCAAGTACGATTGCTCCAGTGCTGACATCAACCCAATTGGAGGGATCAGTAAGACCGACCTCAGGTCCTTCTGTCGCTACATGTCCCACAAGTATCCCGAACTGAGGAAGTGAGTGTTGCTGTACAGGACCACCACCGTACATGTACATACTTTATGTTTGTGTGTCTGTACATGTACATACAGTACACAATAATATACATAACTACACAATAAAATAGTACATGTAATAAGAATAGATTCACTAAACGAGAATGCAAATGAAGTGTCTAATTGATTACCCCTGCAATCAGTTCAGGAGATTCTTGACTGATCGTGTACAGTCGATCCACATAATGTACTGTACTGGATACTGGTTGTACATATGAACACCAGGTAATGTACATACACTTGTACGTAATATATACATATTATGTGTATGTACAGTACATTTGGTGGATTGACTGTACATACACATATGTAGCATATTATGTACAAGTTGTTCATATGTACATTCGAACATGATAATAATATACACACATCTCACATACACATCCAGTAGATATGTGCAGAGAACACATACGTAACTACAGTAGGACCTCTCTATTACAAACCTCTGAATAGCAGAAACCTCTGTAATAAGAACACCATTCTGTGTCCCAGTGTAGTACTGTAGTGTATTAAATGACCTCTGAATTGAGGACACCTCTGTAATAAGGACTAAAATCAAGGTCCCAAAGTGTCCATAATAGAGAGGTTCCACTGTACTTCTTGATTATACATATGTCTATACACATACAATATACTGTATTCATGTACTGTAAACCTATTCAGTATGTACACATGTACTGTACAAACCTGTTACAATGAACTATAAGAGGCCCACAAAATCAGGATCTGCACACTATTATGTCCACTGCTACAGCAGCTGGAAAATGCTAAAAATTGGGTTTGTGTCGAGTAGCTATTTGTCTTAAAGGTGTCTGTCTGAATGAGAGCTACAGTATGCGTACATGTTTATTTGGTACTGTTGTACGTATTTGTTTTGTAGCATCCTCAAAGCCCCGCCCACAGCCGAGCTTGAGCCTATCACCCCCGGTAGACAGCAGACAGATGAGGAGGATATGGGGATGTTGTATCGGGAGCTGTCCGTGTATGGTCGCCTTCGCAAGACTCAGCATTGTGGTCCTTACTCAATGTACTGTAAGCTGGTGGAGATGTGGCCTGATCAGACCAAGAGAGAGGTCTGCACAGTGCATGCTGTATGAGATAGATATTATGTGGACAAAATATACCCTAATTTGTATGTACAGACATGCACACAAGGTACACAAACGCACACATGCATACACACACACACACACACACACACACACACACACACACACACACAAACACACAAATAAACCACAGTTATCAAAAATGCACTATTCTTTTCTGTATTTTATGTACATACTTATTGTTTGTTTACCAATAACAACCACACTTGTATAATGTACACCACAAGTACACATACGGGTACTTTATACATGCATACACATACCTACGTATCTTTGTGTTATGTACTTTAGATTGCAGAGAAAGTCAAACACTTCTTCAGGACCTACTCCCGCAACCGTCACAAGATGACCGTCATCACTCCGTCCTACCATGCTGAGAACTACTCTCCGGACGACAACAGGTTTGATCTGCGGCCATTTTTATACAACACTCAATGGGAGTGGCAGTTCAGACAAATTGATGAGCATGTGAGTCCTGCAGGTCCACTAATGTGCAGTGCACTGCATGCCCTAGTGACCTGTGTACTGTACGTGCTATACTAATCTGGCCTACAACCGTCCCACTAACCACCCAGGGTGAGGAGTAGGAACCCCCATACATTGTGGACTACACACTCTTGTAAGGACCTTGTGTATGTACATACATTGTACAGTGTATGTATTTTAACATACATGCATGTACATTGTACAGTATGTATGTTAACATACATGTGCATACATACTGCACAATGTACGTATGGTTCACGATTATACAAGACAGTAACATCCAACCCAAGTTCTATGTCGATTATTCTTCAATTGCAAAACTTGAGTACAGTTGTAATCAATAATTGTAATAACAGTAATTGTGATCAAGACTTTGATCTTAACTTGCAACACATTCACAAAGGGAGTGCGATTTCAATGAATTGTAATTGTAATAATTGATGTTAATAATGGGTTAATTGCCACAACACCTGTGTACGTGTTTAGCAGATGAAATAATGTAACCATATTTACAGTGAAATTTTAAAGTGTGTCCATAGATTTAGGACACCTCTGTAGTGGATTACACACTGTAGTGAAGACACCTCTGTAGTGAGGACACCTCTGTAGTGAGGACACCTCTGTAGTGAGGACACCTCTGTAGTGAGGACACCTCTGTAGTGAGGACATCTCTCCACAAAGGTCACCATACATCATTATAACATTAATTTTTAGTTTATTTCTGCAATTAAACTCTGTATTGTGGACATCTCTTTGCAAAGCTTCCCCATATTCCTATGAAGTCCTCAATGTAGGGGCTCTTACTACTCATATACTGTATGATTTTACATATATGTACCCTCACCATGAATATTGCCTGTATTTCAGGTGAACAGATTTGAAGGGACAATTGTGCTGGTGTCTTCTACGCCTTCAGGCCACAAAGAACCAACTGTCACTTGGGGAAGAAACACTGTTCACTCCGGAGAACCGAGTCCCTTTGTCACTGCTGCTCCAATGGATGTCAGCAAGGGAGATGGTGAAGAAGCAAGCCACTGTCTTCAAGAAGGAACTGGACAGTCATCAGGGAGTGTTCGTCAACAGGGGAAATTGTATCCTCTCCTTCCAGCCCTTGAAGAGGAAGATGATGCAAAAGAAGAAGAAGAGAAGAAAACTGACTCGACAACTCTATCTGACTCCTTCCTGACTGCTTATCCTGATGTACAAATCCCTCAGTCCACCAGTGAGGACAACAATGCAAAGTGCAAGCAGTCACTAGGGGACAAGGAGACAGGGTCCAGACTAAACTCTGTTGCGGTGACAAACATGGGAAGAGGAGTATCGCCGTCAGCTCCACCACTCCCCAATCTCTCTGCCGGTTCTTTGCTTCGTGAACCGAACCTGTCCAAGACTGATGACTTGACCTCTCCGCTCTCCCCCTTGAGCTACACCTTGAAACAGATCAAATCAGGCAACTCTGATCCAGCAGCGATTCGCAGAGGTCTTGCCGCCATAAACTCGACACCCAACAAGGGAGACCCTGGCAGTGCACAGCGGAAGAGGGAGCCTCTGCCGTCCTCCGACCTGGATGGGAACATCTCTCCCAAGAAGGTCTGCACCATCCAGGTTACCCCACCTCCAGGGAAGGCGAGAGTGAACAAAAAGGGAGATGTATCCAGCCCAGTTGGAGGGAAGAAGTCTTGGATCCCTAAGATATTTAGAAATTAGTCAGTAATTATCCTTATAAGACTTAAGTATGTGCACGTTTGTAATTTGTACCTTGAATCACATACAACCACAATGTTTAGTGTGTTGTCTGATTGATTATTTGTATCAAAGTTATACCTCGATCAATTTTGGATTGATCATTTGTAACTTTTAGTTGTTTCAAATAATTATATCAATTCAAAACTGCACATCAATTAGAGCTATATCATATGTGATATATGTATAGGAGAGTATACGTATGTAGGAGAGAAAAATGATATGCTCCTTTTTGCATTGCTCATGGTGGGGGGGGAGGGCGTGTCATGCTGATATTTACCAGACCAAGCTAGGGATGTTAACTAACATTTGAAGCAATTCCTATCTCCGTAACTAATCCATATTCCCAGCTACATTCAGAGGTGCTTTTTCAATGTATGGGAGAGTATGGAGAGGAAACACTAAGCTCCTTTTCCCATAGCTCATGGAAGAGAAGGCGTGTCAACTTGATATTTCAGCCAGTCCCAGCTGGGAATGTGAACTATAGCTTTTAAAACAATTCCCATCTCCATAGCTAACCCGTAACCCAGCTACATTCAGAGGTGCTTAATATTTTTCAATGTATGGGAGAAAATATAGAGAAACCCTCTAAGCACCTTTTTGCATACATATTATGTATCATATGGACCATAAGGCGCTTTTTTGACCGGCAAGAAAACACATTTTGTTGATCACCATTAGGTCCGTACCACCTCCAGGAGGGTGTACATACATCAGTATTCGTGCTACAATACGCATCACATGGACAGCAGAGTGACTGTGGTGACTAGCAATAAAACTTATCATTTTGGCTGGTCACCACAAGGCCTGTACCAGACCCAGGAGGGTGTGAATGTATCTGAATTTGTATTGATAAGTTATATATGGACACTGGGCAGCCTTTAATCGATGATCAGCAACAAATTGTGAAATTACCTGGCGAGTCACCAAGAGGTGAACATATATCAGTATTCGTGCTACAATGCATCACATAGACACCAGAGTGACCATAGTGACCAGCACTAAAATAAGTCTTTTATTTGCTGGTCACCATGAGGCCTGTATTTATATTATAAATGTATGGGAGGGAATAGGAGAATAAAATGCTAAGCACCTTCTTGCATAACTCGTGGGGATGGGGGTGTATCAACTTGATATTTTCACCAGACCTAGCTGATGGATTGAACTATATGCTAAAACAACTCCCATCTTCATATCTTTCCTGTAACCTTAGCTATATTCGGAGGTGCTTGATATTTTATCAATGTCCGTATGGGAGAGAATAGGAGAATAAAATGCTAAGCACCTTCTTGCATAACTCATGGGGATGGGGGCATGTCAACTTGATATTTTCACTAGACCTTGGTGATGGGAAATACATGGCCCATAACTCCAGATACATTTGGAGGTGCTTAATATTTTTTCAATGTATGGAAGAGAATATAGATGCTAAGCACCTTCTTGCATAACTCATGGGAATGGGAGTGTATCAGCTTGATATTTTCACCAGACCTAGCTGATGGCAAGAACTAAATGCTGAAACAATTCTCATCTCGATAGGTGGCCCTTAACTGCAGCTACATTTGGAGGTGCTTAATATTTTTCCAATGTACATACCTTCCCATACATTAAAAAATATTAAGCACCTCCGGATGTTGTGAGGGTTAGGGACTACCTACGGAGAGTAAAATTGTTTATATGGTAGTATAGATCTACAGCTAGGTCTCCACGCAATATGATGTTGACACGCCCCCTCTCCCATGAGCTACGCAAAAAGGTGCTTAGCATTTTTTGATCCTTTACCTTCCCATACATTAAAAATAATAAGCACCTCTGGATGTAGTTAGGGTTAGGGACTACCTATGGAGACGAAAATTGCTTTATGATGTAGTATAGGTCCACAGCTAGGTCTCCATAAAATATCATGTTGACACGCCTCCTCTCCCATGAGCTATGCAAAAAGGTGCTTAGCGTTTTTTGATCCTACGTACTCTCCCATACATTGAAAAAATATTAAGCACCTCCGAATGTAACTGGGGTTACAGGCCACCTATTGACATAGGAATTGTTTCAGAAGTTTTTTCATGTCCCAAGCTAGCTCTGTTTGAAATATTTAGCTGACACGCCTCCTCTCCCATGAGCTATGCAAAAAGGTGCTTAGCTTTTTCTCTCCTATACTCTCCCATACATTGAAAAAATATTAAGCACCTCCAAATGTAACTGGGGTTACAGGCCACCTATTGAGATGGGAATTATTTCAGAAATTAGTTCACGTCTCCCACTAGCTCTGTCCAAATTAGCAAGCTGACACGCCCCCTCTCTCATGAGCTATGCAAAAAGGTGCTTAACGTTTTCCCTCCTATACTCTCCCATACATTGAAAAATATTAGCTATGATGCATCATGTGCACACAGGAGAGGCCGTGTGACAACTCAAAAAATTGACATTTTTTTGCTTGTCACCACGAGGCTTATAGCGCACTCAGGACAATCAGAATGCTTACGAAATTGAGTTGGTGAGTTTGGCATGGACACTAGGTAGCCCTTGGTGACCAGCCAAGAAATCTCAAATTGCTTAGGTGATCAACACAAGGCGTATTACACTTATATATGAATGTACATACAAAAAATATGCATATTATTATATGTGGCACTGGGGGGAAATTTTGGTCGACATCAAAATGCATCTTTTTGGCTATCAAAAGGTAGGTACTAGGTCCAGGAGTGTGTCTGTGCATTCGGATTTGAGCTATGATGCATCACGTGCACACAGGAGAGGCCGTGGTGACAACTCAAAAATTGACATTTTTTGGCTTGTCACCACGAGGCTTATAGCGCACTCAGAATAATCAGAATACTTACGAAATTGAGTTGGTGAGTTTGGCATGGACGCTGGGTAGCCCTTGGTGACCAGCCAAGAAATCTCAAATTGCTTAGGTGATCAACACAAGGCGTATTACAATTATATATGAATGTACATACAAAGTATATGCATATTATTAAGCACCTCCGAATGTAACTAGGGTTATAGGCCACCTATTGAGATGGGAATTGTTTCAGAAGTTAGTTCACGTCCCAGGCTAGCTCTGTTTAAGATATCAAGCTGACACATCCCCTCTCCCATGAGCTATGCAAAAGGTGCTTAGCGTTTTCTCTCCTACGTATACTCTCCCATACATTGAAAAAATATTAAGCACCTCCGAATGTAACTGGGGTTACAGGCCACCTATTGAGATGGGAATTGTTTCAGAAGTTAGTTCACGTCTCCCACTAGATTAGTCTAAAATATCAAGCTGACACACACCTTCTCCAATGAGCTATGCAAAAAGGTGCTTAGCGTTTCTCTCCTATACTCTCCCATACATTGAAAATATATTAAGCATCTCCGAATGTAACTGGGGTTAAGGGCCACCTATTGAGATGGGAATTGTTTCAGAAGTTAGTTTACGTCTCTCACTAGCTTTGTCTAAAATATCAAGCTGACACACCCCCTCTCCCATGAGCTATGCAAAAAGGTGCTTAGCGTTTTGTCTCCTATACTCTCACATACATTGAAAATATATTAAGCACCTCCGAATGTAACTGGGGTTACAGGCCACCTATTGAGATGGGAATTGTTTCAGAAGTTAGTTCACGTCCCAGGCTAGCTCTGTTTAAGATATCAAGCTGACACACCTCCTCTCCCATGAGCTATGCAAAAAGGTGCTTAGCGTTTTCTCTCCTATACTCTCACATACATTGAAAATATATTAAGCACCTCCGAATGTAACTGGGGTTACAGGCCACCTATTGAGATGGGAATTGTTTCAGAAGTTAGTTCACGTCTCCCACTAGCTCTGTACAAATTAGCAAGCTGACACGCCCCCTCTCCCATGAGCTATGCAAAAAGGTGCTTAGCGTTTTCTCTCCTATACTCTCACATACATTGAAAAAATATTAAGCACCTCCGAATGTAACTGGGGTTACAGGCCACCTATTGAGATGGGAATTGTTTCAGAAGTTAGTTCACGTCCCAGGCTAGCTCTGTTTAAGATATCAAGCTGACACACACCCTCTCCCATGAGCTATGCAAAAAGGTGCTTAGCGTTTTCTCTCCTATACTCTCACATACATTGAAAAAAATATTAAGCACCTCCGAATGTAACTGAGGTTACAGGCCACCTATTGAGATGGGAATTGTTTCAGAAGTTAGTTCACGTCCCAGGCTAGCTCTGTTTAAGATATCAAGCTGACACACCTCCTCTCCCATGAGCTATGCAAAAAGGTGCTTAGCGTTTTCTCTCCTATACGTACATTGAAAAAATATTAAGCACCTCCGAATGTAACTGGGGTTACAGGCCACCTATTGAGATGGGAATTGTTTCAGAAGTTAGTTCACGTCCCAGGCTAGCTCTGTTTAAGATATCAAGTTGACACACCCCCTCTCCCATGAGCTATGCAAAAAGGTGCTTAGCGTTTTCTCTCCTATACTCTCACATACATTGAAAAAATATTAAGCACCTCCGAATGTAACTGGGGTTAAGGGCCACCTATTGAGATGGGAATTGTTTCAGAAGTTAGTTTATGTCTCTCACTAGCTTTGTCTAAAATATCAAGCTGACACGCCCCCTCTCCCATGAGCTATGCAAAAAGGTGCTTAGTGTTTTCTCTCCTACGTATACGTACTCTCCCATACATTGAAAAAATATTAAGCACCTCCGAATGTAACTGGGGTTACAGGCCACCTATTGAGATGGGAATTGTTTCAGAAGTTAGTTCACGTCCAGGCTAGCTCTGTTTAAGATATCAAGCTGACACGCCCCCTCTCCCATGAGCTATGCAAAAAGGTACTTAGCGTTTTCTCTCCTATACTCTCACATACATTGAAAATATATTAAGCACCTCCGAATGTAACTGGGGTTACAGGCCACCTATTGAGATGGGAATTGTTTCAAAAGTTAGTTTATGTCTCTCACTAGCTTTGTCTAAAATATCAAGCTGACACGCCCCCTCTCCCATGAGCTATGCAAAAAGGTGCTTAGTGTTTTCTCTCCTATACTCTCCCATACATTGAAAAAATATTAAGCACCTCCGAATGTAACTGGG
>OZ026566.1:2978288-3015788 GCA_964020155.1 Chondrilla cf. caribensis
TATATCCATCTTTGTACACAATGTACCATATACTGTACATACGTATGTACATAAATAGTGCATGTATGTGTGTGTGTGTGTGTGTGTGTGTGTGTGTGTGTGTGCGTGTGTGTGTGTGTGTGTGTGCTTGTGTGCGTGTGTGTACAGTGTACAGTGTACATTGAGAGTATACTCCACACTACTACTAACAATTGTAACACATAGTGCACACATGTACAGTTCTCACTCCTGTTTCACTGGATAGAGAATTGGTGTGGGAATGGTGTGAGAGAGAATGTTCCTTGTTCTAAGCAGAGGAGGACACCATAGTGAACAGTACATGCAGTACAGGTATGTACATAGTACATACATGTAGTACAGATGTGTACATACTGTAGTACTTACATGTAGTACAGGTATGCATATAGTATGTACCTCTCCACAGCATTAGACATGTACACACATTTGAACTACTGCATGGTGTGGACTCTCACCTGTGTGTCCGAGTGTTCTCTGGTCAAAGACTTTGGAATTGACATGGTTCGTTTAATCCCCACTTCCCTTGATGAAGTTCCATCTTGCTGCTGCTGCTGCTGCTGCTGTTGTTGTTGTTGTTGTTGTTGTTGTTGTTGAATAGATACTAGCTCATTCTGGGTTGTTTGGAGTCTATCTTTCAGACCGTCAACTATTAATCTGTGTTCTTTCTGTATGGATGTCATTTGTTCCTATGTAGTGCAAGCAATGGGTACAATATGAGTGCAAAGTGTGTAAGTGCGTGCGTATGTGTGTGTGCATTATAGTGTGAGGTGTGTGTGTGCATTAGTGTGAGGTGTGTGTGTGCATTAGTGTGAGGTGTGTGTGTGCATTAGTGTGAGGTGTGTGTGTGTGTGCATTAGTGTGAGGTGTGTGTGTGTGCATTAGTGTGAGGTGTGTGTGTGTGCATTAGTGTGAGGTGTGTGTGGTCCTGGTCAGCATCCATCCATTCTTCCTCCTTTCACCTTGTAAGCTTGTGATATGTGTTGAATCTCCTGCCTTAGCTGAGTCACTAGCTCCTCTTTATCATCCTCAACAGTCTTGTGGTGAGAGACAAGCTCCTCCCACTTCTTCTTCCACTGGTTCCTGGCATCCTGGTATTCTTCAAGCAACTGGATATGCAATCATGTGACATTCATGTGTTAGTCAGGTGAGCTGTTATAATGGTGGAGGTACATGTATCGGTTTGGGAAGTTCATTATGTCACTTTCCCAACATGTAAACTGTAGGAACCATGGGAACCGTTGCCATGACAAATATAGTCAAACAAATGTAAGGAATCCCAAGTCTGTGAGATGACATCATCGTCATTAACAAGACACAGCTTGTTAGAAAACATTTGAAGGAGCTTCTTTATGGGGGGAAATCGCAAGTCGTATACCACAGGAACCATAGAAACCATTGCCACGATAATATATCATACGTACACAACTCACACATACTACATCACATTACAAGTTGTAAGAACCAATAACAGATCCAATCTGCTCTCACTTGTTCATGTCTCTTTGCTAGCTGGCTATGCTCTTCGGAGAGGTCCTCTAGATCGGCAAGAGCTGATGTCACCCTGTCACTGCATATGGAGAGGAAGAAGAATACACTGACACACACTACACAGTAGCCAGCCTACAGTACAACAAGGACATCGTAGCTACCTTGAGGTGTGCAGGTCATGTTGCAAGCTGGAGATTTGTGCTTCATAGCTTTGTCTGTGAGATGGAGGAAGATAAGTAAGTGGTATGCTGGTTGAACTAACACACACTACACATCCACACCCACACACTCACCACACACGCATGCATGCACGCACGCACGCACGCACGCACACACGCACACACCCACACCCACACACCCACCACACACACACACACACACATACATACACACACACACACACACACACATACACACACACACACAACACACACACACACACACACACAACACACACACACACACACACACACACACATACCGCATTTCGGCTTCAATGTCTTTTGAATTAGGTCCGACTGTTTTCTGCTTCAACACACTCTGAGCACGAACCTGAGTGAAGGAAACAGGTTAATGAAAATGAACATGACATACAGTGTAACTTGTTCAGTTAGTGCCATGGTTAGTACCAACTCCTGCTAATACATACACTTCACCCAGTCCTAGCTTATATACTACTAAGTATATCAACCAGTACTGATAGTACCACCATAAGAAGTACAGGTTTGGAGTCCCCTTTCAAGGTATGTACTTACTAAGCAAGTTTGACCAAAACACCCTCAACCTACAGGTAAACAAGAGTTATCAAATATACATGAATCCAGACTACTTTCTTTTGAGTGTTCGGATCTTTACAGGTTATGGAACTGGTAGTACCAAATAGCAGTAAAACCACAGGACAATAAAACTCTGTAACACATAGCACAATTCTTACCTTGTAGCTCTCAAACTCCTCATCTCTTGCTCTCAGTGTCTCTCTTACAGCCGCAAGATCCTCTTGCAAGCTTCTGGTTCGGCCCTCCTGCCTCCTGAGACTTGACTGCAAAGACTCCGTGGAGGACTGGTGCTGCTGAGAGGAGACCTCCATCTTCATGACCAAGTCCGCCACTTGGACCTACGTGTCACGTGTGAGGAGGGAGGGAGATGTAACTTGCTGGCATCATACCGACATTAGGTTCACATCACAGGGGTGTATGTGACTGCAACCTTTGCTATCAATTTGGTCCAACGCTCACTTCTGGTTCACATACAGAACACACTCTATGTACTGTATGCATGCACAGTGTGAGTATATACACAATGGATCCCATTCAATCTCACATAGTGTAATAAGTAGGATAGTAAGTTACAGGGAGTGTGTCTCTTGGTACATACGTACATCATTGGATTTGAGCCATGATAAGATTTTCCAAGAGAACAATCAACTTCAGGTAGACCTCACCTTTGCCTCTTCACCGGCTAGTCTTTCTTCCTCAATCTGAGCCCTGAGTTCAGACATCGCCCTCTCTTGTTCCGCTTCCTTCTTCCTCGATTCAGTCAGTTCATTCCTGGTCTTCACCAAAAGCCCCTTCATCTTTGCCATCTTCTCTTCAGTCTTACTTTTGGCCTCCTTGGCTTCACCTGAAGAGGGAAAAAAGTTACATTGAATAAGCTGGAGAAGTGTGTTCTTCACTTTGAGCGAGAGAGGACTGATACATACCCAGGGATCTCTTTAGTTCACTCAAGGTGTCTTGCTGTTGTCTCAAGGAAGATTTAACTTCCTCTAGCTCCTTGTCTTTGACTGTCACCTTAGCTTCCAATCCTTTCACAGTGTGCTGGTAGTCGGCTATCTCCAAGTCTATCAGATTGGAAGCCTTCACCCCCTACAGTCACAGTAGTGAGAGGCATGTATGTACAGTACATATGTACACAGGTCTACATACTGTATGTACATATTCTGTATACACACAGTACTCACAGTACTATGCATATGTATATACGCATGAATGTAGATACAGTATATATCTCTTAATACGTACGTACTATATGTGCACAATCCATGTACGTACATGTATTATACATACGTAAGCAGGTTGAATTTCAACACAAACATCAATATAATATTATATGTACTTGTGCTGGTATGATTAATCAATTAATCAATTGTTTACCGTGTACTGATAATCAATTCGAAAATTACAGCTGATTCCCATCTCTGGTATGTATGTACAGTATATGCATGTACACAAGGAATATGTGTATTACAATACAACATTTGTGGACATACGTACACGTATACCATACATATTGTATCTGTGTATATTTTATTGTTTTCGGAGGATTGTGTGTGCGTATGGGGTACAGTGAATTCTCATTAATCCACCAAACCTTTTTATCCGTCAAAATTTCCCAGTACCAATATAATATACAAGTAGTGATGATCCAGTTAATCTACCAAACTAGTTAATCCACCAAATTTTTGGAAAGTGAATTGCGGTGGATTAACGAGACTTCACTGTATGTGTGCATGTACATGTATGTGTTGTGCATGTGTGCAGGAAAGAATACTTGAGTATCTGTGTACATGTACCTTTTCTGACTTAACGAGTTTTTCTTGAGTTTCGCTGAGTTGATCCTTTGCTTTGTCAAAATTAGCTTGCAGTCTACCAACCATATCCTCAAGCTGAGCACAAACACACACAGTAACAAGATACTTTGAAATACAAGGAGCCATACAGTACATTCACCAGGTACTACCAGGTACTACAAGATACATACGTACTACTACTATGGAACTGCAAAACGACTCACTTCTGAAACTTTGCATGTTTTTTCTTCCAATTTGATAGCAACGTCTTCATATGAAAGATCCATCTTGGCTAATTTGCTTTGTAGATTCTGTGAGTCACAAGATGCATACGAGCACGGAGGTAAGTACATGCACAAACATACGTACACACCCAATTCACACCCGTATGCACATACGTATATGTACATACATACATACATACATACGGGTGTACAAAACTGTATCATTTACATTCACAGAGAACAATACACACCAGAATATGTACATACCCAGACCAGAATATGTACACATATATGTACATACATACGTACGTACATACGGGTGTACAAAACTGTATCATTTACATTCACAGAGAACAATACACAACAGAATATGTATAGTAATTAATACACACATCATGTACGTATGTGTACCATATAAAAGCTCACTCACTTCACACTTTTCTGTCAATTCTGCATATTTTCCCTTGTGTTCCAAAGTGGATTCTTCCAATTTCTTCTCGCTTGTCAAGAGATCATTCTTGAGGTCTTCTGTGGTTGAGGCATAGTTCACTACCTCTTGTTCTCTTTGACTGAGTGCACTTTTGACCTCCGACAACTCTGCTGACAGTGCAAGATTGGTCTCTTGAGTTGCTTGGCACTCAGCACACGCAGTCTGTGGTTCAGATGTGGGACAAATCTTAAACTCAAACAGCTGAAGAACTGACTACGACCGAGCACTAACATGCAGTGGATTACTGTAAACACGGTACAAACATGTACACACTGCAGTGGATACAGAACACAGGTGTATGGTTGTACATAATCAGTACATGTATGCAGTTTCTACAGAGGTTAGGCTAGACAGAGGCTTACATGCATGTAAATGCATGCATGTACACCTACACACACAGAGAGAATACACACAGACACAAACAACATGCTAATGTACACACACTCAAAAACACAATACACACCTCAAGTTTCTTCTCAGTTGAAGAGAGTTGTTCACTCAGAGAGGCTATTTTGTCATTGAGGAGTTTAACCTCATCTTCTTTTGCAACAAGCAGTTGCTCATTCTGTTCTCTTCTTTCATCCTCCTCTCCTTCCAGAGCTTCTCTAACTTGAGCCAACTTCTTCTTTTCTTCATTGAGAACAGTAAGCTCCTCTCTTAGTACCTAAAATGTTCAAGAAGTACAACTTGATCAATTCGAACTATGGTTGGCCATACACTTCACTCAGTCCCTTGCTCATGTACACTATGTCAACCAATACTGACAGTAAGTACCTTTGATAAGTACAAATTCTGTGTGTCTTTCAAGATACTCACTAAGCAAGTTGGACTATATTTAAGTTATATCACATCTTCTGTGTATGTACAATACATATGTACAGCTATGGGTTGTGATAACAAACTTCAGAAATGTGAAATGACCTTATTCTCTTCTTCAACGCTTGCTTTGAGACCAATTTCCTTCTCCAGCCCTTGTCGGAGCCCCAACAACTCCTCATCATGCTCAACACGGAGGGTCTCTAACTCTGCTGTCTTCAGCCTCAGTGCTTCCTCCAGCTCACTCAGTCTACCTGTTACTTCCTGTATTTCAGCTGTCATGTGACTGTTCTCATCCAATCTGCTTGCAGATTCTTCCTGTGCTTCCTGTACACCACAACAAGAGGAGGTAAAGACCCCTTGGACTGGGAGTGCTTTGTTCTCGTGGTACAACAGAGACAACAAGTAGACACACAACACCCACACAGGTAAGTACGTGCACTGTACAGTACAGTACCACTATCACAGGACACTGGTCACACAGCACAATAGTACAATATCCATGCACTCTGCAATAGAAGCCCCTACACACAATACATGTACTGAAATAGTAGCCCTCCCCACACACAATACATGTACTACAATAGTAGCCCCCACACAAGACATGTACTGCAATAGTAGCCCCACACAATACATGTACTGCAATAGTAGCCCCCACACAATATAAATTATAAAATAATAGCCTCTAACCCATGTAGGTATCCACAGCCAACACCACAGTCATAGAGTCACAACGTGCCATTGTTACAGATACATTAACTGAACCTCAAGCTGCTTCCGAGCCAGTGTCAGTTCTCTGACCCGCTGTTCCAAATCTTCCTTCAACTGACATATCTCGTTATCTTTAGCAACCAAACTACTTTGAAGTACAGCAAGTTCCTCATCTCCATCAACCTCTTCCTTCTCTTGTTCATCATTCAACTGAGACAAAGTTTTTTCATGCTTGTCTTTCAGTTCTTCCAATAACCTCCTTTGCTCCTCCACTGTTTCCTGCAACTCGCTTTCTCTTACTGTCTTCTCTGCTAAGGTATCCTTGAGATCCCTCAGCTCCTCCTGGGCAGCACTGAGCACACTCTCTTGTTCCAACAATCGCTGCACTCCCTCCTCCCTGTCTTTGACGGCAGTAGCCCTGTCTTCTCTCACACTTGTCACTTCTTCTTGCAGCGACTGGAAAGTAGTGAAGAAAAGTAAGGACAGCCATCAACGACCATAATTGAATTAGGATTGATCCTTCCAAGTAGAAAGTTCTAGTCAACTTAGCAGACTACTACACTGTAATGTGACATGGTAGCTGTGGTAGCCATTGGGTTCACACTAAACAAGATTCACTCCAGGTACTGCCCACCTCTAGTTCCTTCAACAAAGCTTCATTCTTGCTCTCTTTCTCTTCAAAACATTCTTTTGATTTTGTAAGCTCTTCCTGAAGTGTCTGATTCTGGCTCTTGACATCATCCAGTGTAGTAGTCAGCCTCTATCAGTGAGATGTGTGGACATCCATTGTTTAATACATACTTATAAAGGCAATCGAACATACAGACAATATGTGTATATGTACAGGTATGTACATGCTCCTTTGAATATAGCAAACACACACCCACACGCAAACACACACATACACAAACACACGCATATGCAAACACACACACACACACATACACACACACACACACACACACACACACACACACACAATACTTTTCCATACCTACGTACATACTTCCATACCTTAAGGTGCTTCTTGAGTTCCAGCTCTCTCTTCTTCGACGTTTCCTTTAGTTCTTTACAGTTTGACTCCGCCTCTTCCAGCTTAAGCTTCAGTCTTTCCACTTCCTCGCTGTCCCCACCCTCCTGCAGCTGCTGGAAGGAGGGAACAATCAGCTATGGTACATGCAGAACTATTGGCTTAATGTACAGTTAGAATGTATGCACATAATATATGCATGCATGTGTTTAGGATACGTGCAGATGTGTGTATGTACTAGCACAGTAAATATATACAGTAAATATATGTATGTGTGTGTATTACATAGTACATTACATGTGACATATACTGTATATGTACCAGTACGGTACATAACATGTACATGCCTACATGCAGTACAAGGTAGAGTAAAACGAACAGAACACAATCCCGAGACCTCATCTGTCTTCTCTGTCGCTTGTTCACTCAATTCCTGACAGCGTTTCTTGGTCTCAGCGAGCTCCATACTGAGCTCCTGTGGATAGAGAAATTGATACCAAGCATCATGCACAGTTGAACATGCTGCATGGACAAGCTTACAGTACATGAGGAAACAAAGTGTGGAATTTATGCTGACCTCAATTTTATCACCAGATGTGCTTTTCTCTTGTTCCAACATTTGCTGCGTACATAACAACTTCGTATTCAAACTTTCGACTTGACAAGAGAGCTCCTGAAGAATGGTGATAACGTAACAACTGTATACATTACATACAGTACATACCACACATAGAAAACATACAGTACATACAGCCTGTACACATATACATACAGTACAGAGACTACCAGAGCCGAGAGGACATTTTACATTGAGTAGTAGGCAGAGTTAGTTAGTTGGCAAGGGCCACAGTGATGGGGTGTAAAATTAAAATGTCTGTTGCTAGAACAGAGTCTAATTCAGGTTATAAAGACCTACTTAAACTAAGACCTAAAGAGATACTGTATACCTATGCATGGTACCTAGAGGGGTTACTATGTATGGCCTTGGGCAAACATTTCAATGGATGCAGTGGACCTGCTGGTAGAGACCACTCCCCGCCAAGAAGAAACACTCTACACACACACACACACACACACACACACGAGCATGGACATCAGTGGTGGTAACTAGCACATCAGAAAATGCTACATCAGTAAGAAATACTTTCAATTGTTACACATCAAGCAATATCTTTATACCGCTGCTCTCTCCAGGATATCAGGTGCAAAGGGTATACATCCTGTATGTTGACTACATCTACTTTACATCAGTTTTAATAGCATTTGTATTAGATCTATTGTGGTCAGTTGTAACAGGGTTACTTCTTGTGTGTGTGTGTGTGTGTGTGTGTGTGTGTGTGTGTGTGTGTGTACTTTAGAAGCATTCCTGACATTGAATAATGTGAAAAGTACTATTTGATTGGAAGAGGCTGGAGGGTACGCAGGTAAAGGGCTGTCAATGAGCACAAAAAGGGCACATGATGGCTCCAAAGGGTACCATGTCCCCAGGAAGGTGGCTGGAGAGAACACTGCAACATATCTAGTCCAATGTATGCTGTTTACACTCAAAGAACATACGTCTCTTTCATTCCTGAGCTGGGTACACATCTGTTTCATTTGACGCTGCTCCTCTATTTTCTTGTCATTCTGACTTTTCAGGACCTGCAACTCTTCAAGAAGTGCTTCAGCCCCGCTCGGAGAGGATGACTTCGCTTCTGGCACTTGTGCACTGCGTTCTTTAGTCAGCTCTGCGTATCACAAAGAAATGAGTAACATGACAAGTCATATGACAGTCACATGTTGGGCCAGTTACCTTCATTCCGTGCTTTTAGCTTTTGCATCATCTGAGCTTGCTTCTTAACATATTTTATCAAATCTTCCTTGGAGAGATTTTCCAGCTGCAAATTAAGCCAAACATTCATTGTGAAATTAATATTGGCATACACAGACACTATTATACAGCACCATACTACAGAAGAGGAAGAAAAGTATCCCTCCACTCTTTGAATACACACTAGATAAACACATGATCGAACCTGAGTCTTTCCAGAACTTTTTATAGGTGTTCCTTTAGGTGTACTTGTGTTATCCTTGAGTGTATCTGCTTGAGGGGGAGGGGTCACAACCTGCTGAGGGGGAGGGGTCACAACCTGTGGCTGTTTGACTTCAACTGCTTCACAATTCACTTGTTTTTCACCACTTGAAGCAGAAATGGGTGATGAGGAGGCAGTGTCTCTACATGTGGAAATAACCCACATTCACACATCACCAGAAATAATGTATGTGAACAGTACCAAAAACAGCATGTGTGTGTGTGTGTGTGTGTGTGTGTGTGTGTGTGTGTGGATAGTAACATGATTACATACTATGTGTGTGTTGGACTATAGAGGTGTCCAACCAACAAGATTCTGCTCTGCTGTACATATGTACATACTCAACTATGTGTAGCCAGATCACGGAGGATGTTGGAACACGTACAGACATGCCAGGCTCACAATGTTCTACTCTACTGTACACACTCACTTGACTACATGTGATGATTGGCCAGTTGGAACTTTGGAGTTGTTACTCTTCTGCCTCCTATCGGTCTTCCTCTTTGGAGTACTGGTAGATGGAGCAAGCGAAGAGGGATCATGGTCCTCATCCCACTCACCCCATGCATCTGATGGTTTGGTCTTACTCTATAAAAATACAACATGCTGTGTAAACCCGATCTGAATGAAGTCTGAGGCCATCACTTTAATGACATTGTTAACCACTTGGTGTACCTGGTGGTACTATATATGAAGGCTATAGCTACAGTACATATTAGCTATAATTATACACACCTGTTCTGAGTGGGGATCACTAAGGGATTGAGACTGGTGTTCAGATTTGGAGTTACCCAAATCTTCTGCTTCATTTTGGCTTTCATTTTCTCCAAAATTTAAAGATTTACTCATCTCTGTTTCGATTCTATCGTATGCTTTCTTCAAGCCGGAAAAAAACTCCATTTTTGCTGATATTTCGCAATTGCACTAGTTCGCGGTAAAATGGCCACCGTGGAATGTAATGATGAGCCCAGGCTAAGCACCGGCGGGCGTATATAGCTCGTCGACCGAGATACGCCCAATGGTCCTTATATTTCTAGCCCCCTTGGTCCTTATATTTCTAGCCCCCTACCTAGGACTGGAACGCCAAACACTGTCGGGCAACTTGTGCATCGGTGTCGCTGGGCACGCTCTATGTCCTACGCAAAAAATTTCCCACCTGAAAATATACCTCCGACGAAAGTTCGCGGTGGACGCAAAAAATTCGTAAAACGATGGTATTTTGCGGACCGTCCGCAAAATAGAAAGTACCTAAAACGATGGCCTCTAATATCAAAGACAGCTTCAGCTGTTCCATACAGTACAGGCGGGACAGTAGCGAACCTCATGTCTGTCAGGATGAGTGGCACCTCGGAGAGCGAAAGTAGCGATAGTGAATTTGGTGAACCGGGAGTTTCAGAAAGGCGTCACACCGTGCAAAGATTCTCTCTCCATTTGACTCTAGAGGGCGAGGTAGACAAAGAGGAACAATTAAGGTAAGTAAGGGCTACCCGTTTGAGACTTGAAGCATTTGAGTAAGAAGTGGAGCCGTCGACTGTAGAAGCGAAGAGAAACACCTGGTGGAGTCAGGGAATGACCAGCTGAGGATCTTTCTGTTTGAATTTACCGAACACAAGGTCTTCAGCATCGCTATTCTTCTAGTCATCTTTGTAAACACAGTCTTTATCGGCCTGCAGACATCGGAAGAGATAATGGCCAAATCAGGTGAATTTACCCGAACGCTATTCAATGTTGCTGGCTACATAGATAGGTTACTCAAACAAGGATATCATTTTACTGAAATCTATGCTTTGATGAAGTACTTATGTATAAATTTGTGATGTTTACGTGGACCATAGATCCAGATCCATACAGGCTGCGAACGAGAGTAGCATTAGTTTATATGGCACTTTTGGCGCCCTCCATTCAGATAGATCACGATGGTGCAATGGTCAGATGGCGTGATCTCTAGGCTCCAGGTTGGGGGTCCGAATCTCAGACTTGCACTTTGAAAAAAATGTGTTAAAAGTGATAAGGGCTCACTTCCTGGTGGTCAGTTGCAATACTCTCTGCAAAGAGCCGTAGGGGGAGCTTTGGGACTTGTGACTGGTCTCCCAGGTAGAGTAAGTGTCTTCTGCATTTGCAGAATGACGAAGTATACAGCCTTGGGGAAAGTCCCTGTAAAGCTGTCCATAGGTGTGTTCTACACCACATGGGTGACATTTTTTAGTTTTTTTTGGCAAGCAAATGTAAAGGTTTAAAGCAGAAGCAGAAATAGAACTATTTGATTGATACACAAATGATCTATATAATAGACACTTTATGTCTGCAAGCATCCTGAATGAATAGCTCTGTTTGCATGGAGGTCCTGTATTTAGATCATCAATGTTTGCAGCAGCAGTGCACGCACGCACGCACACACACACACGCACACACACACACTCAATTCTACTCACATTGTTGTACATGGTTAATGTATTGTTGTACAGGTTGGTACTTGGGGATTGTGGACAATATATTCCTTGCTATATACATTATGGAATTAGTTCTCAAACTGTACGTGTGGAGGCTACGTTACTTCAAGATGGGATGGAATGTATTTGGTATCCTTTTAACACACGTGTACAAGTGTCATGGGTATACAGATTGACCTTAAGCATGTATGCGTGAGCTGGTCTTTTACGCAAATACAACTGTAAGTTCTACGCCACCAAAGTGGTGGATTTGGTAGTTCCAGACACTAGATTCCATTTGAGCACCCACTATCTCCAAATTTTATCCCTTCCTACTGTTTTAATGTACACATACATACAGCCGATCCAATACAGTAGTAGCCTTAACATGGTGCATATTGCCTCATTGTTGTTGCCAGCTTTGTGGATTTCTTGATTCCACTGATAGTACAGAACTTTGGAGCCTTCGACACTAAGGTGTTTCGTGTGCTTAGGGTGTTCAGGGCCATACGAGCTCTCAAAGCACTTAGGGTACTGAGGACTATCAGGTTAGTTTGTGGAATGCAACACTAACACCACTGCAATATACAGTCCAATTTATTTCGTACGTATGTGAACACCTACAAGGGCACACCATAATATGTGTCTCCTCTTATCAGAGGTACATACTATCCGTACTGTTTGACATAGTGTACATGAGCTAAGGACTGAGTGAGGTGTATGCCTTAACAGAAGTACAGTATGTACATACATACCAGAGTATTCTGCACTGTACAGTATATGTATGCACACATGTGTAAGTTTATATGTATATACATACATGGATGGTTTTCATTCCTACACCTAAAAGGTATACAGTATTTAGTCTTGCTTAGTCAGACCCTTTCGACCTCATTTCCAACCATATTTACAGCTCATTTCAAGAAATGGAAGCCAGAATGGGTCTGGGTTATGCAAGACTATACGTACAGTATCCACTGTACTTACTGTATAAAATAATGCGTAGATGTACATACCATACACACATTAAATGTACGTACATACGTATATTACAGGTTTCTGAAGAATCTACAGATAATAGTGGCAACAGTTCTGAGGTCCATCCCAGCAATGGGAAACATAGTCTTGTTGATATCACTTGTTCTGTGTATCCACCAATGCCTAACAGCAACTGAAGTTCACTGATCGACACTCAGCAAGATCTCATACATAAATGAGCATACGTTTGTTATGTAAATTTTCCCCTAACCAGCTCTTCATCAGATGTGTTTGCTGTCATTGGACGAGGTCTTTATGCGGAGGTGGATCCAGGGAGGTTTGGCAACTTGGGAGTTGCATGCTACACTCTCTTCCAACTGTTAACTTTGGACGACTGGTATTTCATGTACTTGGACGTGGCTAAGAAACACCCAGGTTAGCAAACAAGCATGGAGAATGCTTTTTTGTCATGTACATAGCTCTTCCTATTCCCTATACTACAGCACACACACATTTACTATGTAGAATTAAGTACACTGCTGTGTGCTGTGCTATCTGCTGTATGTTTTGAGAACATAGAGTTTTTACCGCGTTTTTGCAATTCTTCTTTTTAGATCACAAACACATTTTCATCTATCTTCTTCTGTTCATTGTATTGGAAACATTCATCTGCATTAAGTTAGTAGTACACTTGCATTGCATGTACATACGTATGTACACGTATATATGCAGTACTAGTGTGCATATTGTGTGTACAGCATGTACTGTATGTAGTATAGTAGAAACGTATTTAGACAAACACTCTCGAGACAAATTACTGCTTTACACAACCAATCTGGTGTACAGTATTACTTGGTTTGTTGTAATGGTGTGCATGTAATAAACAGATCCTGATAAGAAGAACATCTGATAACAAGAACTAATTTTGTGGGTCTCTTATGGGCTGTCTTAAAGAGTTTCTCCTGTATATACTTACTCAGTATACATTAATTATAAATTTCCATTGTTTACAGTCTGTTTGTTGCTGTTATTGTGGACAATTTGGAACAGACACAGGCAGCCGCTTCTTCCAGTAAATCTAAAAAGAAGAAATTTGGCCCCAAGGTACACACTAGTGTGTGCACTACACACTATTCAATGACATACAGTTTTGCCAAGCATTTTAGAGGTAACATTGGTTGGGTTGAGTAGAGTTTAGCAGATCAATATTGTCCTGTGTCATAATTCTATGCTGTGAGATGAAATACGGCAGCCAAATTTATCTATACTGTATGTATGTGTAAGACAATGATTGGCTTGAATATGATTTTGCTGTAACGTTGCAACACTATACACACACACATACCTACATTGTGTACGTAGGTACGTATGTAGGCATGTATGTGTACATATGGTACTGGTGTGTACAGTAGCTCTTCTACTCTGCACACAGGATCACCTCGATCAAGACAGTGACACAGATATCACAGGTATGCTGGTACAGTACAGTGAGCAAAAAGTTCACATATGACACATTTCCTCGAACATTGTGTATGTGCAGTTCTGCTGTGAGCCACACAGTGATGCAGTCATTTATTACATTCTCTACATATAATCTTGTACATACTGTGCATGTACTGTGTGTATACATATGTATCTACGTATATGTATGTGAATACGTATGTGTATGTATTTACATACGTACATATAGATTCTAAGAATAATATGTATTGCGCATGTATTGCACATGTATGAACTGTATGTAGGTTTGTATGTATGGATGAATGTATGCATATACAGTATTTATTATTATGTACACTACATATACTGTACATAGTACATATACAGTACATTGGTACGCGTTGTACAGTATGCCCCTAGGCCTGTGCCAATTATGGGTGTACACTCTGTATATTGTGCCTGCAGGAGAAAATACTTTGAAGGGGAAAAAGTACAGCGATGCAGGGAGAACGAATAGTGTAGCAATTGAAGACTACTACAGTCCAGAACAGTACTCAGAGAGGTACATTTATACTGAAATAATATAACTAACATGGCACCATTTATATGCATACATTGTGTGTGTAACCATAATATACATGTACGTAGGTACGTATACAGGTACATGTATAGTATGTTACTTTGGTATTGTTGTGTAGAGAGAGAGAACTGAGAGCACAGTACTTCAGCATCTTATCCTCCCTGGAGTACCATCTCCACATCCGACGACAACACCATCAGACAATGGAAGAGTTGATCGATTTAGTGGACTTTGTAAAGGTCATATCCATACATCAACCTACATATTGTTATGAATGTACAGTATGTACTGCTGTTGAGCTTATTTGTTGCAGTCACACCAAGTATTTGTATAAAATATACATACATATATACGTACTGTACATAAATACATATGTATATAAAGTTATGTATGTATGTATGTATGTATGTATGATGCACATATACATCATGGTGTACATTTGGCTATACGTAGTTTCTTCCTTGGTACAGAACTGAGCTGAGATCTACTCAGCTGAACTACTCCACTCAAGAGTCAGTGTTCCAGCATAGACAGTGAAATATATGTATATGTACACTCTTGTTGCAGTCTTTATCCAGTCATAATAATGTCATTGCATTTTATCCAAAAGTTAAATGAAACTATAAATTGTTCATTAGTATTCATTGACAGAGTTATGCAGGCAACACAGTACAACCAGCCTAGAGTATCCTGGTTAGTACATACGTATGTACATTTTTGTCAACCAGTAATTCAGTGGGCATCTGACAAGGAGACCAGATTTGGTAGCATACCTACCCATGGAAATACGCAAGTGCTAAGTAAGTTTGATTATAATAATTGTAGATCGAATAATCAACAGAATACAACAAATGAAAGTCGGACACAACACAACACAGCTGCAAAGTTGATTGTGGTATAGGGGAATGACGCTAGGTACATCGCCCACATATGCACTCGAAATCCCGACCGTAGAGGTCACCATAGTCACTGTCCACGTCGTCGTCCTCATCACCGTACACTGTGTCCAGGTCTTCATCCTCGCTCAGGGTAGGTAGGAGAACATCGGGTGTGGACTTGGTGGATGGGTGTGCTTCACTGCATGAGGGACCCAGTAGGGAGGGGAGGAGGCCAAAGTATATCGGGACACCACTTAGGTTGGTGTCGAAGAAGACTTCAACGGGAAATGAACCACTTTGAGAAGACTTTCCTCTGTCATTACCGGCACCTAGCCTGGTCTCAAAGAACCGAACATCCAAAAGGGCATATTCCTGAACAAAACAATGACAACACACAAGTAAAGGCAGCTCACCTAAGAGTGTACTTTATACAAAAGCAAGCGTGCATGTTTAACAACAGCTATCCATTTTCTCTGAAATTACCTTATAGCAGGAATTTTTGCAGAACAATATTTTCGCAGATGGCTCCAAAAATGAAAATTTGCAGATAAAATCTTCCCAGATACTGTGACAGTTGCGTGATAGAACCACGAGAATGCCTAATTCGCGGATTTTATTTTCGTGGATGTTAGGCCAACCGAGAAATCCACAAAAATTTGTCCCATGAAAATATCCACTATACGGTAACAGTTACACATACAGTACGTGTACTGTATATGTACATACCTACATACATGCACACTTAGTAGAGATGCACCTGCCTGGCTCCAATGAGTATCTTGTCCCTGGTATGTTGAAGGTTTCTAACCAGTCTTCTTCCCTCGTTCAAGTGAATTTCAGAGATCTGGACCGGTCTGCTCCCATCACCCCTCACGAGATCTGGAACACAATAAAGAGTCACATAACAATGGCATGCTCAACTACAAGTTGTCACAGAGAATCAGAACTGAAGTAGTATCCATACAATACATACCCAAGAACCCTTGCAGTAGTCTGGCATCTTTGCTCATGTTCTGTGACAAAGCAGGGAGATAGTCCATCCTTGTAGTGTCACTCTTGTAGTAGTCTGCTACGTACGCATAGGCCAGCATCTGAAATCACACAGCAGGTATGTACGTACATGGATTCAATACACAGAGGGAATGAGACGTATGTGTGTATGTATTGGTATGTACTGTAAGTATGCGCGTGTGGTGTACAAGCACCTATGTACATACAGTACACATCAGTTACAAAAAGTAGGGATGTGATCCCAGGAGCCCAAATCACTGGATGAAACTACCACACACATCACTGTACATACATACGTACAGTGAACAAGGGCCGTATGATAGACCACCTCCATATAATGGTCACCTGTCCCGAGTGACCACTATTACACCACCAAGTACACGATCTCAACTACTACTGTATGCACTTTGAAAACACGTCCATACAAAGAGCACCTACATAGACCACAATATGTTGCCTCTGTGTATGTATGTACATAATATATAGGTACAGAAATACATACAGGAGTGAGTACAGTAAGGAGTAAGTAAGAGGAGTACCTACACACCTTATAAGAGCTTGCCAATGCACAACAGGCCTCCAGCATGAAGTTGAACTGAGCCAGAGACAGGCCTGACACTGTGAGAGACGTTTCAATGCTGCTCTTCAAATCCAGCATCTGCTCCTGAAGCCAGAACAAGTACGTATGTACCTGTGACACCATCACACTATGAAAATCTCCCCGGGAGAGCAAATGGTTACAGGCAAGTACTACAGTGAATCATAGTTCACCTACCACAATTCATTAAGTAAATATGAATATCTAAATAAGTTTGTTAGATGATTGAATGTCCTGTTCCCACACATAAATGACTACTTACACGGGAATTATGGTAGGCAAAAGGATTTGATAGAGTGGTGATAGATTGGCATGGATTTACTGAATTCAGACAACTCACTGCAGACTTAATTAGTTCAGCACACTTGGAATTGTATTCAGACAGCTTGTGGTACTTCACAGCTTCTCTGCTGATCTACAGAAGTGAACACGTGTGACACACCAAACACCATTAAATTTTAACAGCTTCATGCATCATATGCATATCAATGTGATCTACTGTATGTACGTATGTACATACAGGATATTGTACACATGTAAAGATGACGTACACATGTAAAGATGACGTACACGTGTAAAGGTGATGTGCACATGTAAAGGTGATGTACACATGTAAAGGTGAGACACATGTACGTAAAGGTGATGTACAAGTGTAGATTATGTACATCTGGAGTACAGTGCTGTAATGTACGTAAATATAGCAATCAATGTACCTCTATGGTACAGCTGTAGTAGTCTTTATGAAGTGGTTTCCATGGTTTCAAGCACCTCCAGCAGAAGTCATGGCCACACCTACACACCATACTGTGGATGAAAAACAAAACCAATGAAAATCAACATCAACATCATTAACAACAACAACAACAACAACAACAACAACCACCACCACTACACAGACAGAAGCATATATCAGCAACAACATATCAGATCATACTCTACAACTATTAAGTACAGTACATCACGTAAACATGTACAGATGTTGTACTTATGGCTGTATAATACTACAGTAGGTAGATAGGAATTCTACTTACGTACTCAAATACCACGGGTCATGAAGGAAGATACTTGAAAAACGGAATCAGTATTTGAGTACAGGGTCAGAAATAGAGCAAGTCAAAACATAAACCGCACAATCACACAAGGAACACTAACTGTCACTGTATGTAGCATCCGGTGCAGTTTTCCTAACACAGTAATATGTTTTGAACCTTGATTGCATGGGTTATGAATACAGTTGCACACAAAAAACTGACTGTAGACAACCGTCGTTCTTCTCAATTGATACAAAGCACTTTGGACACTTTTTTGAGATTTGAATCTCCAACAACTTTGACTTCTGTTCCTCGTCCATGTACTTGTAGTACCCTCCATCCTGTATCCACCTCACCATGTTGTCGCAAGTGGCTGGCTCGTGACCCTACAACATGGGCACATGCAACACATACAATAGACACATTGTGAAAATTCTTCATATCAAACACATAGCATACACAGTGTACATACATTATGTAGGTACGTATAATAATATGTTGGTACTGGTTCTTAGGCTAACGAGTGTCTAGGAATGCTGGATAATGAAAAATGGAAAATGGCAAAACTACATTTTTAGAAGTCAAAATGTTGAGTAAGCCAAATACTCGGAAGTTTCCATCAGGAGCCACATTGGGTGGTGAATTTGGCCCCATGGAGTCCTATTTACAGGAAGTGGCATATTCAGTACACACACACACACACACACACACACACACACACACACACACACACACACACACACACACAAACACACGCACACACACACACACACACACACACACACACACACACAAACATGCACACACGCACAGACGCACACATGCACAGATGCACACATGCACAGATGCACACACACACACACACACACACACACACACACACACACACACACACACACACACACACACACACACACACACACACACATATACACACCATGCATGTGTGAAAGAGAGGAGTTACTGACCTCTATGTAGCTACACCTGAAGCAGGAGACCCAACCACATGCTTGACATACTCCACTGACAAGACCTCTGGGTTTCCTAATGATGCTAGGACATCCTCGTGGGTTGGAGCACCACTTGAAGTCATCACTGTGATCAACAAACGATGTCACCAAAGAACTCTCAAACTATGAGCAATGGAGAATAAAATAATTTGCATGAACACACAATAAACACAATAAACATATGTACTTATAGTCTCATACAGAGAATACCTAGAGTAAACATGGTGTTACGAAGAACACATCTGTACACTAAACATGGTGCTATACAATGCACACAAGTACAAATAATAATACTGTTGCACAATGTACACAATGTATTGTGGTAAGAACACAGACTGTTACACCAGGTACCTTAGCAATGACTTCGTCATCCCCATTGAAGACTTCTTCAATAAAACTCCTGGTACAACTGAGGGTACATTGGTGAATTGGACACTTAGCATTGAGGAGCTGAGAGAAGTCTATTTGCGATTTTAAGTGTCCTATCCAACAGTCCTGAACAATGGGGAAACAAGAAATTGTGTGTGTTTGTGTACTGGGGCATATAAACGTATGTAGGTATGTATGTGAGTGGGTGCATGTGTGCATCCAGTATTGATCCATCCACTACCTCTAAATACTGCACCTACCTAATAGCTTGGGTGGTCATTATAGTCAAGTTGTACTATACGTACATTAGGCCTGTGCAATAATTGTGATAATGCAGTTGTTATCGTTCTCAACAATTGTTATTGTGATAATGATAACATCACGACAATACTTCATTGTTCACTTCCTGAAAACGTACACGTCAGTGGTTTTTAGCTCGAAAACTAGACTGAATTGATTTGTATATTGCTAAAACATAACATTATTAATTTAACAGTTTATTTACTTTCAAACACGTTTTAAAACTAAGTCTAATGTTGTTAATTTAATCATTATAGAATGATTAAAATCAAGGTACTACATAACTATTGCAATAATAGTGATAATGATGTCTATCATCGTGATGTAGGTTTTACCATTATCACACAGGTCAAATGAATGCATGTACTCATCAGTTCTTCTGATTTCCACATTAGTCTCTTACCCTGCAACATCCATGGTTACAATCCAGAGATAATGGATCATTGAGGGGACCCAAACAAACTGGACATTCCACCTTGTTGCCACTGGTGACCATCAAATCACTTGGACAAGATAAACCAGCCTCTACCAACAGAGTATCCAGTGTCCTTTCAGAGCGACCCTGATGCATAAGTCTATCTTTATTCCACTTATGATGGTGTAGTAGTATCTCAGCTTCACCAGTGGTCAGTACAAAAGCCTATGAATATAGAGCATACATACCATACATACACAAGTACACACACTTTATAAACTGGAGAGGCTACATGTATGCACTATAAGTGTATGTACACAGAGTACGTATAGTGCATACAGTATGTAAGCAATTGTATACATGTAGAATTTCAGAGGACATTGATAGGTATAGGGCTAAGATTGTACCTTGATTCTTGAGCACGAGCTACACACTGCTGTTACAGTGTAGCATTGTTATTCTATGGATCACCCCCCCAAAACATCTAATACCTACATACATACATACATATGTACGTATGTATATCCAATACTTCAAAACACTGTACTGCTGAACTAGCAAAGAGGGCAATGGATACAACAGAGTCCTACACCTTACTAAACGTATGCATCTCATCACAGAATGTGAGGCAGAGGACTAGAATGTCAAAGAGGAAGAGCTGTATGGCTGATATACACGCTCACATTTGCTATCTCTTCCACCACAGTGCTAATGTGCACTCGCATCTGGTGCTCGTTGAGAGTGTCTGTGGTTGCATTGTTCGGAGAAGGCAGATAGGGGAGAGGCATGAGTTGGGTTTGTGTTGAGGGAGCCGTCTTCTTTTGCTTGCTTTGCCGTGAATCCCCGTGTGCTGTTTGCCGCTTACGACTGCCAAACCTGGACCCTGGCAAAAATACCTACAGTGCGAAATACACCACAAATATGGGAACATTACACACATACACATATTATACCAAGTCAAAGCATACACAATACACCTAAAAATGTATACTTTGTAATACAATAAAATATGAAGCACACACACACACACACACACACACACACACACACACACACACACACACACACACACACACACACACACACACACACACACACACACACACACACACACACACACACACACACACACACACACACACACACACACACACACACACACACACACACACACACACACACACACACACACACACACACACACACACACACACACACACACACACACACACACACACACACACACACACACACACACACACACACACACACACACACACACACACACACACACACACACACACACACACACACACACACACACACACACACACACACACACACACACACACACACACACACACACACACACACACACACACACACACACACACACACACACACACACACACACACACACACACACACACACACACACACACACACACACACACACACACACACACACACACACACACACACACACACACACACACACACACACACACACACACACACACACACACACACACACACACACACACACACACACACACACACACACACACATACACACACGGACAATGCGTTTTATATAACATACATATGCTCTCAAACAGGAAGGAGAGTGACTGATACAAACACAGATATACAAAGACAATATTGTGGGACACACTACCTGTTCTTTGTCTGTAGAGAATTCAGAGTACACCACTATGTGAGGTCCCTTTTCGTGATATTCAAGATACCCCACTGATACAAGATATTCAATTCTACCAAGAGCATTAAAGCAGGAACACTCAAACGGTTCCTTATGACAACTTAGAGCTCCTTTCCTGCAAGAATTGATAATCTGGACAGGGAGCACATGGCATGTGAACATTTCAAAGTACTGAAAAGGATGTCATCTACCTGATGGAATCAAACAAACCTTTGATAACAATTCATCAACTGACATTCTTTTCTCTTCTTTCATTACTTGTATAATAGCACAGTCAAGAGTAGCTTCTTGTGCCTTGAATGATTTGGTAAGTACATCGTTCTCCAAGACCTCTTCAATGGTAGGCTCCTCTGGGTCATCCTCGTGATGAACATCAATAATTGAGGAGTGCAGACCACACTGTTTGTGGTTGAGAGGATTGAGGACATAGGAAGCACCACCAGGACCAGAGCAATCTCCTTCACAAAGAAGAGCAGTTTCTCCAAATGTTAAAGACTTTAAGACTCTTGCCAGGAAATCAGAGTTGATTTGAGTGGATGCAGCCAGGGATGTTACACTTATCCTCTGTTACCAGGGACAATAACAGGATTAAGGTATTAGCTGGAGTTTTCAATTAACAAACATAATAACAAAACACATAAACAATATTATGTGTTTACTGACTATAAACAATAAACATACATTCAGCTGCAAAACAGGCGGAGACACATTGTACAAAGGTCGACACCACTCACATCAACACTATTGAACTGCAACAGGACAAGGAGCTGAGCTGTTGACACCTTATAGAGGCAACCATGGTACTCTACAACTCCCCATCCAGAAAGGGTCCACTTCAGTTTGCGTGGCTTCTCATGAGAGGAAAGGTTACCATTCCAAGCTACAGATAATTGAAAAGGAATGTGTACATAGTTACAAAATACTAAGTATTCCTGTTTACAACCATGAAAAACCATCACATTAGAAAATGCAAGCATGTGTACGTATTTCTTATCATGATATTATCTTACATATAGAGTACAGTAACCAGATGTCCATGGACAGTAAGGAAATAAGTCCCACTTAAAACTTACCCATCCAAAAATCTGACAAAATACGAGTTTACAAGCTCACCTGATGTATAGAACTGCTGGTAGTCGATACAAAAAGATTTTAGGGGTTCAGGGAGAGCTGCTGGCCCACTAAGTTTCTCAAACTTAATTGGCCAGAATAGTGGAGTGAGAACCAGCACGGACAGAACACCCTGCTGGTAGCACAACACCTTCCGTTGCTCCTTAAAGGCAGAAGGTGGAAAGGGACCCTGAGTGGAGGAAGGAACCAGAATGGCATGATTGGGTATAACTATTCACTGTACATACAGCATATACAGGAAAGGTTGGCTTAAGGACCACCTTGGCATGAAGACTACTACTCAACCATGTGTACTCCTCACAGCAAAGTACACATGTACGTACTGTACATATTTTACATCAGTGTGGTGTACCTTTGAGGGCAGAAAGATGCTAACCTGTGTGGATGTCCTACACCCTGTGACAGAGTCCAGGTGTGCGTATGATTCGGAGGCAGTAAATGCTCTGGCTAGCTCAATAGATCTCTCCACGTCACCCATAACTTTTCTGCAAATGAAGGGGATGTGTACACAAAAGGACATAAACACCCTTTAGCAGTGGTACAAAGAAAAATATGTACTATAAACAGGACCTCTAACTCACTGAGGGAGGTTCCAATAGAATGCATTTGAAAACAAGGTCAGTAGAGTCTTTTCTGAAGACAGTGAGGGTGATCTTCCATGAAGGAGACGCCGACAGAAATGATACCTACAGTACATATGTATAACCAGGACATGAGGTAATTGTGAAGATTGTATTGAAAGCAGTGTGTGTGTGTGTGTGTGTGTGTGTGTGTGTGCGTGCGTGCGTGTGTGTGTGCGTGTGTGTGTGTGTGTGTGCGTGTGTGTGTGTGTGTGTGTGTGTGTGTGTGTGTGTGTGTGTGAGTGTGTGTGTGTGTGTGTGTGCGTGTGAGTGTGTGTGTGTGCGTGTGAGTGTGTGTGTGTGTGTGTGTGTGTGTGTGTGTGTGTGTGCGTGTGTGTGTGCGTGCGTGCGTGTGTGTGTGCGTGTGAGTGTGTGTGTGTGTGTGTGTGTGTGTGTGTGTGTGTGTGTGTGTGTGTGCGCGCATGCTCGATCATATATGTTTGTGTGTGTGAGAGCATGTCCATGTGCATATACATAGTGTGTGTGTGTGTGCATATGTTAAAGCTTGCATGCAAACGTACATCTGCATTCATCCACACAAATCACATGCAGTGATACAGTACATACATATAGTACTACACAGTCATAGTTGAAAACACAATACATACTGTATGTACGTACAAAGGATGCATACGTAGAAAGCACAAACCTATATGAATATTCAAACATTACAGTAGCTTCGTTACGTGATCCTTGTAACAGAGTAGCCAGCTTCTTCAGTGTGGCTTCAGATCCAGACACATCGGCGGACTCCACCAGGGAGTTTATGTGTAAATTGATGGCAATGTGAAACTATGTACAATGGCGGAAAGTGTAGTGTACTTATGTTCACAGTGTGCACAATACATGCAGACATTGTATCATTTGAAAGTTCCACATATGTACACACTTTGGACAGTACACACACAGTATGTGTGTACTGCAAGCACAGTGTACGTATGTGAAAGTTTACTATCTACCATCTACTATCGGTTTATCGACTGTATATTAGCTCAAACCAATATATCAATAAATGACTTCTATTGGACAGTGCTCATAATGAGAGTATCTACATAGGTACATACGTACGTCAGTATTCCAATACGTACATACACCATACAAAACTATACACTGCATGTACAGTGGAACCTGTTCATAGGGACTACAATACTAATGGAACCAGGGAAAGTTGGTCTCTGTAGACAGGTGGTCTGTGTATAGGTGTCGCAAAGTAGTTCAAGTGCTGGATACTGGATTATGTGATAGTGGAAGATCATGAAAATTGGTACATACGTACATTTAGTGGCGGCCTTCAGACAGGTTCCACTGTGCATTAAAGTGTACATACGTACAGTGTACATAGAAAGCACCTGTGGTGGAAATATGTACTGTACAGGAGCACCTTCGCCGTGCATGCATGTACCTTGATTGCATCTTCTGATGTCACAGGGAGGGGAAAAACTCCACTTGCCACAGCATAGATCTTATTCAAAAGTCTGACATCTCCATCAAACAGTCTCTCAACGACAATTTGCAGTTTCTCAATTATTTTCACATATTCACGGATACTCTCACCACGTGATACTGGGTTTGAGGAAATCCTGAAGAATAGTGGTTTGAGGTGCTTGCTGGCCAGATTGGACCAACACTCCTCCTACAAAACACACATACATGTAATGCAGTATGATCAAAGACAAATATGAACAAAAATGTTCGTTTCTTCAAACATTAACATGAGTCACCTATTGTACACACAAGTATACATTATAAAAGGGCTTCATTTAGGAGGTTAGGCCTCCTGTTGTGGCTATCTCCTCACAAGTGTAAAAGCTACAGTATAACAAGCATACACAGTAGAAACATGTTAAGATAAACTGCAAGAGACCCACAAAATGAGTTCTTGTTATCAGAAGTTCTTCTTATCAGGATTTGCTAACTATACGTATGCACACTACTACAGCAAACCAAATATTGCTCAGAAATCGTCTTGTGTTTAGCAGGATATTGTCTTAAGGGTGTTTGTCTTAAGAAGTTTTTACTGTATCCATAACTCAATGGTGACAGCTTATCTTGCACCTCTGTACAACAGGGACTTGTCCTCGTGTATAGTTATACTAAGTGCGCACTTGTGTTGAACAGTTGTGTGCATTTGACAGCCAGGTGTTCACAACCTATGTACGTACCAACTTCTCATAGCAGGCTTTAGCAGGGTTGAGTGTTGAGGAGTTGCCTTCAGTGTTTTCAGCGTCAGAGTCACCTCCACGCAGCAAACAGATACACTCAAAGACAACATGACACAACTGACTTATTGTTGACATTGCTATCATCTTCAGTCGTTGATCTATCAGTGACAGTTGCGATCCTGGGCTAGAATTGAAAGGAGACAGAGGAAAACTCTGAGAACTGGAACACTTGAAGAAAGCTGATGTGCTGTTGACCGGGAGATCCATGTTGTTAATGTACTCCTCCAACAGGTGTTCAATGGATCCTGCACTGCCTACGTACCATGGACACACAAGCACACGAATGAAAGGAGTTGAACAACAATACACAGTAGGCAAAAATACGATAATCGTGTGCTCATTCATGCGCTTATCACATGCTGGTGCACAGATACTCAAGGGTCTGTGAGTACATGGGTGCATGGATACAAAGTTGGTTGAGGTAAAATGGTATTCTAGGAACAACTATATGTAAGTTTGTATATACGTACATACATATGTACAGCTTGGTACAATATAATACATAATATATAAATAGTACACACAAATATGTATGTACATAAGGTAGCACAGTACAATGCAATAAGATACACTACAATATAGTGTAATACTGTATGCATGTATGTCTCTGTTGAAATGGTCCGGTACACTTACCAGCATTCAAGATGCCTTCAATGGCAGGTCTCACAAGGTGCAGTCTGCAGGCTCTACCGAGCTCCCTCCTAGACACTGGTGTGTGGAAGTACAGGTCAGCCAGTCTCTGCTGGTGTGTGAGGGCACCCAACAACCTTCACAGGGATTAAAAAATGTAGAGGATGGTTGCAATGAGCACACACACACACACACACACACACACACACACACACACACACACACACACACACACACACACACAGACACACACACACACACACACACACACACAACCTGCGTTGTAGCATGTCATGCGCGCACAATTTGTAGAGTATTAGCATCTGGTTGTAGATCATTACATAGTGAGTGTGCATAGTACAAGTTGCTGTTTATGCACCATGTGATTGTGCAATGCTGTTTGAGACCGTAATAATGACTGAGAATTGTGTCGCTGTTCTCAATTGAATGATCAAAGGACATTACGTACATGAATGTCTAAGTTTGTACCTGTCATAGAGCTCCATCGGCCTCAAATTCCCACTCCTCCATGTGGTCACACAGATGTTGTTCAGCAGTTGCAACTCAGTGGAAAGCCTGGCAGAAAACTGGGGCCAAAGGGACTGGTTGTAGCAGGTACAGTGCAGGCCTCGCAACCGCACTTCTGTTCTGTTCTGGGATGCAGTGAACAGGCAAAGGTATGTACGTATGTACATATGTACATAGTGTATGTATGCATGAAATTGGAACACTATGTACATGTACAATGTCGGAGTGACACGGGAAGAACAGTTACAGCAAGAATAAATGCTCCCAGTTGGAAGTGAATGGGAAGAGAGGATTGGGAGCCAACAGACACATGTGCACTATACTATAAAGAAAATGGTCAGGTCCTTCAGGGCTCCTCTTTACAAGAACATGTCTCCGGGGCACATCTACACACATATGTACAGTATGTACAGAGTACACGTATTGGTTGCAACTGCAATCTGGTGGAAAAGACAAGAAGATCAGAAATCAATGTTGGTGTTGTAGAGAGGCCCAGCTGTACTGTGGAACCCCCACAATCCGACATCCTTTTATCTGACCTCACTCTGAAACACAACCACCATTGTAGACTGTACTACGTATATGAACCTCCACAATCCGACATCCTTTTATCTGACCTCACTCTGAAACACAACCACCATTGTAGACTGTACTACGTATATGAACCTCCACAATCCGACATCCTTTTATCTGACCTCACTCTGAAACACAACCACCATTGTAGACTGTACTATGTATATGAACCTCCACAATCCGACATCCTTTTATCTGACCTCACTCTGAAACACAACCACCATTATAGACTGTACTATGTATATGAACCTCCACAATCCGACATCCTTTGATCTGACCTCACTCTGAAACACAACCACCATTGTAGACTGTACTATGTATATGAACCTCCACAATCCGACATCCTTTTATCTGACCTCACTCTGAAACACAACCATCATTGTAGACTGTACTACATATATGAACCTCCACAATCCAACATCCTTTGATCTGACCTCACTCTGAAACACAACCATCATTGTAGACTGTACTACGTATATGAACCTCCACAATCCGACATCCTTTTATCTGACCTCACTCTGAAACACAACCATCATTGTAGACTGTACTACATATATGAACCTCCACAATCTGACATCCTTTTATCTGACCTCACTCTGAAACACAACCACCATTGTAGACTGTACTATGTATATGAATCTTCACAATCCGACAACCTGAACCAACCTAATCTGATATGTTGTTTGTCACCCAGAGAGTGTCAGATTATCAAGCTTCTACTGTACAAGTCTAGATACAGTTCACACATACAACACTTACTAAGTGAACATCTTGGATTCGTATTTCGATGATCTCAAAGTACTCCGTCTGAGCCTCAAGAAGAACAAACGTGCCATTTGCCTCCAAAGGAATGCTCACACTATTCAGCTGCTTCTTCCCTTTACCAGTTCCTCCTTCAACAGTTACTGTCTTGGGCAAATGTCTTCGGTCACTGTTGGATACATCAATGGTGAGTCTCCTGCATGTAGGATATGATACATACCCCATCCATGAACAGCAGTTGCTGCTAATCGGATTCAATTCAGCACATTTGGAACATATAATTACTCAATCAGTAGTGCTGATACATGGTACGTATATAACATAAGTACAGTACACACGAATGTACAATATGGTGCTTATGTGTATGGTGTGTATATACTGTATATATCGTAGTGTTCGAAATTTTCGCGGGACATAATTTTTGTGAATTTCGTGAGGAAGGTTGGATTCACGAAAATTCATTCACGAAAATTATCATGGGTATGTTTAAAATGGTGGCCGTTTATACGTTGGTAGTACGGGCGACGTGGGAACAAAGGGCAAATGTGGGCATCTTCAAAAGCGAACAATCTTGCAGTTCTTTCCCAGAAAAATAAAACGTCAGAAGCTTGTCTCGACTATAAATGATAGTACGTACCTTGTGTTCCATCGTGAAAATAAAAACGCGAACAGTCCTAAATCGAGCGATTCACGAAAATTACATCCCGAGAAAATTTCGGACACTACGGTATATATGCATATGTGTATGTGTGTGGTACATACGTACACACGTGTAAGGTTGGTATGTGTGAGGCGTGTACTGT
Source organism: Chondrilla cf. caribensis (assembly GCA_964020155.1). NCBI lineage: Eukaryota > Metazoa > Porifera > Demospongiae > Chondrillida > Chondrillidae > Chondrilla > Chondrilla cf. caribensis. Next base: position 3,007,732 of record OZ026566.1, read on the forward strand.
ACATACAGTGAATTATTCTTAATCTACCACTGTTTTATCTGCCAAACCTTTATATCTACCGCAAGATCCCAATACCAATAAAATTTACAAAAAGTAATGTTGATCCAGGTAATGCACCAAACTCATTAATCTGCTATGTTTCCGTAAATAAATCATGGTAGATCAGCTAGAATTGACTCCATGTACATATGTACCTACATGATGTGTATGCATATGGTGTGTGTATGTGTGTGTGTGTGTGTGTGTGTGTGTGTGTGTGTGTGTGTGTGTGTGTGTGTGTGTGTGTGTGTGTGTGTGTGTGTGTGTGTGTGTGTGTGTGTGTGTGTGTGTGTGTGTGTGTGTGTGCTATTGTGTGCCATGTAATAGTCTGAGCATGCATGACATACACTGTACACGAATGGCATGTACGTACTTACATGCATGGTAAGCACAGTACGTACATGCATAACAGATACTGCATGTGTGCATACTTGACAATGCAGCCCTGGTTCATGTACAGCTTTATCCAGTGATCCCGATACGATTCCCAAAACGTTGACGGATTATCATCGGTCAAGAGATGCTTGGAATAATCACCGTTGGAGACGTCCATTTGCTCCCAACATCTACTCTGGGAGACAGTGTCCAGGGCCTTGTTACCTGTGAAGAAGACACAGCTACGTACTGTATATGCACAAGAGTGGGCATTGAAACAAGGAGTACATGTCATGACTGGAAGCCCATGTCATTCAGATTCTCACAAGGTCTGCTTACACAAAGCACAAGTGAAACAAAGCTATACATACGTATGTAGCTCAAAGGATGAAGCATGCACACACACACACACACACACACACACACACACACACACACACACACACGCACACGCACACACACGTACACACACACACACACACACACACACGCACACACACGCACACACACACACACACACACACACACACGCACACGCACACACACGTACACACACACACACACACACACACACACACACACACGCACACACACCTTCTGCCAAGACAGTCAGATAGCTGCTAAGGTGAGGGATAGCTGGCACAGCACATGACAGTCTACTGCTCGCCAGTGTGTTGACTACAGTGTTGTTGATCTCCAGCAGAACACAAGCTAATGACTCATTGCACTCCTCTAACATGTAACCTGTAGCTTCCAAAGCTGTGGTAAGTTCTTTTATGGAAGAGTCATACTATGTAAGTACGTACGTACGTACGTATATGTGGGGGGATGGAGAAGAGAATGGAAATGTCCGTTACTAGGTTAACAGCACGTGTGTTGAAAGCGTGTACTGTGTATGTTTCTCTCTCTCTCTCTCTCTCTCTCTCTGTGTGTGTGTGCGTGTGTGTGTATGTGTGTTGTGTGCGTGCGTGCATGTGTGTGACTTTGTGTTTGTTTGTGTGAATATTTGGGTGGATGGGAGTACAAACATGCACATACATAAGACAAGTGCAGGAAAAATACATACATATAGTTCAACAAATAGATTGAGAGAGACAAGGAATATGTACCTCTGGTGTTGACTTCTTCATCTCCTTCAGGGAGGTCAACAGCTGTTCCTCCTTCATGACCATCAGGAAATTCTTATTAGTGGCTAATTTATGCAATATGCACAATACATAAAAGGCAACCTGCATACGTAGAGCAGAACTCAAAATTCACTTCAGTCTTATCTACCGTCAATTCAAAGGATGTACATACAATATTGTTCTTAAAATGAATAAATGAAGTGGGTCTACTTCAGACTAATCACCAGCACATCCTGTACGTTCACATTTATCCCTAGTTCAAATTTGTACTTACATTCACATTCCCACACACATTCACGCTTCCACTCACATTCACATTCCCACACACATTCACGCTTCCACTCACATTCACATTCCCACACACATTCACGCTTCCACTCACATTCACATTCCCACACGCATTCATGCTTCCACTCACATTCACCTTCCCACTTACATTCGCATTCCCACTGACATTCACACTTTCACTCACATTCACATTCCCACATACGTACATTCACACTTTCACTTACATTCACATTCCCACTGACATTCACACTTCCACTCACATTCACTCGTAGTACTATACATATGTATGTTCATACTCTCACTCACAAGATGACCAGTTTTGCAAAGTGACTCCATCAGGATATTCAGTGCTTTTAGGAGACCTTGATTCAAAATTTCCTCCGACAGTTCATCACTTATGTTTAGCAAGGCCACAAGCAACCTGTAGACAGTATGCGTGTGTGTGTGTGTGTGTGTGTGTGTGTGTGTGTGTGTGTGTGTGTATGTACGTACATACAATTGGACAACATACACGTAAATGGGTGGAGTTAAGGTGGAAGATCACTAAGACTAACTTTAGTACATCTTTGGCATCAGAGGGAGCTACATTTCCTCCACAAATCATCTCTAACAGCCTTAAAGTCCCACCATTGCTGACAAACTTCTTGCCTTTGTCCATGAACAGGATCGAGGCACTCTTGATGATAGAGGGCTTGGCAGTATGGCTCACAGCATATCCAGTGACTCCCAGCTGAATGATCAGAAATTTCAAAATGTCCCCAATGTGCTTCGCCTCGAAGGCTCCATTAGCAAGCGCATATAGAAAATCAGTGAATTCATCACAATTCTTGGGCCAAACGATTACCGAAGTTGCTTTGGTTCTCTTCTTAGCAGTGGGCGGTCTGTTGGAGGCACACAGGCAGCTAATCCCCATCTCCATGGCAACACGTGCATCAGCACCTGGAAACACTTTAAAAATCTCCTTGACCACCTCGGGAAAGCCCCAACTAAGCAGTTTATCCACCACATTCTTCCCACCTCGATGGACAAGGGCATTGAGGATGCTTAAAGAATTCTCCACTGCAGACTTGAAAACGCTGAAGAAAATACACAAATTGCATACATGGTGAAAATTGCATTGAAACGGTGAACACTACGCATACTAGTCTGTATGTTCCATATAAAAGATTCAGATAGTACAATACATACATCAGAAATACTACATGGATCACACAATACAATAAGTACATTGTAAGTAGGCATCTCTTTAAACCACACAGTAAGTGCCTTGCAGATACAATCTGAAGTTCAAGATCACATACAGTGGAACTGGGCATCCTTTCAGTACTTTTCATATACTACAGAGGTTCCTCAATTCAGAGGTTATTTAATACACTACAGTACTACACTGGGAAGAATAATGGTGTCCTTAATAAAGAGATTTGTAGTAGAGTTGAAACAGAATCACATGAAACCGTGGATAATGTGCTTATGCATGTGCATACTTCTTCTGCCAGGATACCAATTCCTCGCTGTAGCTTTCAGCTACATCGCTCATTGCCTCTAAGAAGGTCTTCAGTGAACCACTCCCTGTCTTCAGTGCACCGCTGTAGCAACCTTCACTACTCTGGCCCTTTGAGGTGATCTGCACATGTAGCGAGGGTCCCTCGATGAACCTACTCAGCTCAGTGATCAGGGGTTCTACGGAAGAAGGCTTTTTATGGGACCTCATCCTCCTACCGTGCATGTTGCCGTTGATCCAGAGAAGTTCTCTGGGTTTGCAGTTGGCGAAGTGAGCGTGAAGACACTGGAGCCCACAGGACTGCACTAGAGGGGAACCTGTAGATCAGGGAAGGGACATGACAGCCGTGTGCATGTAGTATATGTGTCTATGTATGTATATGCATGCACAGTCATGCCAGTACCCACAATACAAGCAGGCACACACACACACACACACACACACACACACACACACGCACGCACGCACGCACACACGCACACACACACACACACACACACATGCACACACACACATACAGTATACTATGGGACACAATACTTCCTTTCGTGTACTGCCATTATAATCTTACCTCTGCAGATTTCCAGCAGGTGCAAAATAAATCCAAAGCTACCTGATGAAGCCAGCTGGTCCAATTGAGTGGAATTACTGGCTATTATCAATTTCAAAATCAGGAAGCCCATGAATACTTCATGGATTTCTCCCCGTGAAGGATCATCGGCCGAACTGAACAGTTTGGTGACTACGGACAACTTGGCTTTACTGGATCGAGCATTGGATATGGCATCTTTCATATCGGCGACCCTTCTCTGTGTCTTCTCTCCCTTGCTTTGATGCTGGTTGTAGACAAAATCGACCACTCTGTGATAAATCCACTCGAAAGGATTGGTTGATTTACCACTGAATAGAGCATTGATGCTGTTGACTAGCAAGTAGCTGTCATGATGGCCAGCTACCTTGGTAGTAAAGAACCGATCGACACCGCTTATCGACTTGACTTTCTTATTCCACTGCTCTTCGAATGCCTTGGCAACTTCATAGGGAGGTCTCTCATTAGACACTTTCCGGTATTCCGGGAGTGATCGGAGTGAAAATTCCCTCCACAGCCCTTCAGGGTGGTGAACCTTAAGGTACATCAGAACGGCAGCAGCATCTTCCAGCGAGGGTTGAACAGTTAGAAGGTCATCAAATGCCTATCAACATACGTACATGAACATGTAATATACATACAGTATGTACGTACGTATGTACGTATCTACACATGTATATCAAGCACTATTATTAGTTGATATATACACACTCTCTTGTATCCCAGTGCGAGGTGAGATCAAAGGCACTGCTGTGTGTCTATATATCCTGTAGACGCACAGCTGGGGGCTATCAGGCCCTATAGACACCCACTAGTACTCACAGGCTTAATTTGATACTTCCTAAAACGGGCTCATTGATGTTAATTTTTTGACATTTTGATATCTCCCAATTTTTTGACTGTTTGATATCTCCCAATTCTTTCAAAAGATGGATGAACATCAAAACTACTTCTTTGGGTAATGAAAAACATCACTCACTGTGGAAGCCATTTTGACGGACATTTTATTGTGACCTTAGGATCAATCATGGGATAAATATTGAATACAGTAAATACTTGTTAATCCGCCGCAATTCGTTTTCAAGGAATATGGCGGATTAACAAGTTTGGCGGATTAACAAGTTTGGCGGATTAACTGGATGCTCACTGGTACTTGTACATTATATTGATACTGGGAAATTGTTGCAGATTAAAAGGTTTGACAGATAAAGCAGTGGAGGATTTACGAGAATTCATTGTATAAGCCTATATCATTATAGAGTACAGTATGATCATTAATTTCAGTGAAGCTCTGGAATTTGTTCACACCTAGTGCCATGTTCACAACAAATCAAGTCTTGAACAATGGGTTTCCAGCCATGTCATTGGCTATTGCAACAGATGCTGACCTTTGATGAATTATGCAATTGGCACATCCTGTAAACAACCCTAGTAACCAATCAACAATGAGGTCAGAGGTGTGTATACAATGACCACTGAACTGTGGGAGGCACAGAGGTCTGAAATAATAGAGTAGTCCATTGTTGTACTTGTATTTTCCCTATAGGTATTCCCATTCATGTGACATAAACACACTACTGTATAATATGTTTTAACCTTCATGGGGTTGAACTTCTGTGGAGAGTTTTTTGTGATTTTTGCGTTTTTATTTTCACGGTTTGTGATGTACGTAACTACAGACCTGTTGCCCATCTGGTCTAAATTTTCACGGGATAAGACTTTGCGGATGGCTGCTGATCTGAGAAAACTGCTAAAATGCAACCCCACGAAAGTTAAAGCATATACGGTATTGTACATGCTATACTAAGAACTACTGCATGTACATATATGCACATAGATGTGCTTACTTGCACTTTGAACATGCTACAGACATCATTCTGTCTGTCAGCTGGCAGATCCTGTACTGCACACAGTAGCTCCCACCAGTGTCTGAGCGACACCCCTTCCTCCAGGCTTGGATCCAACCAGCTAGTGGCTTGTACGTTGAATGACCTCTGAAAGATACCACAGGGTCTCTGATCTGTGATACAACGAAATGAAAAGAGCTACAGTTACCTCTGCTGTTTAGCGTGCACATACAACATAGACAAGCACTCACCTTCACAGGTCATTTCCAGTGACTCAGTTGGAAGGATTCCAATGTGGGTGTATGGGAGATTCAGAGTGACACTAAATCTGTCCCACTTGATAACTGCTGGAGGGTGATAATCCACACAATTGACAAACTTCCCAATGTCACCAATGCGGACAGTCTCATAGCTCTGGATGCAGATCACCTTCATCCCATGCTTGAGAACCGATTTAACATACTCTGCATACTGCTGGTCAGTGGAAAAATCTTTTCTAGATTTGTACATATTTCTTCTCCTTGAAGGTTTTTGAGGGGTTGCTAAAATAGAAGCTTTTTCCACTCCCTGATGTGCTGATCTCTTCCATGTGAGTAGCTTGGTAATTTTCAAAATCAGACGGGAAAACTGACAGAACAATCGGAAGGAGGCCTGTACATCCACACTCTCCTGGGCACCAGTGATCGGCAGCAGCTCACACGAGCCTGCAGCGTGCAGTGGAAGGAGCATGCCATGAGAACTGTCCATGAGGCTTTCAGCATGCGACAGGAGCAAGGTATAGTCTTTTATGAGAGAATACACATATGGTATCGAAACCTACATGTGCAGATGAAACACACAATGAATAATGATCATAGCGTCACAGGTTCCACTGCACGAATAGCATGGTAATATGTACTAGTTGAGGAGGTAAATCAAGACACTGTTATGTCCAAGGGACAAACATCGCGTTCAAGAATTTATGAAAGGAGGAAGACCATCCTAAGATCATGACTTCAGTGAGAAATAATAGTACATACTGTGTTCTACAGCATTGAATTCCCAAGAAGGACAAATTTTGTGTTTTTCATGGACAAGACCCAGGCTGGGAAATAGTGATCTACAACATGTGCAGTGCAGTCTAACGGTAGTTTATAAGCCAATGGGTATGTCCACCAGCAGAAGGTAATTCCACTTCTGGTTACAGGAGTGCCATCTCTGAAGTATGGCTTTGTACATGGAAGGGTTTTTATTATACACAGTGAGAATCAAGATGGCAGGTAAGTAGCTGGCAGAAACAAATGTTGCATGAAGCCTCACAACTACAGAATATCTTATAAAATTGACTACATCATCACTATCATTCTAATCAGTAATCACTCCCCAAAATAAATAGTCTAGATGGGTGGTGCTCTCTTGGATGTGGTTTGAAATTTGTGGCTGGCATTAAAAGTGGGCTACAACTGGAGCAACTAGGGTAAAATCTCTTGGACTGACAACTTCCCATTCCATTCCAACACTCAACATTGCAAGGGAGCATCGCACTAATTTTAGTGAAATGGTAGACACCAGAGCTTCCAAGAGCTAGAAACAAAGTTGGATATGGTTCCCATAGTAACATACCACATTCAAATGTACACACATCACTATAATATGCAGTTTTACAATGTGTCAAAACAGAATACAGTCCAACTTGTTTGGTAAGTACTACAAAAGTGCTTGAACAGAAACACACAATTTGTACTTATTATCAAGATACTCACTATCAGTACTGGTTTACATAATCTAAATGACCAAAAATGGAAGCTAACTGTATGTGTTAACTGGAACGTGTGCCAAATTGGATTTGATTGATCAAGTTGGACTGTAATTACAGATGTTCATGAAATAGGGAAAATGATCTTACACTAGGCAGGCTCTTGATAACGCTTAAAACACCATCACTGTAGTAAAAATCATTGAATATCTGAAGAACAATTTCTTGCTTGGTTGTCAAGTTTCCGTCCCCTCTGCCATCCTCCTAGAGTCTTCAAGAGGATTTGAGTTCCAATGGATGGATGCTCTCTGACTCTCACAAGATGGTTGAGGACGTATCCAGCCGAATTTTGCAGGTCGTGCACAGAAACCTGCGTCAGATTCAAAACGGCAACCAAAACGTCAATGGCGCCACACTCCATGAAGCAGGGGACAACCGATTTCATATTGGCATATTCGTGCAGGAGGGACAGGTGCTTGGATACCAGCTTGTCCACTTTAGATGCATCGATATTATCAAGCAAAAGTTGCAGGCGTTTTACAGTTCGCTCCACATC
>OZ026566.1:3020788-3060788 GCA_964020155.1 Chondrilla cf. caribensis
ATTCTAAAACGCATAATTTTGGCAACACCATGATGGAGATGCATCATGATGAGGAGTTTGTATGTCCTGTGTGCATTGCTAGAGTTCTTGAAATGCCTACTGAGGAGTTGGGTACATCAGCCTATCAGAAGTATGACATTGAGGCCTGGATGCCTGGCAGGGATGAGTTTGGGGAGGTATGTACGTATATACAGCATACACTGGAACCTCTCTATTAAGGACACTTTGGGACTTTAATTTAGTCCTTAATACAGAGGTTTCCTCAATTCAGAGGTCATTTAATACACTACAGTACTACACTGGGACACAGAATGGTGTCCTCATTACAGAGGTTTCCACGTTTCAGAGGTTTGTAATAGAGAAGTCCCACTGTATATATTCTCAACTGTTGTGTCTGGGAGAGGGTGAATGTTGTTCAGTGACCCTTCACAACCCTATTGTGGATGGCGGACACTTCACCAGTGTTCAGTCTAACTTGCTTAGTGACTATTGCGAAGGACACACCACAATAAATCTTCACTTCTTACTGGATTCCACTCGGGTACTTACCATTCGTATGTAGTGGTTGACATAGTATACAGTACATGAGCTAGGAACTATGTGAATTGTATTGTATGTGTCCATACTTATATAGTAAGTATAGTATGGTACTATATTATGGAACTTAGTAAGTATCCCCATATGTGTCCATTACCTCTAAGGATACTTACGTAGTCAATTTGCAATGTATTTTAAAATATACCCAACAGAGTTATGGTGTTCAGTAACCCTGCCAATGTCAATGTTGATGTACTTCATATGTGGGGGTCACATTCCTTCAGATTAACTACCTGTAGTTAACTAAGTGATTTCTGAAAAACAAACTCCAGCATGTACGTATGTATATTGTCCATACTGCAGTCTAAACATTCCCAGTCACTAGTACGGTATTGATAGTAACTGGCTCACCTACCCAGTCACTTCATGTTGAAGCTTTAGGGGGTGATGCTCACCTTTGGAGGAGTGGGAGAGCATGTAATGCATGTCTACCCATCTAACCCCACCCACCTAGCCCCACTCACCTAGCCCACCCACCTAGCCCCACCCATCCAGCCCCACCCACCTAGCCCCACCCACCTAGGCCCGTAATAAGCCCTTGACACATATGTACAGTGTGTTTACTTCAATCCCATTTGTGTTGCTATGGGAAAGAATGAAATGTCACTTATGTCCTCCCTGACTGGCGTTTGTAGATCACTAGTGCCTCCAACTGTACTGAGTTCCAGAGCAGGCGATTGTCAATCAGGTATTCGGATCCCAGTGGTGGCAGGAAGCATTCTTATGCTCATACGGTATGTGTACATTGGACCACTCACCACTCAACATACTGCATATGTATGCATATACCAACACACACCACACACACAAACACACAAACACACACACACACACACACACACACACACAACACACACACACACACACACACACACACACACACAACACACACACACACACACACACACACACACACACACACACACACACACACACACACACACACACACACACACACACCTATACTCATGACATAGATAATGTACAGTAGATGTGGTACCGGGATACACCTGAATGTCTACTACATACATATGGTGAAACCTATACAGTCTGATATCAAACAAAGTGCCGGGTTTACTAGAGTTGTTGGGCCACACACATACATACACCTAGAATTATATCAGTAACTATGTTGCAAAATATATGCAGCTCGACTATGGAAGATTTGGTGATTGTATGTAACTCTCTTTTTTTTCCTGCTTCACTTCCATGTCCACTGCTGTGTATGTACTGTTTGTACGTGTGTCAACTCCCACAGGTGAATGCCACTGCTGTTGCAGTACCAAGGGTGATAGTGGCCATCATGGAAAACTATCAAAATAAGGTAAATTTACATTTAAATATCTTCCTAGTTCATTCAAAAGCCCTGTAAGTAGGTATGTACATAATTTGTGTTTGAATCTAGATTTTGGGGCATCCCTTGGCATGCAGTCGGACATATTTGCTTTTATTCCATTTTACTCTTACCCAGAAAGGGTCTAGCTGGCTCTGCAAGACCATGTTTATGTACACATATTACATATGTATCCAAGTATTGTGAGTATCTGTACTGTTTCCTGGTAAGGAAAGGGTACAATTCTATATGTGGGCCTGTGTGCCTGTGCCTAGTGATGAATTCTGTATGTACATGATGTGTACAGTACATGTGTGCACATAATATAACACTGAAACCTCTCTATAAAGGACACATTGGGTCCTGTCATTTTGTCCGCTGTAGAGAGGTTGTCCACTCTTCACTGGTAATAATTGTATCAGCACTATAGGAGAGTATATTTTTGGTTCCTCGGAAAGTGTCTTTCGTAGAGAGGTAATCTCTATGGTGTCCTTTATCGGGAGTGTACTCTAATAGAGGTTCCACTACATGCTTCTAGTAATAATGTATAGCTAACTGACTCCATCCACTAAACATGTATTCATACATAACACATAATATATGTTTGTATGTGTGTGGTTGTATGTATCCCGATGTTGTACTCAGGATGGGAGCATTGACCTACCATCTGTGCTCTGGCCTTTTGTGGGGATGAGGCAGATTCCAAGGCCTTCAGGAAGACACGGGGATCCCGGCAGTTGATGGGAACTTCCAATCTAGTCACAGTCCATTTAAACCATCATATGCCTAATTTGATGTCAATTTCGCTTGTAACTTTGAAATGTTGTGTAGTTCATCTATAATAATGTTTGTATGTGCATGATACATTCTCTGTTAAATCAACAATTCATTACACATATATGCGCATGGTGCGTGTACATGTGTATCATCACCATTTTATATAACATTTATCGCATTATTAGTTATTAATCATGGATAAATGTTTCAAACATCTTTGGATATACATACATACATAATGAGAAGACTGAAACCTTGTCAAGCTGTACAAATAATAGAAAATTTTACTGTAATTATATTTCAAATTACGAATTTTACAAAATTTAAAAATTAAATGCATACAATCATCTGTACATAGATGTCCATATATCCATCAATAACAAGTTTCTTCATATTCACTGATGCCATCTTTGCCACGTTCAACGTACAGGTGTGCATAGGTCATTAGTGCCACCAGCACCTTCAGTCACCCCTGCTGTCCTCATCAGCACACACGTCATCACCTTCAGCACTGTCATCCTCCATACACAAGCCATCCTCACTGCCATCGCCTTCTTCAACACTGTCTGATTCGCCCAGACATTCTCCTTCCTCTTCACACTTTGTCTCTGTGGTACGAGCTCGGCGAAGCAAGCCAATACGAATTCCTTCGCGAACAATATTATTCTCCGATACCTGGTTCTGGTCTTGTGGAAAAACCATGGTACCAAGATCTCTGACGTACTGGTTCAGGGCTGGTCCTGCACAATAGGTAACATACACACCCATGTACGTATACACTGTGTACTTATGCCCTACACAAGCATTCCATGATGCCAATGCACTATGGCCTCTGTAGAAGGTGGTCTTTGTATATAGTAGACAGAGGTGCTTAAATGTGGTTGAGATGACACAGTGGATGGCATAATATGCTTATTTGAAACTACTATGTGTGTATGTATGTACATTCACACAGTTGGACTTCTTCACAGCAGCACATTTTACAATGACAGTTTTGACTGACAATGACTTTATAACAAGTCTTGTGGGTGCAGATACACTCTCACACACAAACACACACAGTAACTACATTGGGTACAATAGAAAACTGGTTATATCGGGAGACAAAGTGAAAAACAGAATGTGATGTTCACAGAGGTCTGGTTGTACAAATGGTTCGTGGTGGCTAATTGCTCATACATAATTACATAATGTGTACATATTATACGTATACACATTTGAACAGCATGAGTTGAAGTAAATTAAAAAAATGAAAACTTACAGCAATAACAATACTTCAGAAATATAATTTTTTATATACGTACGTACATACATGCCATTTACATTACATCACATGTACACCACAGATGTGCATTACATACATAATATGTATGTATGTATGTACATAACACATTTGTATTACACAGTTAATTAATCACAGTAATCTACTACTTACAACTAATCATTTGAGCATGAGTACACTAATTACACAAATTTGTGGTTGGACGTAATAAGATTAGAACTAAGTGAGCAGTAGTATCTGTATGGACCTCCAACCATCTGTGCAATGATGTTGGCAGAAAGGGCTCACCAAAGGCTGCAAAGGAGCTGGTTCTTCTCTGTCTAGATACAATGTTCCTCTCGCTATCACTCAAGACACCACTCTCCGCTAATCTGTGTGCCACGAGGATTGTGGTTCTCTCCAGCTCCAAGCCAAAATTCTGTGAAAATGAAGCACAAAACACAAAAACCAAAATATACCACATATACACGCATGCACACACACACACACACAAACATACGCACAGGCACACACACACACACACACACACACACACACACACACACACACACACACACACACACACACACACACACACACACACACACACACACACACACACACACACACACGTAAATAGGCATACTTTCATACTATAGTATGTTTGTGTACTTTACATTGGGATCCAAAAACATACATATGTATGTATACGTATGTACAGGTGTGGAAATGAGGGCAAGGTGTCACAGCAACCACAGTATTGAATTATATAGTGTAGAGGGTCACAGTAACAGCAATGCTAACTGTTCATAGGTTACACATGTACAATTCGGATGCAATATGTATGTAACATACACATATGTATAAATTATGATATTATGATAATACATACTGTACATACTGATAGGTACGTAAGAACATACATACATACGTACATGTTGAACACATGCATAGTTGTACGTACTTGCCAATATTCTTGATCAGGTCCACCCTGAACATCACTGCATTTTTTGTCAGAAAGCTTCCCTATGGAGGCTTCCATGTCTACAACACTGTCTTCGCTGGGAGCACCGGCCTTCCGGTCCAGCAACACCTCCCTTCGTTTCATCAAGCTCATGCTGGCCTCTGAGATGACTTGCCGTTTCCTACACTCTGAACTGGCTGTATCGAAATCCTGACGCGATTTTGCATTATGTATTAGCCGTTCTAACGGTTCACAAGGCACACCACCGGGAGGTTTGTTGGAAGCTTTGAATTTGTTACTTTCCAAGTGATTCAGAAAGAGTAGGGTTACCCTCTTTTTAACACGAACAGTGCTGGCCTTATAACTCTTTGTGTGTTCTTTGCAATAAATTAAATCGTGGATTTGTTGAATTTTATCGAAGAAAGAGTCTTCTATGGAGCCGGGATACTTTACGAGAGCAGTCGTTTTCACAAAGCCCAGCCAGGAGTCCACGCTCATCAGCAGTAAAAAATGACGACACGTTCCACAACAGGGTGATGCGACCAGTTCGGACCACGAAGGAGGATCGCAGATTTCACATTCTTTCCTCCAGGTTGCTATGGGAACTCCACTGCATCTTCCATCCAACAGGATTCCTCTTAATAGTTCATATTCTTCTTTGTTCAAATACAATACATCGTCCTATGTAGAAACTAATCGAAGTAAACACGAGTTTCTGAATCAACGCATTCCACAATGACAGATGTGTATAAGAATCCCTGCAATGGTGTGTATACATCAATCCTCACCATTGCACTAACGTCCGCCATACTACTGGTCGCCATTTTATCATTGTTGCTACGGATACCGAGAAAATGGGGGACTGAACTGAATAGTCCGTGTACGATTGCGATGAAAAACAAGAGCACATGTACGGGATAGGAAGGATATCTACATCGCGAGAACAGTATGAGCTCTTCTAGAAAGAAGGAACACAGAAAAGGAAGAGGTATGAGAGTCAATCCAGCTTATGCAAGCACTGTCACTGGAATTTTGGTCCCGAAAATCTTGGTCCAGGACCATTTTTTTCAAACATTGTGCTGAAAATTTTGGCCCCCCTCTGAAATTTTTGCACTCGCTAGCAGCAAATACGTACGTATATTAAGCAGCTTTCAAACTGAACTTTTATGCCATCTACCCTAAAGAGACTGCAATCTCATTGATACTTAGTGAGGAATAAAAGGCATCCTGTCCTTTTTGTCGATCTCGACCTTCTAAGTGTATTTCAAATCAATTTTTACATCAGTCTCCTGCAATAGAATTGTAGGTTAAGCAGAATAAGCATACACGTGCGACCGTACACACACACACACACACACACATTGTATTATATATAAAGCATCCTGTACAGTACACCACACACACATACCTATGTACGTATATGTACGTATATATGTACATACCGATATTTATTTTTCAGGATCCATACCTAGTTATCGTCACACTGGGACCTTCAAAACAGACTCAGACTACAAGAGTATACAATCCAAGATGGCTCTTATGAAGAGCTGTAAGTCTTTCTACCACTACTACAATACTGTAGAATGTATGCATTGTAATATACGTAATATACACAACTGCAATAAATATCCAGTTAATCTGCTCAACTTATTAAATGCTGTGTTTTTTGAAAATGAAATGTAGCAGATTAACAAGAGTTGTAAATTTGTAAATTGTACATAAATTGACGTAGTGACAACTTGGACTGCAATTATCAATTAGACAAAAATGTCTGTATCTCTGTCGTAGCCCCTCCCCTGAGGAGGGCCACAACTATCACAAGTGTATGTACGTATGTATGTATGTACCTTATTTCAATATTTATATGCAGTACCTTATTTCAATATTTATACGCAGTACCTTATTGCAATATTTATATGCAGTATGGTGAATTCTGATTAATTCGCCGCTGCTTCATCCACCGGACCTTCTAATCCACCACAATTTTTCCCACTACCAATATGATGTGCAAATTTTATTTAAGTGAATGTCCAATTAATCGGCCAAACTCAGTCACCCACCATATTTTTTGGAAATGAATTGTGGCAGATTAACGAGAATCCACTGTATACTGTATATGTGTACGTACATACTACTTGTTACGGCAAATGACTATTACATACAGTAGAACCTTGTAAAGACAAAACACTCTTAAGACAAATTTCTGCTTGATACAAACTAATTTCCAAGCATTACTTGGTTTGCTGTAGTGGTGTACATATAGTAAGCCAATCCTGATAAGAACAACATCTGATAACAAGAACTAATTTTGTGGGTCCCTTGTAGTTTGCCTCAAAGAGTTTCCACTGTATATTGTTGCTTCCTTTGCCTGATGTAGCCTTCACACCACAGAAGGGATGGAAGGTGGCAGAGGAGATGATCAGCAGTCACATGACTTGTCACAAGAGAAGGATAGACAATGCTGAAAGTAAACCACATCAAATTGTACTGCAATAGCTGTGCATGCCATTTAAGGGAATAGTTGGGTAATCAACACAGTACGTACATACATACTTTACATACTATGTACATACATACATAAATACTTTACATATTACGTATGTACATACGTACGTACTTTACATATTAAATACATACTTTATGTATGTACACATGTATGTATGTGCATACTTATGTACTTTTCATACATAATGCTAAAACTACCCAAATAAGTACCCCCATTGAATCATGCAAAGTTTATGTACGTACATGTCTGGTCTGTGTTGAGTGTGCCATTAGTACTCAGTTAGAAGCCCTCCTGATAAGGATCAGTTGAAATTAATGTGTTCATTGTGTTTGGTAGTGTGAACTATTTACATACGTATGCACATATGTAGATGCATACGGTATGTACATCAGACACACACACACTCACACACACACACACACACACACACACACACACACACACACACACACACACACACATACACACACACACACACACACACACAATGGCATGTATCCTTTTGTGAACCTTTTCTCTGATTTTGCAGCTCGTGTGGATACATCTATGCCAACCTCAATGTCTCACTCTACACTATGTACGTAACCAATGCTAGTACATACGTATGTACTCATGCGTACATACATAATATTATGTACGTATATGACATTTACTTCTATCTCTCGTGTGGTTACCAACCCTTTTTACAGGGAGGCACAGAAACAAACCTAAATCCAATAACAAGCTAACTACTTCACCTTTATCGGCAAAGAAGGGCCAGGAGACAACGCCTAACAAATGTGTACATTTTAATTTGGATATTCCCGTAAATGGTCAAATTGACCGAAGTAGGACTGGTCATTCTGAACACTTTGAGCACAGCATTACTTCAAGTGAGCCACTAGTAAACTCCATTGGCAATGATACACCTAATCATACACTGCAGTCATCGGTGGCTACAACCGGATCCCCCTACATTACAAAAACAGCACAACTGACGGTGTCCTACCAGAAGAGGAACAGTAAGAAACACAGGGAGGAATCTGAAGGGAAACCAGTGTCCCCTTGGAAGCCAGTAGTTGCTAAAAGTGCCAAATATCAAGATTTCATAGGATTTTCTGAGAGCTCCCTCCCTCTTCCAGTGGTGAAGCCACCCAAGGAATCTATCGGCATAATGAAACATGAAAATTGCGACTCAGTTGATCCTCTTGCTACAGAGATTCCTGAAACCTTAGGGTTGACACAGGTACAAAGTTTTGCCTCTCATCAGGAAGGTGACCTTCAGATGCAAACATTGGAAGACAGCAAAGTGTCTGCAAACAGTGAAACCATACACAAGTCCAACAACAGCTCATGTGGGGGAGGAAGGTACAGCAGCGATGAATTTGAAGATGAATCTGAAGATCAATGTAGTGATGCCAGTCAGTCACCGTATGAAGAAGAGTGTGAACTGTCCACTCCTTTCAAGCTTCAGGTAGCAGGAGAGACATCTGGTGATGAAGAGCCAAAGGACCGGCCAGTGACCCATGAATCCCTTGTGTATGTTTATGTACAAATATGTATGCACTATGTTTGTCTTTTGTGATGACACTGTAAAGTACATTCATACCTACGTACGTACATTATGGTGGGACCTCTTTATAAAGGACACATTAGGACCAGCTAATTTGTCCACTGTATGGAGGTTGTCCACTCTTCAGAGGTGAAAATGTATTAGTACTATGGGGAAGTATATTTTTGGTCCCTCAGAGAGTGTCCTTTGTAGGGAGGTGATTTCTATTGTGTACTTTATTTGGTGTGTCCTTTAGTAGAAGCTCCTCTGTATAAGTAAGTACGTATGTACGTACGTACATATATATGTTTGTAGGTATTACTGTATAGATATCTGATACCCTATCTATGTACTGTGTCTTGCACATCCATGCATGTACATACGTGCACACATAAGTACATCTGCAAATTGTATGTCTAGTGGAGGGCCAAACTATGTGTGTGTGTATTGTCCAAGGACATACATGTTTGGTTAGTATTATGTATATATCTCTTATAGGGGGACCTGTTCTGTTGAGTCACTGTATCCCTTGTTCCTAGGGGGACCTGTTCTGTTGAGTCACTGTATCCCTTGTTCCTAGGGGGACGTGTTCTGTTGAGTCACTGTATCCCTTGTTCCTAGGGGGACCTGTTCTGTTGAGTCACTGTATCCCTTGTTCCTAGGGGGACCTGTTCTGTTGAGTCACTGTATCCCTTGTTCCTAGGGGGATCTGTTCTGTTGAGTCACTGTATCCCTTGTTCCTAGGGGGACCTGTTCTATTGAGTCACTGTATCCCTTGTTCCTAGGGGGATCTGTTCTGTTGAGTCACTGTATCCCTTGTTCCTAGGGGGACCTGTTCTATTGAGTCACTGTATCCCTTGTTCCTAGGGGGACCTGTTCTGTTGAGTCACTGTATCCCTTGTTCCTAGGGGGACCTGTTCTGTTGAGTCACTGTATCTCTCGTTTGTGTCCTCGATAACAAGAGATGTCATTGCTCGTGGGGTATACAGTGATGCTGGTTTGGAGTTGTTGTTTGCAGAACACATAGAGAAGAATAAAGGCAAATTGAATTTGGTGAGGTTTAGTATTTGTGGGGAAGAGTATTGTGTGGATGGTGTGTAGTGCACACATGAATGTATGCATATGTATGTACAGTATATTTCATATATATCACATATTCAGTGTGACACACACACACACACACACACACACACACACACACACACACACACACACACACACACACACACACACACACACACACACACACACACACACACACACACACACACACACACACACACACACACACACACACACACACACACACACACACACACACACACACACACACACACACACACACACACACACACACACACACACACACACACACACACACACACACACACACACACACACACACACACACACACACACACACACACACACACACACACACACACACACACACACACACACACACACACACACACACACACACACACGTACACACACACACACATACACACATACACACACATACACACACACACACAATGCATGTACTGTATTACTTACGTATGTACAGCATAGATACACATTCTTGTTTTCCATCTAGAGAGAAATGAAGATCAGAGTACAAAAACTACGACAGGAACTGAATATTTCAACAAGCTAAGCTTGTATTATGCTGTTTACATCAATTCTGTAAATATTGATATCCACAAATACGTATTGGCTCACGTATGTACTGTGCATGTACGTATGATGAATAGGAAGCAATATGTGCATGTACATACGTACATACATTGTACATATACGCACATACATACATAAGTACAAAGTGTAGTTTGACGTAATAAAAATATGAATGTGTGGGTGTACATGTGGACCTACGTGCCTTGGATGTGTACATACATTTAAGTAGATACATACGTATGTACATAGATGTCAGAAACAGGGACCTTGCCCTGGAAACTTTATGACCTTTATGGAGTTAAAAGTCATCTTTTAAAAAATAGTACTATGGTGATAGTGGTATACATACATACGTATGTTGGTGCTCAAATACAGGTAGATCTTTCTACTGTTCATTGAGGTGAATTGAGATCAAGTACATAGTGACCATCAATTTCACATGTATTCAGGTGAAATCAGTTTCATTCATTAACCGTAGTATTCTTGGACTACGTAGGTGTTGGGTGTGTATGTGTGTTTTGTGTGTGTGTGTGTGTGTGTGTGTGTGTGTGTGTGTGTGTGTGTGTGTGTGTGTGTTCGTGTGTGTGTGTGTGTGTGTGTGTGTGTGTGTGTGTGTGTGTGTGTTCGTGTGTGTGTGTGTGTGTGTGTGTTCGTGTGTGTGTGTGTGTGTGTGTGTGTGTGTGTGTGTATGTGTGTGTGTGTGTGTGTGTGTGTGTGTGTGTGTGTGTGTATGTGTGTGTGTTCTTGTGTGTGTGTGTGTGTGTGTGTGTGTGTGTGTGTGTGTGTGTGTGTGTGTGTGTATTAGTGCAACTACTCAATGAATGTATTGCATGATTCAATGGAAATATTGAATATCCTATGGATTCCCATTACAAGTTTCTATTATACATATGTATGACCTAAAGTACATTTAGATTATCAAAAATACACACACACACCTCAGACCACATATTATTTTCAGTGAAACTCGTCTCAGAATTGACCCCCACTACCCCAGTCTGCATAGAATCCATACAAAGGGTTACTGTGGTCTGGCTCTCCTGAGGCTGGCTTCAGGTCATGAATACAAATTTACACAATGTATAATCTATGGTCACCTGTGAATCTGTTAGCCTAATGTTGTTGTGTTTATGTGTTGTCAATGTCTCATTAAACTTGAAAGTTGAATTTGTGTGATGCATGAATACAGCTCCATCAGAGGCATAGTACACAGTAGTCCATTCGAATTCACCCTCAATGCAAATCATATCCAGAGTTCGCACGGATAAAGTTTCAGTTCAGTTTCCACACCTTGGATGCATGGTGTAACAACAACTACAGAAGCCCTAATTTATCACTGCCTGATAATACCTTGGTATTCAATCCAGACTGGACAGCAATCTGCTAATACTCCATGGTACTTCAGTTATTTCCTGAAGAGTTTATCATCTCTTCTTCAGAAGAACCATTTCCTAATACATTAAAGGGTTATCTGAGACTGAATATTAGCTCTACTCTCTGTCTGTTAGATATGGAATAGATAACTTCAACTGATGGAGAAAGCAATGAAGTGAATATTGGTGTGTGTGTGTGTGTGTGTGTGTGTGTGTGTGTGTGTGTGTGTGTGTGTGTGTGTGTGTGTGTTTGAATGTGTGTGTGTGTGTGTGTGTGTGTGTGTGTGTGTGTGTGTGTGTGTGTGTGAGCATGTGTGTGTGTGTGTGTGTGTGTGTGTGTGTGTGTGTGTGTGTGTGTGTGTGTGTGTGTGTGTGTGTGTGTGTGTGCACTGGGTTGATTTTACATACTCTTGGACTATCATCACCTCATTGCAAGCATTACATGACCAGTCTAGGAGATTTCAGAAAGGAAGGATCTCATCCACCAGACCACCCTCAGCCCATCCTGCAGACAAGCATTCTCTACCAGATATGTATATGACTCTTAAGGACCCTTTGTATGTTGCAAAAGTATGTATTGTATGCAGCTACACAGGAGTAACCTTCTGTGCATAACATGTACATACATGTACATCTTTATCATGTGAGACATTGCCTGCTTCATATCATGTACTATACCTTACTAGAGATAGGTGGCATTCTGTCCCACTTACGCTCTACTGCTGCACAATCAATCGCACACACGCAAACACTCATAATATCACCCTGTATGAAATTGTCCTTGTAGTGCTCATGAGTATTGTGGATATTAATAGTGTTGTATATTGGCCACATCCTCATGTCTAATAGCGTATATACAGTGCTATATCCGAGTAAGTGCAGGAAACTGCACTCTTCCAAAAATATACACTGCTATTGCTAAGATTCCATCGCATTAACAAGATATAACACACGGCCAATGCTGGAAAAACATGCAACAAACAAAACATCACATACTTTACAAAGTGTGTTTTGAATAACAAGATTCATAACTTTGTGTACATGTGGTTCAACTAAACTCAATGGCATGCGTATATGGGTGTACCCTAGAGATCCTTTTCGTCCATCATAGGGACCAGAACCACTGCATCTCCCTCTAAAACCACCTGCATTGACATGTATAAAACATAATATGCTATTTTCATTCCACAAAATTCACAATACACACTACGTTTATTGCAATACAGAATTCATACATCACTTTCCCTGCATGTATGGAATACTTTTGTGCTATATACATATACATACATACTTTATCACGCTGAATGGCCTGGCATTGAAGTGTTAACTTGACTATCCTTCTCCTCACATCACTCACAGTAGCAGACATTAGCAGGTCCTCATCCGGGAAAGCTATTATAACATAACATGATATGGCATCGAACAGAAACGTATATTATTGCTGTTATGACCTCGCATTATCTTAGTGACACATGCAAATGCACTGCACTAATGCTAATTTTCAATGTTTACACACCTGGTGCCTTGAACGCGGAACTGAGGGACACTAGGATACATCCCGGACCACCAATGTCACTGTATAGCAGGCTTGAAAATGTGCTGAGGATCAAATTCATCATGTTTCTCAATCCCTACATCATTTCATTACAGTGTTAGATTACCGACCCCAACAAAAGAGTACCATGAATAATAGGCTTCCCAAATTGTCCCTTTTTGGCATATTCTTCGTCCAAATGTATTGGATTGTCGTCACCGGACAATTTGGAAAAACAGTTCACATCGGATTGAGTAAAACTCCTTCGGACGTCAACTCGATGCCCCACGCTAATGCGGCGCATAGGAGTTGCGGACGACGACAGGGAACGCGCAGAACGAAACTCCACAGGGTGTGTTGAGCGTGCTAAACACCGCCACACGGCAGTCAATCGGGCGGCCATGATGGTACATTATAACTGCGTATTGCACCATAGATAATCTTGCAGCTACTATCGCCCGTACCGTGTGTGTAGACGTCATCAAAAGCGGAAGTAGTCGCCCGTCCATATATGGTTACATGTGCTTCTCAGCTCCACCTCCTGTATTCTTCTCCTCGTGCGTCGAAGGTCTCTCTTTAGTTTCGACAATTATTTCCAGCGACTCGCCAGTGGAAATGACAGAAGAAGTTGAACCACAAGTTATAGACGAGAAAGGACTCCTTGATCTTGCCTGGGAGCGACAGCAGACAAAGGTTTGTTGTGGATATCTCAAGTGACCTGTTCGCGCCAGATAGATAGATTAGCACGAGGTGTAGAGGATTACAATCGTTATTGTTGTTTCTGTAGACCTTTACTGCATGGTGTAATTCACATCTGAGGAAAGCTGGACAAGCCTTCCTCATTGAGAAGATTGACGAGGATTTTCGCGATGGCATTAAGCTTTTAAAACTCCTGGAGATAATCTCCGGCGACAAGCTGCCTCCAAGGGAGAAGAGGATCAAAATGCGAGTTCACAAGCTTGCTGTCATCCAACAGGGCCTGGAGTTCATCGCCAGCAAAGGGGTCAAGCTGGTGGGGATCAGTGCAGAAGGTGATCATGATACACAACACAGCTCAGATTTACAAACGCCGACTAGTTTGCTAACTAGTTACCGAAAATTCGCACGACTTTCGCGCGAAATCTCTTGCGTACTAGC
This sequence comes from Chondrilla cf. caribensis, assembly GCA_964020155.1. Classification (NCBI taxonomy): domain Eukaryota; kingdom Metazoa; phylum Porifera; class Demospongiae; order Chondrillida; family Chondrillidae; genus Chondrilla; species Chondrilla cf. caribensis. The sequence goes on from OZ026566.1 coordinate 3,035,482, forward strand.
TTAGGCATGTATGTGACATCTGCTTGTGCACCCAGAGTGGTGCTCAGTGAGATCCAAGGATCACCTACTAGCTCACCATTTGCCTACATGTAGCTGGATATGTGCGGATACACACCATTACGGACTTCAACCCATGTCACTATAAACCTATGAAAAATTATAAATTTGTGTTAAAATAACTGTGGGTGTACAGGTCAGCTCAACCCTCTGCTAGTGTTGTAATAATATTTCCCTAGAGTTAACGATATTTATGGTCAGAGGTCTGTCACTTTGACAACAATGCTTGTGGGCGGGGTCTGCAGGCCTTTCTGACTATATTTGGCAATAGCCAATGAAATGCTATGCTGGGATGCTACAGTAGTGCCTCTGTGTTTGTTGACTTGATAGGTTTTCCTCTGCTGAGAATAGGAAGTAGTGGGTATACACAGCCTGTACCACAATGCCATTGAACTATGGAGAATTTAATGAAATTAATAGTGGTTTGGACCTACTCTTGTGATGGAGTGTGCTGGCCAAGGGTAACCTTATCTGAGATAATGTGTGAAATCATGGCACCAAACATGACACTGTTGGGTTTGGTATCATTGTCTGTGATTTCAAGGGCATTGACAGTCTTTGTTGGTCTGCACAGTGTTGCCCTTCGACATAGGCCATCTCCAGTATCCTTCCACATGTGTCATAGATGCACCTCTCTTATGATGCACTATTGTGCTGTATTATTGGATAGCCCTGTGAATAAAATATTTACTTGGATAAAATTGTCACTTGGTTTATCTTGGGGCTGGTCTCACAGGAAGAAAGACCAGGTTTGAGTTTGTATCGATGTGATTGACTGTCCACAGCTGATGTTTAGGAACAAATCACAATGTGCGCTGCATGTACACAGTACATGTAGACATTGACAGTGAAGCATGTGTGCATGAACACCACGTTGGTTGTGTTTACGGTGTGACAATCTTTTCAATTGCTTTACAATTCGTTTCCTCAACCTTGCAGAAATCTGTGATGGTAACAAGAAGCTGACCCTGGGAATGATCTGGACCATCATCCTCCGTTTTGCCATCCAAGACATCTCTGTCGAAGAGATGTCTGCCAAGGAAGGTCTCCTCCTCTGGTGCCAAAGGAAAACACAGCCATACAAGAATGTCAATGTCCAGAACTTCCACACAAGGTGTGTGCTGGTGTATGTGGCATATACAGTGTCAGGGATGTATTGCCGTACCAAGATGTGTCCAGTGTAAACTGTACGTATGTACGTATCATGGTTTGCATAGTTTTCATTCTACTGGTATGTTCATCAAGTATTTGTGGTGATGTCGCTATGATGTTTCAGGGGTTTCTTCGGGTGGACTGCACGGTGAATTTGGTGAAGTTAGTTCCACTGTTATAGTGCAATCCATGGAGATGGTGTACGACACTTCAACTTAGTGCAGGTGTATGTGGTGGCCCTGCTGTCTCCCCGAATTAGACCCCCTCTCCTAAATGGACCTCATGGGGGAAGGGGGGGGGGATTCAGCACCCTGATCGGACCTGAGAGAGTTTTAGTTTTTCAGGTTGCTTTTCACATCTGGGTTGATATACATTGATATGCAAGCAATGAAGACATAGCATGGTCCCCATGTGCATACTAGATAATAGTGGCACACTGTGACAATATCTTATCCATGTAACACCTAACAGTTCTAAAGTACTTTGTTTAGTCAGTTCACTCGGTTGAATGTAAGTGGTAACCATTAATGTGTATTCTGTATTTTGCACAGCTTCAAGGATGGTTTGGCTTTCTGTGCCCTTATCCATCGCCATCGTCCAGAGCTCATTGACTACGACAGCTTGAAGAAGAGCGAAGACCTCCACAACTTGAATTTGGCCTTTGATGTTGCCGAGAAGCATCTCGACATTCCTCGTATGTTGGATGCTGAAGGTGCGTACAAGAGTAATTTGTGGACAGAAGAGTGGGGGATGTACTGGGTGTGTGTGAAAGTGAATATTCAGTGGTTGAAACTAAAACGGCACTTATTTGATGAATTGTAATCTGCAATTTGAATGTATCAATGCTGTGTAGTGATGATACTAGTGCTTGTTCTCCTCCAGACATCCACAGCACCATCAAGCCCGATGAACGTGCCATCATGACCTATGTCTCCAGCTATTACCATGCCTTCTCCAGCTCCCAACAGGCTGAGCTTGCAGCCAAGCGCATTGGGCAAGTTCTCAATGTGAACAAGGAGAACCAAGCTCTGATGGAGGAGTATGAATTGATGGCCAGCAATGTGAGTTATTCACATCCATAACTTGAGCCTTTGGCCCTGAACTTTGGCTTCTGAAATAGATATAGCTGTGTGTTGTACTGCTGTACTGTACATGTTGTAACATCTGTTTGTTGGAGGTGTAGATGGATCGGTTGAGTTTATGTAGCATTTACTTGTCAAGGATGTTCCTGGTGCATGTGTGGGGTACCAACGATGCGAATTGTGTACACAAGTGTGGGCTTGAGTGTGTAGATAGTACAGATGTGGGCCATGCGTGTCAGAGGTGCTTTGTATTTGTAGGAGTAAGTGTAAAACAGATTGTAGACTGTTCAGTGACGCACTTCTCTCCAAGCAAACCAGATGTGCTTGAAGAACCCTTGTTCTGTCTGTGTACACACTACTAATGACTGTAATATGACCATTGTTAATGTTTACTTCACTTAGTTGAATTAGTCTACCATTATGACAATATTTTGTATTGTTATGTGTGTACATAGTTGCTTGAATGGATCCGTGCCACTATTCCCTGGCTTGACGATCACAGTCCGCAGATCACTGTTCAGGATGGCCAGGTTAGTTTTGCACACATTGTGACCATTAGGGAAGGTGTACTCCATTCTTCATTGCTGCGTTTCAATGTGTGCAGAGCCGTTTGGAAGAGTTCCGCAATTATGCCCAAGAGACAAAGCCCCCAAAGGCTGAAGAGAAGGGACGACTGGAGACACACTTCCATACCCTTCAAACCAAGTTGCGTGTCAGTGGACGTCCGGCTTATGTACCATCAGAGGGAAAGCTGGTGACTGTAAGTTGTTTGAATGAGCTGGAATCTGTACAGGAGTGTTGCATACTCTCTGTATGTGTGGCTTGTGTGTTGGTCAGGATATTGCTGAAGCTTGGAAGCAGCTTGAAGGGTCTGAGAAGAACAAGCAGGAGTTCCTCCAGGAAGATCTTATCAGGCTGAAGAAGCTTGAACACCTTGCTGCCACCTTCGACAGGAAAGCTCGTTCCCTTGAATCCTGGGCAGAGGGACAAGATGCACCTCTCAAGCAGGAGGATGACATTGCAGCTGCTGACCTTGCAGAGGCTAATGTGAGTCATCAAATAAACCTTTAGTGAATTTTATAGAAAGGGAGAAATATGAGTTATGGATCAGTTGTAGCACCACACAACTTTCCCTTGCAACTTAAAGACCTCAGTGGACAATACATTAGTATACATGATGTACTTTTGACATTGAGGAGAAAGATCCAAATTTTTTGCTATTTATTGTCTTTATTTTTTTTTTTCATAAAGGCTCTTCTGAAGAGGCATGAAGCCTTTGAGAGTGATCTTGAAGCTCACAAGTCTCGTTTGGACCAATTAAACAACATCATTACCGAACTTGAGTACGTTTCTTCGAAGGGACAACTGTTCATTTGTCATTTGTAGCTCACATGGATGTCTCCTTGGCACTCAATAGGAAACTGAACTACCACGACGTTGATGGTGTTAAGCAGCGAGAACAAACCAGCAGGACTAAACTTGATGAGCTGGGCACTCTTGCTGATACGAGGAAGGCGAAAATTAATGAAGCAATTGAGAGACAGCAGGAGCTTGACAGAAAGCGTCTCGACTTTGCCAAGAGAGCTGCTGTGAGTTAAAACCACCACATTACTTTCTATCTAGGTTCATCATTGTGTGTGTGTGTGTGTGTGTGTGAGCGTGGGTGTGTGGATGTGGGTGTTATGTACACTTTTCCTAATGGTGCAGAGATTCAACACTTGGATGGACAATGTCAGTGATGACTTGAATGACACTTTTGTTGTTCACAGCATTAGTGAAGTCGAGGTATGATACAAATATTACGTATAAATGGTTTGCCAGAATATGCATTTTCAATATTATCCTGTGTGTTGTCTCTCTAGGACCTGCAGAAGCAGCATGAAGAATTCAAGGGGACCACTCTGAAAGAAGGAGACCAGCAGTATGAAGACTTGAATGCTGTTGCTCAGCAAATTGCGGACATGGGTAGTGTCGAGAATCCATACACCTCGCACACTCCACAGGTGAGCAAGTGTGTAGCATGCATCGATCCCACTAATCATTCACTGTCACATCCCTTGTCTAGTCCATTTACGATAAGTGGTGTAAAGTTCTGGAGTTGGTTCCTGAGCGCGAGGCAGCCCTGGAGACTGAACTGGAGAGACAGAAGTGTATCCTTGTATGCACACAATGTGCAAAACAAGTCTGTGTCTGTCAAAATGGGGATTATTAAGACCCAAGAAATAGTGCCCTCTATGATCTGCTCCCACTTTTAAGTAGTTTTGTCCACAGGTCCTGTCTCAACTTAGTGCAGCTTGTGTTCCAACTCTCGTCTTCGAATATTGCAGACCTTTTGTCATTAACATTTCAAATTATATATTTTTTGTTTACAACCTCTGCTACTCTAACTGCAAATCCAGTAGAAGACCCTGCATGTGTAGCTATTTGTCCTGAAAGTACTTTTGCATTCCTCGTCATTGGTTCGTTCAATACATGACTGCATATTTGCATAAATTGGAGCCTTAACGTCTTCCAGCCAATGAAGAATTGCGTGTCAAATTTGCCGAAAAGGCCAATGCCATTGGAGCCTACATTGAGGCAAAGAACAAAGAAGTTGCAGATGTTTCTATTGGAGGACAGGCTCTCGAAGAAACAGTCCAGAAACTCCAGGAATTGAATGCTGAAGTAGAGGCTTATCAACCAAATATTGATGAAGCAGAGGGTATCCACCAGGTTAGTAGCTTGTTGGATTGTTGGTGGTGCATGTTTTGTCATGGAAGTAGTACAGAAGACGAGTGCTTTTTAATGTACTTCACACACAGTCGGTACAAGAAGCAATGGTGTTTGAGAACCCTCACACACTGTACACCATGGAGGTGAGTAGCAAGCGTTGTTGGCCCACTGTATTGATTCAGTATCAGATGTGTTCTCTTCTTGTCGATAACATAGACCCTGCGTGCCCACTGGTCCCAGTTGCTGACGTCTGTGAAGAGGAATATCAATGAGTTGGAAAACCAGGTACAGGATACACTGCTTGCTTGTTTCATCCATACCCTGATCATCTCCCTTCAATTTGTGCTATGTGCTAGATCCTGCTCCGTGATGCCAGAGGAGTCACCCCAGAGCAGCTCAAAGAATTCAGGGCATCTTTCAACCACTTTGACAAAGATGGTTCCGGAATGTTGGACAAGAATGAATTCCGTGCCTGTCTGCTCAGTTTGGGCTACAACCTTGGGCAAGATCCAGTGAGTGGAGCAGACTGTTCCTTCTGCACAAGCTAACTCTGATGTTTGTTTATTTACTGTTGTTTGTTTTTTTCTTTGTTAGAATAATGATCCCGAATATGAGAAACTCTGGCCACGTGTGGACCCAAACAACACTGGATATGTGCCTTTTGAATCTTTTGTAGACTTTATGACTGAAGAAACTGTGGACAAGGATACAGCTGATCAAATCATGTCATCCTTTAAAATTCTTGCTGGCGACAAGGTGGGTGATTTGTGACTGTATAGGGACTGCCAACTGTTGTTGTTGTGTTGCTCTGGGCCAACCTGTGTACAGTGGAACCTTTGTAATCCACCTTTCCCTATAACCTGGACATATTCTGGATGTATCTATCTCCATATAGTATCGTACTATATGAATTTCTATAATCTGACAGACGGCCTTTGTAATCTGAATGAACTTGTTATTCTGAATAGCGTCAAAGTTTTATTGTAAATATGTATGTACAAAATTGTGCTGCTATCAACAAACTTTATGTACTTGTCTACACACATAACTATAATATATATATATATACTTGGTGTTTTTGATTGTTTATTCTGCACTTGTTTGTCACTGTGTATTTATCTGCGTACACAGCCCTACATCACTGTTGATGACCTCCGTCGTGAACTGCCAGAAGAACAGGCCAGCTATTGTATCGAGAGAATGACTCCCTACACTGGACCAGATGCTCCAGAGGGTGCACTGGACTACCAGTCCTTCTCCAGCGCTCTGTATGGGCAGAGCGAGTTGTAATCAGCTATCCTAGAAAGAAAGAATGTGTCTGAATTTTAGAAAACTTGTTTTGCAAAATTGCTTGAATACTAGGGATTCTATAATTTTCTTATGTGCAGATTTACACATGCAACCAGTAGTAGTAATAGGTTACTTTGTGTTGACCAGGTGTGAAAGCATTAGGCTAAACTCTTGATTTTCTGTATAATGTTCCAATGATTATATAAAAATATTAATGACACCTTTGTCGTAAAAGGTTGACACTGCTGCATGTATACGAATGCATGTAGTCATGCAAAAATATGTCTGTGTTACACGTGTGAAGCAGTCAGTTAGTTAAGAGGTCTTCTGGGAAGTATCCTACAAAAGACAAGTAGAAGACCGTCCTCAGAATTGCTGAAATAAGAGCTGTTCCTGTAGAGAAGAAATGGAAACCAATGCAATTATGTGAGAACGAGACATTAAGATCTCGGATACAAGCTAACATGAATGACAAGGGGTGGCAAGACAAATGTCTTAATTGAATGGACGTGTAGGGTTCATCAGACATCTCAACATCACAGAAAGGTGTGACCCAATCCTCAATTGAGACAGGCTGACCATGTGGATTATTTCTGTAAGGACTATTAGCCATGGCATTACAAAGGAAAATGTACCTATATGGCAAGCTGATAATCACCATCATTGACATCAGTCATTAATTGTGCATAGCTGCCTACTGCGATGCTGAAAATGATACAACTTATAATTAACACTAGTGGTGTAACTCCAAAATTTATATTATACATAATAATTATTATCAGAATAAATACCTAAGAAACTTTATTACAGAGGTTTTTGGCCCTCTATAATAACGAAGCACACATGTTGAGTAGATTGACAAGTACACTTGATATCAGAGATGTGGTGGGGTGAATTTCCCCTCCTGTGACTTGTATTGTTCATGTTACCATAACAAACGTACCTCCTGATGCTATGCAAATTCCTAGTAATTTGACATGATGCAGCTCAACCGTAAAAACCGTCCCTATAACGAATCCTCCAACGCCGCACAAATGGACTAGCTATGCACGAAGAATAGAAATTTCAACTACAGTTCTTTGCAACACTTGCTCAAAGTTAGGCTACTTACCATAATGGGGTATGCTAACACGCATGTCGTGTATTCTGGAGATTCCAACGCTAAGCCAAGAAAATCTATAACAACCACGAACAAAAGCGCACAGTTCATTGCTAAAGATCCGAAAAGGGTCCAAAGGAGTTGCCTGTCCACCAAAGGAAGGTAACTTTTCAGACACCCAATATTGAACCACTTCGGATACATTCTCGAGGTTGAGGGGCATATTTTTTGATTCGAGTGTTTTGTGGTTGCTACGTAAAGGAGTTTTTGCTCGATATCAATTTGATTTCTACGCAGAATATTATTGGCTGCAGCTGGCCATGGGTAGAGAAACTCGAACCATAGATCTCTATGGCCGCGAGTATGAAAGCTTTTCTTTCTGCTAACAAGGCCCCGGGGCTTTAAAATAACAGCACGTAGGCTAGATAACGCAAAATGGCTGCCACTAACGACGGACTAGTCGAATCCTTAACCAAAAGTAGCGATAATGACAACTCTTCCAACAATTCACAAGCTATGAACAGGTGTGTTTTTGTGTGCACGAATTGTAGTTTACATTCGACGACTGCGTTCTACTGAAATTTTGTATGGCGAACTCAAGTTACAGTGTGCAGTACACATGGGCACAGACCCCCCATACCTTGCTTTTTTATACATTGGTTATATCATATACACTCTAAACTATGGTTATACTGTATCATAGATACTCTATACTACAGATTATAGAGTATGTATGATTGATTGTGTATAACCTGTGTTTGTAATGTGTGGTCAAGTTATGGGCAAAGCAAAGTTATGCCAGTCATTCGATTCATTTAATACTCATGCATGCACATATTTTTATAGCATCAACTAGCTTTTTGGTGTACCTTGTTTCTGTGTGTTGTTACATGTTATTGTACTTTTGTATATTATTATGGTTCATGTTATGTTTTTGTTTGTCTTAAATGTCTGTTTTATTTATGCATTAATCAATAATTTAATATACTAATTATTTATACATTACTTCAATTGTTTATATTTTTCCCCGCCTTTATTTAGCAAAATCACTTACACTATATTCACTAATTTATTTATTTATTTATTTATTTTTTTGTTCATTACTTTTTAATTCAGTTTTGTACATGTTTGTCTGTGTTTCTTTAGCTGGGAGCCTCAATAGTAGCCCTCTGGGCTAGTGTCCCCTCCCCCCCCTCCCCCCTCCAAATAAGTATACCTAATCTAACCTAATGTGTGTTTTCTTCATCTGTCTATTGTTAATTTTATCAGGGGAGTACACTTATGGGATCACCTTTTGTTCAACCCTATCTGTGTACTTGTACATATATATGTATGCATGTATGACGGATGAAATTGATTCGATTCAATTCAATTAAATACGCTACAGGAAGATGAGGAAGACGAAGACCATTGGAAAAAGAAAGCTGGTATCTGTAAAAGACGATGCTCGAAGACGTGCTGCACGGGAATTTCTACTGGGTATCAAGCTAGACAATGAAAATTTACATAGATTTAGTCCTTCACATGTGCTCTCAGTAGAATCAGTGCTAGCTTCGAAAGTTGATACAGTTGCCATTAATGCTGAAAGCAATACGCCTAGACTCGCTCGAACTCCTTCTTTGAGAAACAGTAAAGACGAGCAACCTTTGTTGATTAGACAGGGCTCTTTGAAGCAGCAAGGTGGTGTTGTCTACAAGGATAACCTCTCCAATCAAGCTACACCAAGATCTCCTTACAAAGTACAATCTTTCGACCAAAACGAGACAATAGATCATCCACTGTCCACTTCCATTGGATCCGAAGACCGCTTCAAGCTCTTGAGAACTAACTCTGCTTTTGCAAGAATAGAGGACCAGTATAGCCAGAATACTGTGATGACAGGTCAAAGGTTGGTTTACTTGAATATTGTGTATGTGGTGTGAGAACTATCTGTGCAGAGACTAAATCACTTGGATTTTCCATGGTTTTCCCCTCAACGTGCAGTTACATCATCCTGCAGGGCACACCTGTGATCATGTTCACTGTGCTACCTTTCAGGAGGTATGCTGATAAACATGGGTACAGTTGTTTTACGTACATACGTACCTACTGTATGTGTGTTTGTGTGTGTACATATAACATGTTTATTTTTGACAATATGCATTAGGCAACATAAAATACCATCAAACATTGCTACGTATATCATTTTACTTTATTGGCGTGTGTGAGTAAATATGGATTGAGAGGATGTGCAGTATTGAGGATATCTGTTTCCTAAGTGTAGGACCTGGTACTACACTGAAACACACTGTTCACTGTACACACATGATAGTGTAGAAAGTCTTTCCCTATACACTGTGTACTGTTTGCACTCCCACCAGACGTCAAGGAACGCGGTTGCTCAGTGGATCGAAATCTATTGATTTCAGTGAGATTGATCTTGATACAGATCAGGTATGTTGTCGGCTAGCATTCAGTGTCTGTTACCTGATTATGTACTGTGGATGTTTTCTCACTTGTACGGTGCAGTATGGTAGATTCCATCTGCTTGTATATAGTCCTCCAACCTGTAGTGTATGCTGCTATGTATATCCATTTCACTATTGTACTAGTTCATCCTATAGAATCCACTACTGGTCCAGTTGATAGAGTCCACTACTGGTCCAGCCTATAGATCCACTACTATTCCAACCTATAGATCCACTACTGGTCCAGCCTATAGAGTCCACTACTGGTCCAGCCTATAGAGTCCACTACTGGTCCAACCTATAGATCCACTACTGGTCCGGCCTACAGAGTCCACTACTGGTCCAGCCTATAGATTCTCTACTGGTCCAGCCTATAGAGTCCACTACTGGTCCAGCCTATAGATCCAAATGAGGTCCAAATGCTATACATCATTAATAAGTGTCAAGCCTTTTTTGCTTGTTCTGTGACTGTACATACTCTCAACATTAGGAGGTGTCTCTGGGCTTTCTTCTAATGCCAGTGTGGAGTACACTGAGGGACATTGAATTCCAGGACCATGAACTGGAATCCTCTGGCAAGGACCTTGAGAGCTGGATGAAGTACATCCATGGGTTCTGGAAAGACAACCACAGCCCAGACAAGGTTATCGTCCACTATCATCCCGATCACTTGGACAATGAGGAGGTGTTTTACGGAAGGAGGGCAAAGACTATGCATCACGCTTCATACATGGTTAGTGAGAACTGCGTTCTGCCATTCAACTGCCACTACAGATATTACCAAGTCCACGGTACTTAGCAGAGTCATGGCACGTTATTTTAATGACAGCACTCAATTCATACACAGTGACCATGTGCACATTACCATCATGTGATCTGCCACCAGTAGCCATGGCTGTAGTAGAATGTCCAAGCACTTTGCAGATTTCTGAGAGTTGTGACTGGTTGTACAACTAAATATGTACAACAGCTTAGAGACACTGACAAAGGCAGCAGTCAGCTGCTGAAACGTTTGGTGCAATAAAATGTCCATGGCTAGATATTCCATTGACCCTATCCACAGCTTATAGACACATTGGAGCAATTACAGTGACTTCTGGATACTCTGCCACTGGTTTGTCCAACACACCCTTCTATTTACCATCATTTCTGTGAACGGATTAATTTGTGTACAATGTTTTTTGCCAAACCCTTCAATCTATCGCATTTTTTCCTCCATGAATTGTATTGAATTAATGAGAATACACTGTACGTAATCAATTTAGCTAAATCATGCATCTATCAAGGTGGTTGAAAACAGTCTAAACTTATTTAGAGCAAAGCACTGTAGCTCTTTAGTGTAGCTGGAGTCATGGATACTGTTAGCAGCACGTATCTTGTATTCCACAAGCCCTGTCATGCAGAGATGTCAAGGTCTTCACTGCATGGTAGAGGTCTGGCTTGGATTTGATGTGTGTACTTGTCATGCGTTGCACTGACTTCTGTGCGGTTTGTGGATACTTAGGTTTCAGTCATCGAGTATCGCAAGGCAGAGAGTGAAAAGAAGGACTTGAACAAGAGGTTCAGGGACGTGTTCCCTCACATACGAGTGACTCTGAGCAAAATAAGAAGGTAGTCCGATATTTTATCAGTCACACAACACACACAGATATAAATGTGTATCCGTATGTATGCCCTACATGCTGGGACATGGTCTATAGGCTGAATTTATGTATGTTATTGGGTATATATCACAGTATTAGAATATTGTATAGGTGTACATGTTTAGTACAGTATATTATTATTAGGTGCATATTGTAGTACTTTGCATTGGTATATGGAGCAGTGATGGCACACTGCTTGAAGTTGTGTCCCTATAACACTTTCCATGCTGTGTTTCTATGCAGCATTAAGAAAGAAATGAGACAGGTTTCGACTGAAGTGAGTCCCAAATCGCATGCATGTGTATGTATTGTGTGTGTGTGTGTATGTGTGTGTGTGTGTGTGTGTGTGTGTGTGTGTGTGTGTGTGTGTGTGTGTGTGTGTGGTGTAGAGATGCATAGTATATGTGCCTATGTATAAATGTGTGTACAAATGTATGGTGTATGGGTCTATGTACAGATGCATGGCGTGTACTGAAATGCTGTGATCTCCTCTTCCTAGATGCAGCTTGATGACGGAGTTTTGTGTTATGCATTTGTGTACTTTGAAAAGATGATACTAATGGTGAGTCAATGTCACATTCACATTTGATGAGGGAGATGGTCTGAGACCATTACACCCCCGGTGTAAATTATAGTATGGTGAAGTATTGAACTGTTTGAGTGTATTGTTAGGTCTGTGCACACTACTATGCACAATACTACCTGTTCACTTAAGTTGTGAGGATAATGAAGTAACCACCTGCTACCTCTGTTATTATTCCACTGCAGAGTAAAGCCAACAAGGTGAACAGGAAGCTCTTAGCAGGTGTGTGCATGTGTGTGCATGTGTGTGTGTATGTGTGTGTGTGTGTGTGTGCATGCGTGCATGCCTGCGTGCGTGTGTGTGCATTAGTATGGGTTAGTGTGCATACAAGTTTATCTATTTTCATATTCAAATCCTTGCTCTGCTGCATGCCTACCTGCATGCTGTATAACTGCACATACATATGTGAATGTGTGATGCAAATGATAGCTTTTTGTGACATGTTCAGGTGCAAGTCTGTTGGTGGCGGCCAAATTCCTCGACATTGAAAGGAGTAGAATCAAAAGTCTGATTCACGTGAGGGTTAATCAGAACCAGCGGACATGAATTGTATCAATTATTGAGTAATATTGGGTCATAACCGTGCGCAAACTAAAGTCATATTGTTTATCATAGTGATGTTGTAAAAATGGCAGATACGTATGTACGTGCTTGTGTAATTGAGTCAATGTTGTGTTATTCTGTAATACAGAGACTTTCTGTTGTGACCGTACAATGCAGTCAATCATGTGGGTCACTGTACCATCCATGTGAAGTACACAAGCAGTGTACATTATAGTGTGTGCTACCTTGCACATATCATGCTGTGTTGTCATCAATGTAGTATATAGTTTGATTATTTCACAAGATGAATGTACGTATATCATTCGGTCTATCTACACAGGAGATCACCAGCATCATGAAAATATCTTCGAAAGACCTCCTCCACGCGGAGCTACCCTTGCTGCTGGGACTGCAGTTTTCTTTATTTGTTCCCGAACACCAGTACAAGAGGCATTGGGAGAGACTAAGATTAGAAGAATCGTAATGAATGATATCACGTGTTGATCGTGTGATGTGCTATTCGCGCGTGCACATTCCCGACGCGCCAAAGGGAAACCTTGTTTATGCCAGCCTTTCTTCCTGTCGAGCGTTAGGAAGACGATGATAACGAGGATTGTTCTTGTCGTTTCCTTTATCGCTACCACTTTACCGCCCTCCGAAGTGCACGGCAGTGCTTCTGTTACTGGTAAAGTATGGGCGCTGTTGTTGGCGGGCTCCAATACGTACATGAACTACAGACACCAGGTGCGTGGCTATCATTATAGGCGCACGTAGGTAATACGCTCGCTGGAATTATCAACCCGCGCGACACTATAGGGGTATATTATACCGACTAGGCACAGAGCCCAAGAATACACCTATCTAGCTACGTGCAGTCTACATCCATATGTACGGTACAGGCGACCTGTGCTGTTTCTCAATGTTTGCTCTTTGGTAAAAAGTAATATTACTTTCATCAATGTGGTATGACCACGCATATATGTCTATGAATGACACACTTCTATAACGTGTATGCATGACCTATTAATCCTAAACGCAGAATGCATGTGTGAGAAACACTGGTATACTGAAATTGTCACTATATTTATTATGAGCCATTTCACTATTCACATGTGTACTTGCGTGTGTGTGTGTGTGTGTGTGTGTGTGTGTGTGTGTGTGTGTGTGTGTGTGTGTGAGTGTGTGTGTATGTAAATGGTGCACATACACACACACACACACATACACACACACACAAACACACACACACACACACACACACAAACGCACACACACACACACACACACACACACACACACACACACAACACACACACACACACACACACACACACACACACACACACACACACACACACACACACACACACACACACACACACACACACACACACACACACACACACACACACACACACACACACACACACTAGTCTGTTGGGTGAACATGTATGGTAATGCATTCCTCACATATAGGCGGACATCTGTCATGCCTATCAGGTTCTCCACTCCCATGGCATTCCAGAGGAGCAGATCGTTGTCATGATGTTTGATGACATTGCCTACAACACTGAGTGAGTACATGTGTACACACAAACAGTACAGTAATGAGTGAGTACATGTGTACACACACAACCTCTACAGTAATGAGTGAGTAAATGTGTACACACACAACCTCTACAGTAATGAGTGAGTAAATGTGTACATACAAACAGTACAGTACTGAGTGAGTGCATGTGTATGCACATACAATATACATTATTGGGTGTCAATGTCTTTTTGAGGGCCAAAAGCAGGTTTTTCTAAAGTATCATCTCTTTGTACTGACTATGTAGGGAGGTCTGTAGGCAGTAAGGTTTGTTGGGTTCATACAAACCTCCCTCCACATTCTCATGATCGAGTTCTGAAATTGTAAAAAATGTTTCAAAGCAGTCCATTGGTTTCCAATGTATCATCACTTTGTAGCATTTTTACTTGTTAAATTTTACATTAATTTTGCATTTACATATATTTTGCAGGAACCCAATGAAAGGAAAAATCATTAACAAGGTCAGGTCACCCCTAGATGTCATGGGTAAATGTGTTTTTGCAATAATAATTGTTTTTTTGAATGTGGATGAATTGCTCCCATGCAGCCAGGAGGACCGGATGTCTACCACGATGTTCCAAAGGACTATACCAAATCTGTGAGTCTGCAAGTGTAATCCAGTCTGGTTGCTCCTATCCCTGTAGGCAGGGTGTGTGTTGGGTTGCTAAGAGCTCTTGAGAATATTGGGCACCTGAACTCAAACCAGTCCATGGCTTCACAGAGGACAAAGCCAGGGTTTTTCTGAAGTTTCACCACTCCGTACTCTGTACCTTATCAGTATTTTGACTTTAATAGATTCGGAACCAATTTCTGATATACTGTCAGGATTTTTGGTGCATGGTTTGGACATAGCAAGTCCTGTTCTTCCTTACCATTATTCCCTGAGTTCTCCCCACTCCCACTCTGTATTGCCATGCATGTAATGAGTAGCCGTGACTGGCTCGTATACTGGTAACACTGCTCCTTCCACTGCCACTCTCAGGACGTGACTCCTGACAACTTCCTCAATGTACTCCAAGGGAACAAGAAAGCTATGGCAGGAATTGGCAGTGAGAAGGTCATTCAAAGGTACACAATATATTGGGCAAACCTTACTAGTGTACATACTGTATATTGGTACTGTGTGAAAAGTATGTACTGTGTATGTACGTATGTATACGCACGCACACACACACACACACACACACACACACACACACACACACACACACACACACACACACACACACACACACACACACACACACACACACATACACACACACACACACACACACACACCTATAAACTGTTCACTACGTATATATTGATAACTGTACACTGTAGCGGTCCGAATGATTATTTATTTGTGAACATGGTTGACCATGGAGCCCCTGGGATCTTCGGATTTCCAAATTCTTATGTGAGTTCCTTAGCAGTCTTATTTTATTTGCTGAAGTTCCTCAAATTCACTCCAATTACTCCTATTTCATCTCAATAACAATATCTATTGCATACGTACGTGTCCCTAGCTCCATGCCAACAAGCTGAAACAAGCTCTAAAACACATGTACCAGAAGAACAAGTTCAAACAGATGGTCATCTACATGGAGGCCTGTGAGTCTGGTTCCATGTTTGAAGATCTCCCCAAGGATTTGAACAGTGAGTTTGTATGTGTGCCTTTTGTATATTCATGTATGTATGTGTTCATGTGTTTGTACATCAGCTCATTTATATGAGTTTATATGTACATCAGTTCATGCGTACATGTGTTCATGTGTATGTTCATACACGAGTGCATACATGTGTTCATACATGTGTTCATGAGTTCATACATGTGTTCATACATGAGTTCATACATGTGTTCATGCATGTGTTCATACATGTGTTCATACATGTGTTCATACATGTGTTCATACATGTGTTCATACTTGTGTTCATACATGTGTTCATACATGTGTTCATACATGTGTTCATACTTGTGTTCATACATGTGTTCATACATGTGTTCATACATGTGTTCATACTTGTGTTCATGCATGTGTTCATGCATGTGTTCATACATGTGTTCATACTTGTGTTCATGCATGTGTTCATACATGTGTTCATACATGTGTTCATACATGTGTTCATGCATGTGTTCATACTTGTGTTCATGCATGTGTTCACTTTTATACTTTAAATGACTCACTGATCTACCTATATCAATACATAATGTACATACATATGTATGTGAATGTATGTTTACACCATCATGTGCGTGGTGTACCTTTACACTGTACATCACATTGTGCATTCATTCTCCAGTTTATGTGACCACAGCAGCTAAACCTTCCGAGTCATCATATGCCTGCTACTATAACAAGGCAGTAAAGACATACCTGGGTGATGTGTACAGTGTGAAGTGGATGGAGGATGTTGACCAGGTGAGAGTCCCTCCCTCTCTCTCTCTCTCTCTCTCTCTCTCTCTCTCTCTCTCTCTCTCTCTCTCTCTCTCTCTCTCTCTCTCTCTCTCTCTCTCTCTCTCTCTCTCTCTCTCTCTCTTTCTCTCACTGTGTGTGTGTGTGTGTGTACATGTGTGTCTATCAGTGCTGTCTAGTTGTTTCACCGTTGCTATAACATAGTATGGGACAAGAAGTCAAAGTCTCGAGAACCAATTCAAGCTAATTAGGGAGGAGACCACCACCAGTCATGTCATGCAGTATGGACAATTGGTGTGTGTTTGTGTGTTTGTGTGTGTGTGTGTGTGTGTGTGTGTGTGTGTGTGTGTGTGTGTGTGTGTGTGTGTGTGTATGCATGTGTGTGTATGTGTGTGTGTGCATGCGTGAGTGTGTCTGTGCATGCATATGAGTGCATGTGTGTGAATATATACATGTGTGTAGTTGAGTATGCACATGTGTATTTTATGTTATAATGTAACATTACAGAGTCTTGATGTAGAGCGAGTCAATATATTCATGGGTAATAAAACTGCTCCCTCCCAAAAACCTGGAAGAGGTTGCTCTGGTAAACAATCTGTCCCATCCTATGATGTTCCAGTAGAAGCTTTGAAAAGAAGAATTGAATCCGCTGACGATGACAATCAGAGAACAGAGTTGGAGTCAATGTTACAACAAGAAATGAAGGTGTGTATTTGAAGCCCAGTGGGACCTCCTTCATTGTGGTTGAGATCAAGTTCATTTGTGTCCATTCAGACACGTCAAGAGGCAAGGTATCTCATGGAGAGAGTGGTTACCATGGTGACTGGTAACCAAGCTGGGGCAAGAGAAAGAGCTCTTGCTCCAACCCTCAAGCTAACACAGAGGGATTGTCACGAGAGAGTAATCCAGTACTTTTGGCACAAAAAGTGCAACTTGTACGGAGACTATTCTCTAAAAGAGACATTCATTTTAGCCAATCTCTGTGAAATGGGGATTGATGCTGAGAAGTAAGTCGTCTATAGAACCTGTCATCAATCTATATTTATTATTATTATTATGTATCACAGTAATCAGTTTCAAAAGTAGCTATTTTGAGAAGCTAAGTCCTATTGTAGGGTACATGTTACCATACAAACTGTGTATGTGTAGCAATCTAGCATATTATGATAATAATAGTATCAAAGAAATATAGACTGCACTTTGGGTGGCCAGCTGAGACATTTGAACGGTGAGGTATTGTGGCCTTGTCCACCAAGAATTCAATAGATGGGGTCCAATCTACAGGAGGGATGCTTCCTCCAAAATACTCCAACTTTCCTCCTCCAAAAATGTTTGTCAATTGCACCGATCAAAAATGGCATGGAGGTACCTCTTGCCTGCCTGTGTGTCAGTGCTGTGTGAGCTATCATCAACTGAGGGTTAATGTTATTCTTGACATGCCGACTTCAAAATTTCCAAGGGAGGTGTGACGGCCACCCCCACACCATCCTAGTAAGTTCACTTCCCAGTACTACAGCCTCCCCCAGTGTACACCCAAGGTGGAAAACTGCCAAAGTATAGTTACTCCAGCAGTGCTAGTCAAAAAAGAGTTTGTATCCATCCAGTCGTTCTAGCATAATCGTGATCTTCTCCATGCCTTACACAGGATAATGGATGCCTTGGAAACAGCCTGCACCACGCCACTGGACTGACACACAGCCGTCGAGTATTCACCATCACTGTATATGATACGAGGTGGTCGCATATTATAATTATATTCAAGGTATTATTATTGTGGCCCCGCGTTATCCTTGCTGTATCAAACGCAGGTCAATTTATACTCATTGTAACCCGATCTTTCCAATATTAATTATTCACTGGTGAAGTTCGTCGTGGTCTCGCGCACCGTACAAAATGGGGTTATGTAAATGTCCAAAGAAAAAAGTGACGAACCTCTTCTGTTTCGTTCATAAAGTGAACGTCTGTGAACACTGTATGATTGAAAACCACACAAGAGTAAGTAAGCATGGATTCTGTTGACTACACAAGGGAAAAGACGTGGAAGGGTGAACATTTCGAGTCGATATTTGTTTTCCTTTTTGCGTTTCGCGCAGTGCGTCGTCCAGTCCTATCTCAAGTGGTTGGAGGACAGCGACTTTGATCCAGTTTGCGTGTTCTGTTCACAGTCCCTGGAAGAGGGTGAAGTCGTCAGACTGGTGTGTTTTGGTGAGTGAACCCGTGTAGCCTTTATTGGGACTACCTACCTATGGTTGTAGCTTGCACCACAGCTCCGTCTGATGTTGACTTTTCAGCTTTGTCCCTTCATCATTGTGCTTCTCGTGCACGATTTATTGTACAGCCATTGAGTTGACTAGACTCTTCTGTGCTCCATTGGATCATTGGAGTAAAATGGGGCACCAGGGACGCTGAGGTAGCTGAGCTACTGACACAAATTCATGTCAGTGTTATCTCAATAGATGGGAGATTTGATATTGAACGACCCTTGTCTGCGTCAAAGATTAACCGGTTCTAAATACCCCCAATCCAAAGTATCTGACTCAACCTACTTAAGCACTATAATGAAATTATGGTGCATTTCAAGTCAGCAGAGGTTACCACTCAGACTAGCTCTCAGCCCAGTCATACCTGTGGAGCTAGTGGACTGTCCATGACGAATAGGTGCTTTGACTCTAGTCTGATTTTGAGATTTCTTATCGAAGCGTCTGACAATCAACCCATTCTAATTGGAATAGTTTTACATTGTTCTAGCGGTCCTCAATGGACTTCTTATACTGTAGGTTAAGTACTGCCTACAGGCTCCTAGGTACCTCCAGGTAAACCTGCTCTTTGCAATTGTTCATTGTACTCTGCTGTCCTGTATGATCTCTCTGCTCACTCCCGACTGTCCTCTCTGTTCACTCCCAACTGTCCTCTCTGCTCACTCTCGACTGTCCTCTGTGCTCACTCCCAACTGTCCTTTCTGCTCACTCCCAATTGTCCTCTCTGTTCACTCCCAACTGTCCTCTCTGCTCACTCCCAACTGTCCTCTCTGCTCACTCTCTACTGTCCTCTCTGCTCACTCCCAACTGTCCTCTGTGCTCACTCCCGACTGTCCTCTCTGTTCACTCCCGACTGTCCTCTCTGCTCACTCCCGACTGTCCTCTCTGCTCACTCCCAACTGTCCTCTCTGCTCACTCTCTACTGTCCTCTCTGCTCACTCCTGACTGTCCTCTCTGCTCACTCTCGACTGTCCTCTCTGCTCACTCCCAACTGTCCTCTCTGCTCACTCTCGACTGTCCTCTCTGCTCACTCCCAACTGTCCTCTCTGCTCACTCTCTACTGTCCTCTCTGCTCACTCCTGACTGTCCTCTCTGCTCACTCCCAACTGTCCTCTCTGTTCACTCCCAACTGTCCTCTCTGCTCACTCCCAACTGTCCTCTCTGCTCACTCTCGACTGTCCTCTCTGCTCACTCCCAACTGTCCTCTCTGCTCACTCTCTACTGTCCTCTCTGCTCACTCCTGACTGTCCTCTCTGCTCACTCCCAACTGTCCTCTCTGTTCACTCCCAACTGTCCTCTCTGCTCACTCCCGACTGTCCTTTCTACTCACTCCCAACTGTCCTCTCTGCTCACTCCCAACTGTCCTCTCTGTTCACTCCCAACTGTCCTCTCTGTTCACTCCCAACTGTCCTCTCTGTTCACTCCCAACTGTCCTCTCTGCTCACTCTCGACTGTCCTTTGTGCTCACTCTCGACTGTCCTCTCTGCTCACTCCTGACTGTCCTCTCTGTTCACTCCCAACTGTCCTCTGTGCTCACTCCCGACTGTCCTCTGTGCTCACTCCCAACTGTCCTCTCTGCTCACTCCCGACTGTCCTCTGTGCTCACTCTCGACTGTCCTCTCTGTTCACTCTCGACTGTCCTCTCTGTTCACTCCCGACTGTCCTCTCTGCTCACTCTCGACTGTCCTCTCTGCTCACTCTCGACTGTCCTCTGTGCTCACTCTATACCGTCCTCTCTGCTCACTCCCGACTGTCCTCATGTACGTATGCAGATCTCTGCCATGTGTCTTGTATGGACAAGTACGCCCACACGCTGCCACCAAGTTCTCCACCCAACCAATACAAGTGCACACAGTGCGAGGTAAGAGTGGACATGTGCTTAGTAATGCAATGCATATGGTCATCATGCACCAAGGAGTACAGTAGTTAATACACATTTCCATTCCAATTTTACTTTCATTTTGATTCCAATTTTTCCAAATTTTTGGCCTAAACTGAACCATCTCTACTATTTTGGGAGAGGCTCCATTGTGCACTCCAATTGCTCAGGGATTGACCTGATCATTGGCACCTCAAACTTGGGTTTATCAGCTAGATCATCATCCACCATTCTTGTACCATGTTATATAGTCCAGGTGTCAATTCGGAATTTTACTTTTCATCAATTCACCAGTTTCTTGGCAAACCAAAGTATACAATTGTGGACACTTCTCTGTTGCATATTGCCATGCTATTCGTGTACTGTTGTCAATGTAGGCATCCATATTCCCTCCGGAGAAGCTGATGTCTCCAGTGGCCGAAGGGCTGAGAAAGGTATTGTCACGATTCCCTTGGGCTCTGGAAGGACTTGGGTTGCCTCCTGCTCCGGTGAGTTGTAGGGTTGTCACGTACAGTTGCTATGAAAGGCCATGGTTGCCATGGCGGGTTACCATGGAGGGTTACCATGGAGGGTTGACATGTATCACAGTGTATCCTTCAGTGTCAACAGTTCTGCTGAAAACTCTGACCGAAGAAGATTGAACTTTCTTGCTTGAAGTAACCTTTTACAGATTATAATACTTAAAGAATAACACACTCGTACACATCCATTGTATGCTCCCAGTATTACTGTGCAATGGTCCCAGTACTTTCCACCATAATCTGTAGCATGACTAGTATACAGGCCTGGTTTAAAACAGCTGTATATCCTTCCATACATATGGAGTGTGTTTGAGATGTAGACGGTAGCCATGTTCTTGTATTCCACAGGCGCCTCCAACCAGTACTCTTTCTTCGGAGGACTTTCACCATGGTGATTTTGGTCCTCAACTCACAAGTACACCTTACACAGGTGGAGCAGTACACCTGAGGCCCAGTACAGAGACTGGACCACTGCTTGATAGGGACTTCGCTGATGGTCCCCCCATCATGACAGGACAAGGACAGGGAGACACAAACAGAAGTACATGAAGTATTTACGTCTACATTAATGCTATGTTGTGTGGATCTACCGATATTTTTCTTTGTGGATCCACTGATGTTGTTCTGTACAGATCCAGAATATATACGCATACTGTATATACTGTATACACTAGTGATATTATGTACATACTCCACAATGTACCAGGCAACCATGTTCTGTGTGTGTAGTACGTACCTAACTCTGTGTATGCAGTATCCATGTTTTGTACATATTCTGTACTTATACTCTACAGTACTATAATATGTACTGTATGTCATATACAAGTACATGTACATACGTACACTCACAATACCATGCTGTGTTGTGTTTGTCCATGTTGCATGTAGATCACCCGACCGCTGACCGGAGAGATATCGTTGTGGACATTATTGGCAGTCAGGAGGAGGACAAATACAAGAAGAGGAGCACATCGAGTTGGATGTCTCGCTGGCTCAAGTATGGTAACCCTTCTAATATTTTGCACTGTAGAAATTGGCCCCTACATGAGTCACACCCTCAGTCCATCTAACAGTGCTATTTTTGCGTGTGAAATAAGAGTCAAAAGTAGATCTCTTTCACAGCAGCTAGTTTGAGTCTCTTTACAAGTGCATATCTTGTGTACACATACAGTACATGCTCAAATCAATTATTTAAAGAAACCTGCAGAGGTATCATCAGGGCCACATTTGAGTGTCTGTTACTTAACAATGTATTAACATGTACATGTGTACACAGTACTCTCTCGACCTCTGTCAGTATCTGCATGGATCTTCTCACTTGACATCGTGTCTACCTTATTCTTCCATTCATAGGAACCAGCGTGTGTTTCGAACTGTCTCAGATGAGCACTCAGGAATGCGAAGGACTGTGATATTCTTTGTCCTGCTAGTTGTACTGTTCTGTACTGTCATAGTTATCTTCACACGAGTGGGGAGGGCCGTTGCCAATGACGACCCCCTGTGGAATGTGAAGGCTAATCCCAACATTCGTACTGGTACTAATTAATTAATATTGATATCAACAAATCTGGAGATGTGAGAGAAAATTAATAGTTATACGTTACACATGATATGTCATGATTTTTTGCATTTTTATTTTATGTATTTTATGATATCTCACTGAAAAGCAGGAAACATCAATTATTATAATTATTGTCACGACAGAAATATTCAAAATAAGATCCTTGGATATATACCTACACCTTATTACTGACAATCAAGTTTGTGGGGGGGAAAGTTCATAACATTGGATGGTGTCTACACTGTGCCCACTATGTAGGAAGTTGAAAGTGGTTTGGAGTAATTCCAAATGAAATAAATTCAATTTTTAACGCCTACAAGCACACAGTTTTGGACAGGCAACACTACATGTACTTATGAGGTAGCTACATGTAATCTTGTAGTAATGGTCAATTTGATTATGGAAGGAGGAAATGACTGCACCTACTTTATGTGAATTCTCACTTCTGTTCCCCAGGAAGTGGATATGCCTGGCTACCTTCATCAGACATTATTTTGAAGTTTAATTGTTGCAATAAACAAATGCCCAACATCATCTGTTGTGTCCAATTTACTAAGGGGATATCCTCACATGTATAAACACTGTATTGAGGACATGGTGGCCATGCAGAATTCCATATTCCATTCATGATCATTACAAGACCGTGACGTAGCCCCTCCATAGAGGTACACACACATGTATATTGGTGGTAATAGGTGTGCATGTTACTGGGGAGGCTGTGGTGATTAGCATAATTAGTGTATCAGAATAATACTAGTTCAGGCAGTCTGAAGGGACTCATCTAAGCTCTCCCAGTTTACAGACCTCAGTATAGATGTGCAGTAGTTGGCGTCAAAACAGTAAGCACTGACTGATGTCTGCAGCATGCTCTATTTAGTGTTGTGGTGTAGGTGATGCAAGAGTACGTATATACTGTATGTGATATATGAAGCATATGGCAGTGTATGCAAGTACACAGGTGCATGTACACAAGTACAGACCTGTATAGATACTTGGGGTTGCAGAACATTATAATACATAATACTGTCAAGATCTTTTACTAATTCACTTGATTCTACTCTCTACAAACTCTCTCCAATGCTATCAGTTGCAATACCACATGCTACACACAGACAGCTCTGGCAACATCATAATAATATATTACTTGACTCAGCACACTTTATTGCGGTATTTGAGCAGTCAGTAACCTAACCTGTTTAGTTGTGCTTGCCTACACGTTTCTCTTCTAAATACATGCACATATGTACATAACAATCGTTGATATCTATTGGTATCATGATGCTATGATCTAATTAGACTAACTAAACTGTATAAAATTAATATTTCCAGTTAACTGCCAAGTACAGTATATTTTATACATACAGCAGTGCATTATGCCTAGCCAAACTGAGTTTACAAGCATTAATTTTATTATTACAGTTTGTAGCATACTCTAAAAGTATTACTGTATCCAAAGTAGTAGTACTTCCCTGTTGGATCAACAGACTTTGTCAATAGCCTTCAGAATACTGTAGGACGGACAATAAGATCAGATTTTCGCATTTGAAACAGAACAGTACACGTGTACGTCATACATCCATCAATACAGTACATTTTTTCACAATATGGCCATACACTACAGTACACATGTACGCACATGAATACACTTCAGAATAGTACAGTACACAAGTACACGTGTGTGTCCATACAGTGCAGTACACACATACATGTGTGTGTCTATATGGTACAATACACATACACATGTGTGTGTTGTTATAGTACAGTACACACATACACGTGTGTCTATATAGTACAGTACATTGAGGTACACATACGTAGAGACTCTGTATGTGTGTCCATATGCTACAGTACTACACATGTACATGAGTCCATAGGACTATGGTACACATGTACATGTATTCATACAGTATATACGTACACTGTATGTACACGTGTGTGTGTGTGTGTCCATACAGTACAATAAGAGATAAACATACAATACATATGTACTTGTGTATCCCTTATAAATGTACACACATTAACTACGTATGATATCTCAGCTATAACTTGTGTACAGATGGTACCATGGGTACACACTACACATGCTCCACATTGAACGATGAGGCACATATGGCAGCCAAGCTCACAAACACTGGAATACACTGAAACAACTCACTCCTCTTCTGCAATACCCATCTCGCAGAGGTTGGACAGAACATAGGCATGCTTAATGGCATAGTCCACTTGGGGACACTTTGAGAAGAACATGTCGTAGACACTTCTTCTGCAAGTGCTTTGGGTAAGTTTGAGGGGTGGTCCAAAGGCCTTCTTCACTCCTCCATCCACATCGGCAGTCACAGAGATAGCTACATGCTCAACAATCGAGTGGATCTCCTGACGAGCCTATGAATGTGAGAAAACAGTGAATACTTGCAAGACATTGATTCCAATGACACATGCACACACACACACACACACACACACACACACACACACACACACACACACACACAC
>OZ026566.1:3065788-3075788 GCA_964020155.1 Chondrilla cf. caribensis
CTTCATGTCAACACACCTGATGGCGATAATTCATATATGTGTTGGAGCCAGCTACCAGAAGCGCCCACACTTTTCCACCAGCTGTCATATTTTTAGGGATATCCAACTTGAAAAGAGGATTGAAGGCAGCATGACTACCGCCAAACACGACAAGAAAGACCAAAGCAACAGTCTTCATTTTAGCATATACCAGGTCGGCTCTTGATCATGTGATCTGAAACTATTGTTAGTCTCGCGGAGCCAGGTCAAACCATACGTCTGGCACGTGACTCGAGAACCACACCCTCCTGGAAGTATAGTACGTCCTGTCATAAATATAGCTTCGTGGTTATCTACTTCAAGAACATTGTAAGCAGGGATGTATTGTGGGGAATGAGCGTCAGAAAGAGAAAAAAGGCCGACGAAGACGAGCCAGGGGGTGGCGAAAAGAAGTCGGAGGGAGAAGTAGATCACTTGCAGCCTAAATCACCTCCCTTGAGCGAGAAGGAACCGGAATCGGATCGAGAACAGAAAAGGAAAGCCAAATGTTTCAGTTTTAGATGTCTTTTGACCAAGTTTATAATCCCAACGACCCTCATCGTGTTGTTCTTATGGTTGGTCGTGCCAATCGCTATCGAGGAATACATTATATGGAGGGGATATGAGCGAGCGAAAGACTTCGGTATCCCCAACGATATGATGCATCTGTTCAGCGTGTTCGACGGGGACAGCAACGGTGCCCTTGACCCCTACGAGTTCATGTTTGCAGTGGATGAACTATCGCGTTCAAAGAAGGTTTGTTCATCCACTTCAACAGTGTTTAAGCCGCTCGATGTACTTAGCTCTTCGAGTGTGACACTGCTCGTTTGTACTCCATTCTGTACTCGACTATTGAGACAGGCATGTAGTGAATAGAGTGCATAATGATCAATGAGCAAAGATAGTGAGCGTGTACCTGTTCCTTCATATCTTGTTCCATTGATATGAGATGTTGGGTAATTTCGTGGTAGAAGAACTCGGGAGCCTCACAATTCCTATCAGGGCTTACAACATCCAATTGTGTTTGAATTTGTTATTTTTGAGATTATCAAATACTGTTAACTCTACAGTAACATGGTGGTGTTTTTTGCTTTAGAACATACTGAATGTTTCTGCAATGAATGAAACCTACAACCCTGTGACTTTTGTGGATCAGCATCGGGGACACGATAAGGAATTTGTGGAGATTAAAGTCAACTTTGAACCCCTGGTCCTCTCCAGCATGACAAAGTTCAAGGACCCATCCGTGAGCTAGTCTTGTAGAGATAGCTTCACACCACTTGTACCCTTTTTGTCTTTATTCACATCCTTTTGTCTCCATCAGTACCCTTTTGTCCTCATTTTATACATTTGTCTTCATTTTTTACCCTTTTGTCTTCATATTTTACCCTTTGTCTTCACTTGATTTTGCAGACCATATTTGGCACCCCTACTGACTTAGTCCCAGGTCTGGTGAGCTGGAAGGGTCCTCGTGTCCCTGTCGCTGAATATGGTGTGGGGAATTTCGAGCCATTTGTTCCCCCACGGGGGAAGGGTGTAGGAGAACCGTACTACATTGTCGAAAGCAGTGATGGTGGGATGCTGAGTGAAATGCTTGTCTCTCAAATGAGCCCCTACAAATACTTCCCCCCTGTGCCTAAATCCAACGAGGTGTTTCTCCATGTTCTGATGTTGCAGTTGCACAAATATCCTTTTGTTCACTTGAGGTTCGGTCCTCGTGGAACAGTCGGGATTATCCGTGCTGAGAACGACAAGTACTGGGACATTCTTATCAGGTTTGTGTGTGTGCTGCCTTGTGTGTATACACCATGTATGTGTGAAGTCATACATAACATGTCTATCACTGAAATTATGCTTACCAATTCAAGGCCAAGTAGCTCTACATTTGGGCTGGGGTCAAAGGTCCTTCTGGCAGCATCAGTGTGGTGTACTGCTAGCATCTTGGATGCTTGTGTGTGTGTGTGTGTGTGTGTGTGTGTGTGTGTGCTTGTGTGTGTGAACATACTTATATTCCAGCTAAACACAGGTTGATCCATTTAGTAATGCTTAATTTCATATTGTACCAACTTAATCCTATTACACAATACATAATTGGAGAACTTCTGTGTCGACACATGTTTGATGGTCAAAGAGTCTCCCTTCTCCACTACCATGGGTGAACCACAGCCACCTTCACAATCCATGGTATCCAAGGCTGTCTCTGCCAATTCCTAGTGCACAGGGGTTCTTGATGATGCTAAGGTTGTCGACCACACACAAGACTGGGCCCTTGTGGGCTTGTTTGGTAGGAAATAGTTGTACATCAGACGTTGACAGTGTAGCAGAAAACCTGCAGTGTAGGTCACATCTGAGAGGTTTTAATTTGTGGGTTGTTATTTCATGTAGTAGGTTTTTGGCACACGTCAGCTTGGCGGTAGAATGCATGTGTGGACAGTGTCCAACTTGTGGAGTGTTCCGTTGTGGAAAGTGAACTTGAGTTTGTGGTGTATGTACAGTATGTTGGCAAATTGGGAATGATTTTTCATTCAATTACACATGCCGTCTGTATGTATTCTCGATCCAGAGCTCATGTTGAATTCCAACTCAACGACTATCCTGATTTGCCATTTTGGTTCACTCCAGCTCAGTTTGCTGGTCGACTGATCATATCAAAAGATAACTCCCATATTGTGATGTTTGAGATGGAAGTCCCAAACAACAGATCTCTCAACATTGGTTGGTGTAATCTAATGTCCTTTTATATTGTTTGGAATGTCAGCTCTACTCTCTGTCTGTTAGATATGGAATGGTTAACTTCAACTGATGGAGAAAGCAATGAAGTGGATATTGGTGTGTGTGTGTGTGTGTGTGTTTGTGTGTGTGTGTGTGTGTGTGTGTGTGTGTGTGTGTGTGTGTGTGTGTGTTTGTGTGTGTGTGGGTACATGTCTTTGTAAACCAAATGTTTTATTGTATAAACGTAGCAATTTTTTGAAACCCAAACTGTCACTCCTCCTGTTTGCAACATTCTTCTTGCACATGCTAGGTTTCTTGCCCATGATGAAGCTATCCTCGGTGGGTCCCTCTCGTGAAGAGGGCACCACTGCTCCTCTACCACCTGAACCTGAACCAAAGTGGACAAGTCAGATGGATGCCCAGGAGGCTAGAGACAAGCTGGAACGTTTCCTGTACCCCTTCAAGGAGGTCAGTAATGAGATATTGTTCACATGTGCATGTGTATGAACACACACACACACAAACACACACACACACACACACACACACACACACATACACACACACACACACACACACACACTACACACTACACTACACACACACACACACACACACACACACACACACACACACACACACAACACACACACACACACACACACACACACACACACACACACACACACACACACAACCATTCCCTATTACCTCATCATTAGGTCAAGTACCACAATTTCAAAGAAGCATTCGATCTTGCATCAGAGCAGCAGAAACCAGTGCACCACATCTTGCTTTGGGGAGCACTGGACGACCAGTCCTGCTGAGGTTCAGGACGGACTCTCCGGGATGGGCCCCTGGCGAGTTCGTCCATCGTAAAGTTCCTTAACGGGAACATGGTCAGCAGCTGGTCCCTTGTCAAGGAGCTGCAGGTTAGTTTCAGTGACTCGTGCACAGCGCATGCTACTGACATGAAATAGAAGAAAAATTCATCACTCAAGTGATTTGTGACCTGTTAGGACCTTGTCAATGACTCAAATGAACCAGAACGATATAGAAATTTGGCCCAATCTGTGTTGGATGCATATAAGTGAGCATAAAGACTAGGTATCACATGTACTATTTGGCTCACCTTGGCTTTTTATTTCTTTTCTAGATTTCCGGTTGAAATGAGCATCTTCTGCCCTGGTGGTAAGGTCCTACACTCCATCAATGCCAATGATTATCTTGATGACAAGAACGCTTCAGTCATTGATGCTGCCATTGAATTGTGAGTATCAATGATCAGCTTGTGTTGTATTCATGTGGTCAATTCATAGCTATGCATCTGTCCTTCTGCTCCTCTCAGCATGGACCCAATGTCATCAGCTTACTTCAGCTTCCTTAAGAAGGGATTCTCAAATTTCAATACGTGTTAACTTTGCATAGCTTTACACAACATAACTGTGTGGTAAAATTTCTTTAATTTTGCTCCGCTGTCTGTATGATGGTGTCAGCTGTAAGCCAGTTCTGGTAGGCTGTCATCGGATGTAGGATACGGAGGTGAATTTATTGCACTGGTAAGATTGTGTGAAATTTATTGATGTCTCATTTATCACCAAATAAATATCACTGCATAACGAATGTACACTTTATATCACTACCGTGAGCACTTGCATAGCTACTACGCACAATTTGTTATTGACGATAGTATATCATAGAGCATATACAGCATGCAGAGTGGGAACTCTACATCTGTGAATTAAGGGCCCGCTCAGGACGCTCCGAGTACTGGACAGCTTTTACAGTATTTGGTAGAATGTACGTATGATCACAGATACTCTATACTACGCAGTCAGTATCTATGGCATGATGGGTGCATGCGTGGTATCGCACATTTTGCACGTGACGTTTGTGACCACGCCCAGTCCTTATTACTGAGATCTCTGAAACACTCCCAATAGACGAACGAAGGTATTAGAAAGGATTTACGAGGTACCCAGGGGGCTCAGAAATGAGTCTAAGAAAGAGAAAGAAGCATCTCGACCAAGAGGAAGAGCAGAATAGCGATTGCATTGCGGACGAGACACTGGACAACGAGAAACAACACAAGCAAACTCCTCCGGAAGAGGAAGGACTGGAAACACGCTCAGAACCGAAAAAGAGGAGGAAATGCTTCAGTCTGAGGTGCTTTCTAGTCAAGGTCATTATTCCGACTTCGCTACTATTGGTCTTTCTTCGGTACGGCATTCCATTTTGCTTGGACGAGTACTTGATTTGGAAAGGATATGGCCAAACAAGAAATTTAGCTTTTCCAATCAGCCAGCTACATTTGTTCAGCGTGTTCGATGGCGATAAGAACGGAGTCCTCGATCCTGAAGAGTTCATGTTTGCAGCAGAAGCTTTTACTAAATCAAAGAATGTAATCTCTTGCTCTGTGTGTGTGTGTGTGTGTGTGTGTGTGTGTGTGTGTGTGTGTGTGTGTGTGTGTGTGTGTGTGTGTCCTTATAATACACTTTACATGCATTGATGAATATCTATGCATATATTTATCCGCATGTGTGTATGTATACATCACTAATACATAGTCTCATGACAGTAGAAGCACGACGTCAAGTGTATTATTTTGTGCTTGATAATGTATCGATCCCACCTGTTCTACCTTCTTGCAGAATCTACTGAATGCCACCACACAGATTGTTGGTGACCCTTACCAACCAATGGTATTCATGGATGAACACCGCAGGGCAGATCTAGAGTTCATTGAGGTTAAAGTTGAATTCGAGCCTCTCCTTCTCTCAAGCATGAGGAGGTTCTCTTCTGTAATAGTAAGTACACAATTGTTTGTACACTAAAAGCTCACACTGTACTCAATTGCTGTGCACACAGGGAGCATAGATAACATACAGTGGTGGCCAAAAGCTGTGGGACGATTGAGGGTTTAAGAAAATGGTGGAACAGAATGTATCGACTTGAATCATTTTAAAAGCAATATTTTCTTCACATACTCCCTACATGTACAGTACTCTTGTATGTACACTCTTGCAATGTTGTGTTGATGTAAGTTATCTAAGGGGGGGAAGGGGCTTCATATGAGTGTGGTTCAGTGAAAAGTTCATTGACTGAAGTGAAATGGGATCCGTCCATTTGTTAACTTATTGATCGTTGTAATGTGTATCAGCTTTGAAACTAAAACAATATATTAAACAAAAGTGAGTCATAATAACCACATTGCTCAGTACATTTCCCACAGCCTATCAAACATGCTTGATTCTCACAAAAGGTGTGATAAACCAGTACTGACTCTTGTCATTAGTCATGTAGGTTGTTAGGATGAGCAAGGTTCCTTGTTGTCGTTGGTTCTACTGTATTTGTACAGTCTGTGGATCTCAATGTTTCCATTTACTGATTGTTCTCTCCCAACTGCAGACTGTAATTGGCGATCCTCATACACTCATACCAGGACTGATTGCATGGAAGAAACCTCACATCCCCGTAGCCCAATACGGCGTAAAGAACTTCAAACAGTTCACCCCACCACCAGAAAGACGTTTGGGAGAGCCTTACTTCATTGTCCCTCAGGAGAAGGACGTCGAGTTCATCCATGAATTGATGATATCTGATACGACACCCTACAAACTTGCCCCACCACCCCCTAAATCCAATGAGATCCTTCTCAATGCTCTGATGTTGCAGCTGCACAAACATCCTTTTGTTCACTTGAGGTTTGGTCCTCGTGGAACAGTCGGGATTGTCCGTGCTGAGAATGACAAGTACTGGGACATTTTCATCAGGTTTGTGTGTGAATTTATGTCACTGTCTGATACCATGGATGCTATGTAAGGTTATAGAAACATAAGATTTACTAATGACGGATTATTTGAATATTTACTTTATTCTGCCTTCCAGAGCTCATGTTGAATTCCAACTCAACGACTATCCTGATTTGCCATTTTGGTTCACTCCAGCTCAGTTTGCTGGTCGACTGATCATATCAAAAGATAACTCCCATATTGTGATGTTTGAGATGGAAGTCCCAAACAACAGATCTCTCAACATTGGTTAGCACAATTCTTTCCAAATATTATCCTGTCACTGTAGGTACTATAGGGTGTCGTTTGTGTGAAAGTGGCTACTGTTTGCAGGACACATACATGTGATATATCTAAATATCACTTGAATCAGATATTAAAATATCCATTGATGTATAATTATCCATCCATCCATAATTATCATGCATCCAGCCTACATACGTACCTTTGAGTTGAGAATCGACCAAACGTTGTGTTCTTTCAAAAATATTCTTACAGTAAAATTAATGGACTAAGTGTTAGCTACAAGATCACTTCTTATGTGATCCATGTACATACATATGTGAATGTGGTTTCAGGTAATTCAGAAATACTTTTTATATAGCAGATTATTATAGTTTTGTTTGTTTTGTGTGTGTGTAGATATGGAATGGGTGACATCTCCTAATGGTGATTCCAATGAAGTGGACATTGGTGAGTACAGAGATCATTATTCTCATTGTGTGTGTGCGTGCAAGAGTGTGTGAGCATGTGTGGATGATAAACAGTGGACTAGCAATAAGTAGGCAAAGCTGGATATTCCTGACAAGACTACATGTCATTGAGTGTACAACATGTGTTGAATAAACTAGTGAGTCCCTACAAGCACTGTAGCATCAACACTGCTGACTATTTTGTGGCTATGGATTGTGGGTCACAGTTGGGGAAGTTGACTATTGGTCCCTCAGAGAGTGTTGTCCTTGGTAGGGAGGTAACTTCAATGGTGTTCTTTATTCGGAGCGTCCTTAAATAGAAGCTCCTCTGTATACATTGTTGCATATCTAAAATCTTACTTGTGTCAATTTTATCTTATTCTGACTATCCTACCTTGTCCAATGTCCTCTAATGTGCTGTACTGTCTTAGTTTGAACTGTCCAATTGCTGTGTTTGTGTATGCATACAATCTCAAAGAAATGTTTCCATTGTATAAACAACAATGTGAAACCCAAACTGTCACTCCTCCTGTTTACAACATTCTTCTTGCACATGCTAGGTTTCTTGCCAATGATGAAGCTGTCCTCGGTGGGTCCCTCTCGTAAAGAGGGCACCACTGCTCCTCTACCACCTGAACCTGAACCAAAGTGGACAAGTCAGATTGATGCTCAGAAGGCTAAAGATAGGCTGGAACGTGTCTTGTACCCCTTCAAAGAGGTCAATGATAGTAGCTGACATTGTTTTTAGTATAACTGATGGAAAACACATGTGCATGCATACACACACAAACACACTGTATGAACTTGCCCATAAACACATGCACATGCACACGCACAGATAACCACACACACGCACGTGCACACACACACACACACACACACACACACACACACACACACACTACACTACACACACACACACACACACACACACACACACACACACACACACACACACACACACACACACACACACACACACACACACACACACACACAATAAACATACAACAAGTCCCTATTACTTCATCATTAGGTCAAGTACCACAATTTCAAAGAAGCATTTGATCTTGCATCAGAGCAGCAGAAACCAGTGCACCACATCTTGCTTTGGGGAGCACTGGACGACCAGTCCTGCTGAGGTTCAGGACGGACTCTCCGGGATGGGCCCCTGGCGAGTTCGTCCATCGTAAAGTTCCTTAACGGGAACATGGTCAGCAGCTGGTCCCTTGTCAAGGAGCTGCAGGTTAGCTGTACTCCATCTTGTATATGGATGCTTTCTCCTGGTCATTGTTAATGTACACCATTAGGATCTCACGCAAGACGTGAATGAAACGGACAGATACAGGAGTCTGGCCCAATCAGTACTAAATGCCTACAAGTATGTAACACTCACTTCTTCTCCCACCCTCGATATGAAACCTACTAGTCTTATTTTCACTTGTATGTCACCAGGTTTCCAGTTGAAATGAGCATCTTCTGTCCGAATGGTAATGTTCTACATTCCATCAATGCCAATGATTATCTTGAGCTCAATGAAAGTGAAGACTTAGAGGAGGATTATCAGTATGTGGTGTATGGCACTGTTGTGATCCATCCTGTCTACTATAATATGCGTAACACCCACCACCCCCTTTTTCTACAGTGACAGGATGGTGCACATGTATCTGAAGTTTCTCAAGAAAGGCCTCTCATCTATCTCTGCCTGTGGCATGCAGGAATAGATGCTCCAACAATGAGAGTAACTTCACTCCTTTCCCTGTATGATGGTGTCTGCCAAAGACCAAATATGGTAGGCTTCCACCGGATGTAAGGGGATAAGGATTTTGAAACTTTTGTACACATTATGTTGAGTTGGACATCTTAATTATGCTGTACGGTGTGTTTTTAGAGGCTGACTGTGGCAGCCTCTATATTATTTTAATTTTGACTTCTGCCATGTTACGCTGCATAATATTATATATTATAGCAAATCCTGATAAAGAAGAACATCTGATAACAAGAAGTTATTTAGCTTTTTTAGTGGGTCGATGAAAAAAAGAGCTCATGGCCTGGTGGTCAGTCGTAATACTCTGCAAAGAAACAGTAGGGGGGAGCTTTGAGACTCCGGACCGGTCTCCCAGCTAGAATAGTGTCTTCTGCATTCGTGGAATGACCAAGTATACAGCCAGTCTCTATGAAAAGTCCTTTTAAAGCTGTCCATATGTGTGTTCGACATCACGTGGGTGACCTTTTTTATATTTTTCGGCGAAATACCGTACTTATTTCATTTAATCAAAGTTGTAATTGGAATGCGGTGAGTTCAAAGTTTCCCGTGACAGCCACATGGCCAGTTCTCTCGGTCAAAATGGCGTAAGTTGGCAAAATGTTCAGTACAGCTTAAAAACTAGCTATGAGACGAAGACATAAAGGAGACTCGGAGACAGTCTCCGAGTCAACAGAACCGGTTAGAACTGAAGGACAGTATCGCAAAGGAAGAAAATTCTCCATATGCAGTTTCATGAATATTGGAATTCTCTTCTCCGTCCTACTGGTGTTGATGCTGCTTATCGGTCAGGAGAATGTGTTCAATTATCTCACCCAAGAGAAAACACTGCTGCTCGGATATCGAAAGGCGCGGGAAATTTCTGTTCCAGAACACCTCATGGACATCTTTTGTGTGTATGACACGAACAAGGACGGGAATCTAGACCCTGAAGAATTCAAACTACTCTCGGATTATATTCCTAACAAGAAAAACGTACGTGTGTGTATTGCGCCCTTAGGTTATCTCCAATATTCATAGCT
>OZ026566.1:3080788-3088288 GCA_964020155.1 Chondrilla cf. caribensis
AAAACCAAAATAATCTTTAGGTGCTTCAGTATGAGTAGAAGGGACTGTTGAGGTCTCTGGCAAGGGTTTAGTGTCTGTGGAGGAGAAAGAATGGGGGAAGCTGGTAGCTAACGGGTCCAATGAAGCCTTTGTAGTTGGTAAAATCGGTTTATCCACTATGGGAGCACTGAATATAGAACTGCGTTCAGAAGTTCCAGCAGATAAAAAATCTCCAAACGAATCATCCTTCACTGGCTGCAACTGGCTGTTAAGTGGTTCTGAAAAGTTCCCATCAAATGACACTTCCTTCTCTTTAACAGAACTGACAGTTTCCATGTCAACAGCTGATGAAAAGTCACTGTACAAGTTCTCTCTCATCATTTCTCCCTTGTCCATTCCCATAAGAGGCACGAGATTAGCAACCAAATTACCAGTGGGTTTTTCGTTGGTGTGTAGAGTGCTGTCTGTCTGTCTGGGTTGTGCAGCTGAAGAGAAGTCTCCAAAATCGTCCTCTCCCTCCTGGTGTGAGTCGGGAGCTGGGAATGTAGTACTGGTGCTTTTCAAAGTCGACCATTCTCCACTATTACTCGGTTGAGGGTCAGATGTTGTCTCCAGCAGACTTGTGACTGGGGCAGTGGAAAAGTCACCAAAGTCATCGCTCTGTGTTTCCGCCGTTGACTGGACTTCGGTGTTCGCTGAGTTTGATGACGACGAAGGCTGGGGCGGTTGAACTGACAGAGAAAAGTCCAAACCAAGCAGGTCTTTATCGAACACAACTACACAGAAGAGAGAGAGGGTCATGTTTTCAAAAAAGTTTTAGGAGTTACACCACAGAGGTTGCAGTCAGGAATCAGCACTGAACCAGTGTTTCCCCCCAGAAAAAAATAAAGGGGGTGGGGGAGGGGGTCACTATGAATGTTTTGATGTATAATTATCAATATTGCTTTAACACTTAACACGATAATATTATAAATCTTTATTCTAACAAAAATTGTTGTCACAGAACAGAGAATAAAGGGGGAGCGCCCTGGTACCCCCCTTTGGGGAAACCCTGCATGTACTCCTGTATATAGCACTGGCCAAACATGTTCACATATGTCATAATTCCACTAACCGAATTACAACAGCAAAGAGGTATACACTGCACTGAAATCAAATACATACATGTATACATAATATGTGTGTGAATAAGTACACGGATGTACATTTTGACTTGGAGATCTTCTTCAGCACAATGCTGAAGATCCATTATGGAATAAGATCTCCAGATCGAAACATTCAATCCCTTGGACTGAAAAATATTAGACTAAGTGTTGTTGAGGCCGAATAAGACTAGTACATATGTCATAAATGTAACAACTACAACTTAGAACTTCAAGTGAGTACTGTACATCATTACTTAGGACATATGTATGTACGGTACTCAATCAACCACAGTGCACAGATGTTATTCTTACTTTCTTCGTGGGCAGGAGTGGTGAGAGTGGGTTGAAAGCTCAAGTCGAGAAGAACATTGGCGATGGAGGACTGGGAACCTGACCGGAAGGACAACAGTATCAACTGTATACACATACATAGTCTTTGAAGAAAGTCAATGTACGTACTCAACACAAATCACTTGTGCTAAGAAACAAAAAGAATTCATGTCTTGTCGCCACAGTGCAAAAACAAAGTGACAACTATCCATTCGTAACAATGTGGTCTCAAAAGCAGTGGTCACTTAATACAGGGTTCTGTACAAGTGCCACTCCATACATACAAACACATGTATGTACAGTATGATATGGACACATGTTATTCTCAACTGCAGGTACACTCTCATAATCTGGCATACACATTAAGTACACACACACACACACACACACACACACACACACACACACACACACACACACGCACATGCACGCACACACACACACACACACGCATGCACGCGCACACACACACACACACACACACGCACACGCACACGCACACACACACACATACACACACACTTGTTGGTGATGTTGGAGATGAGGGGTCCTGAAGTATACTTGTAAAATCTCCCTACAGGGTGTTAATGACATGTTCATCAAGGATGCCTACTTCACAAGCATACACATATGCACCCACCAGTTGAAGAGCAGACTTAATCTGGCGGGAAACTGTTGCTGGTGCCATCTGTACAAGAGGTCAATAGCATAATAATCTGTAACTACAAACCACACAGTAGTTGTCAAGATCAGCTCAGGTATAAACACACAGACACACACACACACAAACATATACATATAACACACACATACAGTACTTATATTGAAAATAATATAGTGACTTCGATAACATGAAACCCTTTTCGTGATAATAACATGCTAGATTACAGGGAATAATGGTGAAAATAGGTTCTGATGCACGTGCACACACACACGCGCGCGCACACACACACACACACACACACTAACGGCAGGATCAACATGAGTGGAAACAAAGAAGTTGTCTTGAGTCTCGGAATTCTCCCACTGAAAAAGCACTCCTCGAACACTACTGCTGGCCTGTGCCGTCAGCCACAAACTAAGGGAAAGACACAATGACACAACAATCATTAACATTCGCTCCTTTCCACTTCCGAAGTAGGAATCATGGCAATGATGTCAGACACTTGTTTTGAAGATGAGGACCCACTACACCATTACTGTGTGCACAGGAAGACTTATGTACGTACCTGTTCTGAGAGGACACTTGGCTGTGTAGGCTTATGGACCAATATGAGTCTGGGTTAACATCCGAAGAGCTCCTCTCTGGTTCAGGGTAGTGCTTTTGAAGAAGAGCCTTGAAGTCCTACACAACAGATCAAAGGTGTTCAAGAGCGAAAATTTTCACACGCATTTTTTTCTTGTGGCATGTAAAATGCAGTGTACCATACACCCCTCCAAAATTAAATGTTCTACAGTTTCAGTCAGGTTCAATTTCATTTAGAACTGGCCAATCTCTGCTTAGGAGAGGCCACTCAGCAAATTATGGGATAGATATCCACTGGGAGCCACCATAGTACATTCTGGCTTATGACCCACCCAGTACAAATAAGCGGTCTAGTTCAGATACTATAGACAAAGATAGTTATCACCCATGAAGGCCCAGCTACACAGTTGTGAATGCATCTAAGTACATATTGATAAGATGTATACATACATATATTATACAGCGTGCATGTACGTACACACATCTGTATGTATGTATGTAGGTACGTAGGTTAGTCCCATATGTATACATATACTGCATTGGGATATGGTGAGATGACGATGTAGGAACGATGCATCCAAGTGTACACTCACCTGCAGGTTGGGGGGAATGGCTGAGGAGGTAGCAGGTGGAATTGTAGTTGCCGCCTCAGACGTAGGGGGGGTTGTAGAGCTACTGCCCACAGTGGCCGAACTGAACCCACCAAAACTGTCAGAAATGTCATCCTTCTGCTTTACCGTACTGGAAGTAAAATCTCCAAAGTCATCGTCATCCTGCACGAGAGCACTGCTTCCGGAACTGAACTGTCCAAATGCGTCGGTAGTCTTCTGCTGCTGCTGTGTGTTCTCAGAAAACAGGGTAGTCGAGTTGAAGTCTCCAAAGGTATCATCGGATGTATTTTGGGTCTGTACACCTGTTTTGCCTGCAGGAAGAGACACTCCACTATTGTCCTTAGTGGTAGTGGTGTCGAGTGAGACGGGTCCACTGAAATCTCCAAAATCATCATTTTCATGGCCATGAGTTTGCGTAGGGAAATTCGATTGAACTTCAGCTGAACTTCTGAATTCCTCAAACTGACCAAAATTGGCTTCCCATTGAGAAGACACAGTGGTAACTTGTTCTCCTGAAGGTGGTGGAACACTGGAGGAAGGATCGGAGGAACTAAAATCACCCCACCCATCATCTTCATTTCCAGTTGGTACAGTTACTGGGGAATCTTTACTAAAATCACTAAAAAGGGAATCTTTTCTCCCTTTTGAGCTTGTATCTACCATTCCTTCCATCGAGAGAGAGGTCGTCATTTCCATATTAGTAGTTTTCTGTGTCTGTGTGAGTTCTGAGGAAGACGATAACTGTGAACCTAGGGGATTAATTTCTAATGTGCTGTCTGGGGACGGATGCAAAGCTATCTGACTTGGAGGTTCTGGGATGGCGAAGTCCCCAAAATCATCTACAATGTTGTTGCCGATAAGATTGCTTGGTTCTTGCACCCCATGAGGTAGTGTTACATTTGGAAAATTGGGATATGCTTCCACAGTAGTCGAATCAGGCGATGGAATATCTTCCGGGAAAGACAAAACTTGTCCATCCGAAGAGAATTCTTTACTTAAGGCATCTATCTCCTTGGACAGATCTTCAATGTCCATATGGCCCATAACTTCTTTCCCAGTGGAAAGGGTTGGTAGCTGGTTGCTCACTGGATGAGGACTTACACTGTTAATAACAGTATCAGATGCACTGGTAAATCCTCCTGAAGGAACAAGGTAGCATGGTTCAGTACATGGTCTCTGTCCCATACATACTCATAGCTAACTGGAATTATAGTACTTTGTGATGGCACCTACATCTTGGGGCAAGTGGAAAAGACTTACCATAGTCACCCTCGTCATCATCCAAGTCGCCAATAGGAGGTGGCTCGTCAGAAAAGGTGGGCCAAGGTACCCAACTAGAATTTCCGGTGCCATCCATTCTCGTAATACAGATTTACGACCTGCATCAAAGTTTGTACGCCATTTTGTGGGATAAAATTGAGCGAGCCAATCAGATTGCAGATTAAGGAACGAATCAGATTGCGATTTAACAACCAATCAGAATGCAGGGCGGCAGACTCGAACTTACATAAAAAGACCGGCAAAATTTCAACACCACCTTCAATTGAAGAACTCAAAGTGATCCAGAGATTAAATCTGTTTATCCGACTCAACCGAAATGGCTCGTACCAAGCAAACTGCTCGTAAATCCACCGGAGGCAAGGCCCCAAGGAAACAGCTCGCCACCAAGGCCGCCAGGAAGAGTGCCCCAGCTACCGGAGGAGTGAAGAAGCCTCACCGTTACAGGCCAGGAACTGTTGCTCTTCGTGAGATCCGTCGCTACCAGAAATCTACCGAGCTCTTGATCAGGAAGCTGCCCTTCCAGCGTCTGGTTCGTGAGATCGCCCAGGACTTCAAGACTGATCTTCGCTTCCAGAGCTCTGCAGTAGCCGCCCTCCAGGAGGCTTCTGAAGCTTACCTCGTTGGTCTTTTTGAGGATACCAACTTGTGCGCCATCCACGCCAAGAGAGTAACCATCATGCCCAAGGACATCCAGCTTGCCAGGAGAATCCGTGGAGAGAGAGCTTAAACTTGTGTAACTAAACCCAAACCGGCTTTTCTAAAAGCCACTATTTTCCATGAGAAAATCCCAGCATAAATAATACAGTTGTATAACAAACCAGAAATTCCAGGGCAATCTGTTTGTTGTAAGCAGGAGTTTGTTATATCTGGACAATTTCCTATGAGATTCCTATATCAAGAAATTTATTTTGTTATAGTGCTCCACTGTATTATAAATATACATGATTATTTGCAGCTATATAATATTTCTATACTAGACTATGTGTCCAAACCCATATTATTTCAGTGTGTATTATCATGTATGTGAAATCACAGTGAAACAAGGTGTTACAGTTTACTTCATAAATGTGTAACGCCAATCTAAGTACAACATGAGCGGTATATATTGTAGATTATGACACTAGCCTGAATGAGGATAAGATAGGTAGGAGAAATGTTATTAGAGACAGTGATACATTGTTGAGTTGCATGTCTTAATACGCTTATTTAAGCTTGGTTAACTCTGCATGCTCCTGTCCTTCAATGTATGACAGTGCGTGCATGTCAGGACATCTCACATGCATGAACACTTTTCCATGAAGTATGCATAATATTGGCTCCTGACACTTGCCATCAATTCAC
Source organism: Chondrilla cf. caribensis (assembly GCA_964020155.1). Taxonomy (NCBI): domain Eukaryota; kingdom Metazoa; phylum Porifera; class Demospongiae; order Chondrillida; family Chondrillidae; genus Chondrilla; species Chondrilla cf. caribensis. The sequence continues at coordinate 3,086,722 of OZ026566.1, forward strand.
AACACACATTGCTAATTATATCTATGGGTGAACTGAATGATAATATTAAAGAATGTGTACGTCAAGAAGTTTCTTTACACATGGAAACGACTTTCCAGTGTCTGGCTTTTCCAACCATATAACGTGCATGATATTCATGGTGGTGATTAATTTTTCATCTATAACATTTTGTTTATTATATAATATTATAGTTATCATCGAAGTTCCATGTTGCACAAGTTGTATTGTACATTATTACCAACATTCTTAACAAATACATACGTAAATCAAATGTAATATGAACAAAAACACGAATTATTAAACTTTATGTATAATAATATTACAACATATAGTGTCCATTACAACATGCAAATTAATTCACAAGGCGTACTATAATATATTATATTGGTTTTAAATGTACTTTATCGTGCAAAATAAGAATACAGTCAGGGAAATAGGGTTCATAGGCCAGGGTCAACAGAGATAAGTAAAATCTTACTGTACAAACAATTCCCAACAAGTTGAGGAAACGGTCACAATTCCCATACTTCCCGTGATATAAAAGCTACAGTCGAAGTTCATCAGATATTTTAGAAGCAATATATTTAAAGGCCATTGAATTTCCAGAAATTCTTTTAAATCTGACACCATTCAGGGAGAGTCTAGGGAGCTTGCATACTTCCATTTCGAACTGGATGAAATGGCCTTGATCCCTATCCTGGTGGTTCACTAAAAGAAGGTACTTCTCCTTCTGGTCAAAGTTGCAATGATTAAGCTCAAGGACTCTCATTATCTCCTGCAGGATCTCAATGGGCTCCAGAGAACTGGTGGTTTTCATGTTCCACGTGAAACGCAGTGATCTTGGTTTGATGCTGTCATCTTCTCCATGTATGTTTCTGCATGAATACAAACGCCTTTGGTGTAACTTGCTTGGACAGTACCCTCGTAGATCCATACTTCTGTTAACACTACATACAGTCCCTAGCTGTCTGATGGTAGGCACCCCTGATAAGATCTACTAGATGAATTTGGTGTACCCTTCCAGGTACTTTCTACGCATGTTGGACTTAAAGTTAATGATGTAAAGAGGTCACCCCTAACCATGATACGCTATGTACATACATATGTGCTTCATAATACTAAATTATGTACAACACATCTATATTACATCAACATATATTTCTACCTCACCTTCTGCTAAACTTGAGTGCCAGTCGTCCAAAGAAAGATGTTCTGGTGTTATTTGATGCATGGCTGGAAACAGTCATTACGTCGCCGTGAGTAACTCTTCTCACTGGATGACTGAAGGTGCTGCGTGTGGGGACGTTACGATAAAACGGAGGATTGCCTCCAGTGTGATGCTGCTGGTGGTGTGGGAATTGAGAGTCGGGCAGTAAAGAATCTGGATTACGATTTGACGGTGCAGTCCTGGAAGAATAATAGCAAGAGTACTGAACCATTGGATGGCACATATTCCAGTTAGAATGTCTACTTACGTCGGTCTAAAATCTGTAGGATCCTCAATTGGAGGAAGTGATAGGCGAACTGGGTTATTTGAAGCCGATTTACTGCGAGTTACAGTTTTTGG
>OZ026566.1:3094013-3151513 GCA_964020155.1 Chondrilla cf. caribensis
TGTACATACATACCTTTTGTAAGCTTCCTGGATTGAGTTGAGTTTTATCAATGATTTTGATGGCAACCTTCAGGTAGGAGAGCAGAACATAACTAGCACCAAGCAATATAGTACATGAGTACTTACATAAGTAAGTTAAACTCCACACACACACACAGCCATACATACGCACATATGTACATACATACATACTGTACATATTATGGATGTATATAGTATATACGTACATATGCATGCATGTGCAAGCCACAGTTTAAAGGCTCAAAGAGATATACATATACGCATGTGCCTAAGATGTGTAAACACATACAATGTACTTCCCCTCCCCCCATATCTGTTTGCATGTAACCAAATAAGGCTTCCAGACATGTACAACTACGTAGTTCTTTGGCAGTGAAGCCTTCAAGGATTTGGGGGCATTCAGTCTTGTACACACATACATAGATTCCCATTTGTCCCACTAAAGATGACCTTGGGGTCCAAACAACTGAGGAGGAGATCCTCCATAGTGTGTCTCCAAAGCCCTTGACACCAACAGTTCCACCACCAAAGGATGGATGTGTTTGCACACTCACTTCTTGTCCTGTGGGCATGTGCCGAGCCAGTTTCACCTTAGCAAAGTTCCCTTTCCCTATCGTCTTGAGGAGCTTATACTTTCCAACATAGATCTCTTCCCCTGGAGGTCTGTATCCCCTGGACGATCCCCCTCCGTTCCTCCGGTGTTCGTGTGGAGCGGAATTGGGTCTTCTCCCAGAGCTGCGATGGGAGCTACTGTGGGAACTGCTGTGGGAACTGCTGTGAGAGGAACCTTGGGAACTACCGTGAGCACGAGATGAATACCCTTCATGTCTTGAGGATCTGGAGTGACCATGACCATGTCCGTGCTGCACAAACAAAAGTGAGACTCAGATGAGAACAAGACCTCACCACCTCCCTCCACACACACACACACACACACACACACACACACACACACACACACACACACACACACACACACAACACACACACACACACACACACACAACATACACACACACACACACACACACACACACACACACACACACACACACACACACACACACAGAGAGAGAACTATAGTATGTATGTATGTACGTACATACGTAGTAGGTACCTAACTATATAATAATTAATGTAATAGGATATATTTGAATTTGACCACATTCCCAAACTAATCATCAACACCTCGAACATCAATCCCTTTAGTTTTATAATAGGACCAGATAGCATCAAATTGCTCCTAATTTAATACACTCTGACTCCCATAAAGATGCCATACGTACGTACCTCAAGGAGAGCTAGGTATGCACGTACACAGTAGCACATCCACACATATGTACGTACATAGTTAACACATACAAATCTGCACAAATTTTACGTACACACACGCACAGCACACATGTATACATACGTACATAAGTATTCTACCCATCAATCTTTCTCCCTCCTACAAATACCATGTATACATTACAATTATGGTACATTAGGCTATCACACAGTGTACATACATATGTACGTATGTACTTGAAATACATATGTACTTTATATAAGCATGTAAGTACATACGCACGTATATGTACGTATGTACATACCCCCACACAATAACACAGTACAGCACACACAGTACAGTAGGTATACATGGTGTGTATACACGTGGGTATGTACGTACATAGGCACGTACGTAATAGGTACGTATGTACATATGTGAGCAAACAGTATTATTGTCCACAGGAAGGCCACCTGAGATGACCAACGCCAGACAATATTCAAAGGCTCTGGAATGAAGGCTCCTCCCAAAACACTTTGGTCACCTAGGTGCAATGTTATTACTGGCATACCAAACAGTTTATTTGTTTACACAAGTGGATTTCAAAGCAGGTAAACAACACAAAATGGCAAAGACAACAACCACCACACACATACGTATGCTCATATACACGTACGTACATACCAGTGTACGTATATAGAGAAGGTCATTCATGGAACAGACACCATACCAATTTTTCTATAAAATGCTAAACTTTCTAACAGAGTTACGTACTGTCAAGTGTACCTGTACAAGTACATACGTATATACATACTGTACATACGTATGTAGATAGACCATTCATGAGGACCACCACTGAACAATATGTACAGTACATGTGTAGATGGATACACACACGTACGTAAGTACACACACACCCATACAAACATGCATATACACATATGTAAGCTAAGTACAGTACCTTTGGCAACCCAACCAGAATGAAAAGTACAGTATTTCGCATAGTACACTGTATACAGTGTGAGTCAACCCCATCAGGAGGAGGAGGTCCTGATTAGGCGGTCTAGTCTCTGAGATCACCCCAAAGTGGATTCCATTGTCCAGCACGTAAGAATGCCACAAACAGAGGATAAGAGCTTATCTGCAAGCAACCACAACACACTCAACAGACCTACTAGAGAGATCACACATTCAACAGACCTACTAGAGAGATCACACACTCAACAGACCTACTGGAGAGATCACACACTCAACAGACCTACTGGAGAGATCACACACTCAACAGACCTACTAGAGAGATCACACACTCAACAGACCTACTAGAGAGATCACACAGTCAAGAAACCTACTAGAGAGATCACACACTCAACAGACCTACTAGAGAGATCACATACTCAACAGACCTACTAGAGAGATCACACAGTCAACAGACCTACTAGAGAGATCACACACTCAACAGACCTACTAGAGAGATCACACAGTCACCAGACCTACTAGAGAGATCACACAGTCACCAGACCTACTAGAGAGATCATGTGATCATGAATCCCATCACCACTGAATTACATGGGTGTGGCCATACCTATTCACACAAGTACAATATCACATGAACATGTGCATGTACATCCTACGTAAGTACATTGAGGAAATAGAAATTGTAAAGGTTAAGACAATTGTAAAGAACCTGGAATGGAATTAGAGCCATATACGTATGTGTGTACATGGCAGCCATATGTACATGTGCACCTACGTACGTACGTATGTATGTACATACATAAGAGAATAAGAGCTTATTTGTTGCACCTACCTATTTATGTATGTACATACGTACATAGGTAGATAGGTACAACAAATTTTCATTAATGAGCCAAAAATTAGTCACGAGAAATATGGCACATTGATGAGCTTGGCAGACTAACCAAATAGCAACAATTAAGTACACAAATGAATCCGTGCCCTGAAGTAATGGTGATTTGATGGATAGATGGAAATTCACTACCCTTGGAACACTTGCACACAGTGGTATTTGACAAAGTGGTCCATGGGTTGAATGCAGTGGTGTGATAGTGGGAATTCTTCCTGGGCAAGGAATTTGTGCTGCGTGGGCTGGTTCTGGTGGAAACAGGAGGAGGATAACTTGTAGCCTTTGAGACTACTCTGCCATTTACACTTGCATAATATGGCACATTCCAGACATACTTCAGAAGGAAAAAGACACCACTCGGCAACAAAGCACGTAGGATGCCCAGAACAGGTCAAGTAGAAGTGTGGGGCAAGTTGACAAAGAGCCCAATTTAACAGTCACAAGAGTCAGGCGGACAGCTCTCAGTGGGTCACATGTACATAGTACCACACACTGTGGTGTGAGCTCTTCCAACAGATCTTTCTTGCAGAGAAACAAATGACAGTGTCCACAAAGTAGCCTGTATTGTTGAAGTGGGTCCCTTGGAGTAGCCCCACGGGGAGGAGGGGAGGGATTAAGTAACATACATATGTATGTACGTACAAAAATGGGCCCTGAAGGCCTAATTATGTATATAGCAGAATTTGACCATTTTGATCACCACAAGAGCACCATATGATGACATAGAACAGGATTATCATGTACATACACACGGATTTACATAAAAAGTCCTTATGTACGTACGTACGAGTACACATGTACGTGAATGAATGCAGACCAACCAACACAATACACTCATGGTGGGAAAGCATAACATGCAGACGTAATCTCTGTTTCATCTTTTTTCTCAAGACAAAAAATTCAAATTACAAAAATTCGGGACACAAGAAACATGCACAACTGTGTCCTTGCGCACATACGCATGTATGCACACACACACACACACACACACTACACACACACACACACACACACATACACACTACACACACACACACACACACACACACACACACACACACACACACACACACACACACACCTTCACACTGATAGTGCTCAATGCTACGTAAGTGCTTACATACACATGTACAAATGTGTACATGAGCACACACTAACAATACACAGTATACACATGTACCTTTGTACATACATAAACATGATGAATGAAGCTAATTATATCAAATGAAAACAAAAACAGGTGTACACCTATCACAACATTCACTGACGAATACCCATTAGGTACTGTATGATCAATGAAAATCTGCAAATGAAGTGACACACACACACACACACACACACACACACACACACACACACACACACACACACACACACACACACACGTATAATATGCAATTACGTGTATACTGTGCATGTGCGTATACAGAGGAGTGTCTATAAAGAGCAATCCGAAGGACACAATAGATCTCCCTACAAAGGACACTCTCTGAGGGACCAAAAATATACTCTCCTAAAGTGCCAATCCATTATTACCTCTAAAGAGTGGACAACCTCTCGACAGTGGACAAATTAGCAGGTCCCAAAGTGTCCTTTATGAAGAGGTTTCACTGTATACAGTATGGACATATGTATGTGCATGTACTGTGTGGGTCACAGCATTCTTTAAAGAGGAGCAGATGGAAGGCCAAGAGAAAGTTCTACACTTATATATGTGTACAAAAAGGCAATACAGCACACAGCAAAGATACTATATATATGTGTGTATCATATGTACTGTGAGTTTGTAAAAAAACTACTACCAAAGAGATGCAATACATGAAGGAAACATTCACTCTGTTAGACAGAAGAGAGGCAAATCTCTGTTTCCTTCTTTCAAACGTACTTTCGTACAAACAAATACGTACATACATACACAATAGAAACTCTTTAAGACAAATAGACACTTGAATAAACCTATTTTCAGTACGTTTGGTTTACTGTATGTAGTAGTATACATACGTATAATAAGCAAATCTCGCTAAGAACATCTGATAACAAGTGATTGTATGGGTTGCTTAAGTTCAACTCCATGAGTTTCTACTGTACAGTGTTGTACAAATGGATGCTGTATCACAATCCACTTCTCACAATTCATCGTACGTGTAAATACATACATATGTATGTACGTATGTATATGTTAATGTATGTATATAGCAATGTGCGCTGACGTACGTATATGCCGTACTGTTCTCTCCACAATGTCGCCCGTGATGCACACCTCACTTTCCCTGCAATTTGGATCAAATTGCTGCTACCACCAACACAATTACCATGTACGTACACATGCGTGCATATGAGTGTGTATGTATATCCATGCCCCCAAGACATGCTGCTACAAAGAGGCTGTCCTTATTAGAAATAAAATTGCGTGGACATCCAACTGCATAGGCGGAGGAATGGTTTGGCAAGTGGGGGGGCTAAAGGCCATGGTGCTGAACTCATGATTAATATTGCAATTGTGTCCATGCATGCAAATACTCTACATAGACATTCTTGGTCCCACCTTTGTGATGAGTGGGGGGGGCATGGCCCCCCTGGCCCCCCCGGTTCCGCCACCTATGAACTGTATCTCACTTTTAACAGCCAAAGACAACAAACTGCTACAACACATCCCCGCATCGCAATACTACCACCACAGCTAGGAGGATGTGCTTCGTGTTGAGTGTACAGCTACATATTGTGTACATCACATACCCTTTATGCGCCAACAGGCATCACATTGTCACACACTTGCATTTGATCCCCCTGCAATCGGAGCTGACCACAAGTATGAAGTTAAAGATAACAGAAGGGCAGAGAGTGTGTCCAGTCACATGTGGTGTACAGGAGCACAAGGGATGGACAGACAGATAGTCCAAATCAGCCCAACTCCCTGCAGTGCAGCACACACCTCAGACTGCACAAATAATCACAAATGTACGTACATGAATATGTATGTAATATAAGACGTATGTACGTATGTATGTATATGTATGTACATACATACAGAATCAATTGTATGCAGAGTACAAACAAGTGCTTGTGTACACATGTACACATACGTACGTACACATGTAGTCCACGATGTATGTCACGGGTCAGGCCCCTCTGTGTCAATTGGACGTGATTAGAATGGATCTCAATCTCTGACTGGGACACTGCAATGGATTCTACTTACCAGAGATATACCCAAAGATGGAAATTATTATCCACAAAATTCAAAACAAGACAGCACTTGAACAAATACTCGTTTCACTTGTCCAGAAATTCAAGCTAGGAAATTTTCAACTTCAGTGGACTTAGTTGTATATAGACACAGTCATACTGAGGAATAAGGACACCACCAACCACCCAACCACCACAGAGGGAGAGACTTCAAAATGGAACTATAAATCATGACATTCCATTCACGCAGCACAGTCAATGAGCATTATCTCACCACATACCATTGCCCCAACACCACATCACGTACATAAGTGCAATACGTAGGCCACAGTTATCAGTAGTCTTTGAGAATGCGCAACGCACAGACGCATGCGCAACACACAACAATGAAGAGGTCTGGGAGCCTCACACTCACAGTCATATTGCACACACCAGATAACGTGTGTGCATGCGTGTGTGTGTGTGTGTGTGTGTGTGTGTGTGTGCGTGTGTGTGTGTAATACACTGGGATCTAGGACCGTTATTCCAGCTAAGAAGTTCACAAAGTACAAAGAAATTCAAATCTCGAGCAGCCATACAAGAGTAGGTATGTACCTTTCATAAGGCTGGCTTGACAACACAGGGGAAACCTTTTGAGCACACAATACAGGATACAACCACCTCAATGGGGAATTCTTACTGGAAGTATATGTAACCATGCACATGTGTATGCACTGGGAAGATGAGTGTTAGTCTACCCCATACACAGCCATACTTGATATATGATGAACATATACAAGAAGATCAGTTCCCGTCTGAAAAGGAATAGTTCATAACCACATACGTATGTGCATCCATTGAGTCACAAACAACATCAGATATCTATGTACCTCTACAGTCTAATGCAACAGACACATTGTACATAAATTGTGACAAGATTCACGCCAAGCAGTATGGATGAAGCTCTATACACCCGCTGATGTTGTTAAAACACACTCCAAATATTCCTAACTTGAAAAGCGTACATACGTACGTACGTCTGAATGTAATCCAATAGCAACAAAAACAACCCCATAAAGTAGCCTACAAGACACAATACACAGAGTAATATTCAAGTACATAGTGTTAATGAAGACAACAACTATTTTTTGCTCAACACATGATCAATATCCTTAAACTGTTACCATGCTGAACTGAGAAGTATGTCAGATTGGTCAGAACACACCTGACCTCCATTGTGGTAAACCCTTCAAAGCCACTGCTTCCACAACAGAGCTCTTAAGAGTTTTGGGGAAGAATTCACAAGTCAACCAAGTCAGCCATGTACTCAAACTTCATACTTTTGTTGAAAAAACAAAGCACCCAAAACAAACTGTACACACACTGTGTTGGGGAGTAAAGAAATGGGATAAATGCGATGGAATTACCAAAGGGACAAAAATAGGGATATGTGGAAAATGGCATTGGTAAACTATGAAGACTCTAGCATGATTCAGCTGTTGTCTCGTGGCCGGTAACAAGGGGAGGGGAGGATTATGGGTGCGTCCCTCTCGGATTAGCTGAAAGCCTCTCCTTTGTCTCCTTCCATCTTTGAAATGTCTCCTGTTTCGATACAAACATGAAACACATGGCCAAAGACCACAATAGGGGCACAAAGTACTCCCATCTCCTTGGTGCATTATGTGAAGTAACAACTAAACTACAATAACAGACATATCACCCAGGATGTGGGTTGAGAAGATGATAGGGTACACACATACCAAGAAAGTACAGAATACGAAGGCTGCCTATCAAACAGTTCAACTGCCTGATGGAGAGACCACAGACATGGTGTGTTAAGAAAGTAACACAACACAGATAAATTATACTCACTCAGACATGCACACTCTCGCAAATACACCGTGTATGTACCATATCACACACACACACACACACACACACACACACACACACACACACACACACACACACACACACACACACACACTCACCCCGTGATAATCCGTTTCATTGATCATAGGGAGGACAGGTTGCCGAGGGTTTCTCAATACACTAGGTTCGGTGGTCATCGTAACGCTAACAAGATCCTAATACTGAGGGATAAGACAGACACGTAGATAACTGATCCGTTAGCCGGATTCCGCTTCACACACTCAATCCTACCAGAAACACCCGTTACATCGCTTTATAAGTAACTTATACATAAACAACACAATTATCGTTTAGCCGGGAATGTCGCTGTACTTCAAAAATTCCAATCCATCGCGACACTATGCGGCGTCTTCTTTCACAGGCATTACAGTGGACGTTACACGCGGAATAACTCACTCATCAATCCAGGAATACAGAAGTAACTTTGTGCGAGTGAAATACAACAAATCCGATGTAGAAGTCTCCTAGGAACCGAAAGTTTGATTCAGAAAGAATCAGAAGGCGGAACAGCCTAGTAGAGGGACCCACTGCGCACAATGGCTTCCAATCGAACAAGGTGGTGCCTACAGCGGGGGAGGTTGTGGTTACTCGTGACGTCAATCTGACATCACGTGCTCTTTGTCGCGTATGTAGTGTTGATTACGGGCTGCCGTGCCGAATTTCTGCAGTATCGGATAATTTCCCCGGCGAAAATGGCCGTCCAGAACGATGTGGACGAGTTGATCAAGTACTATTCTGCTCTGGAGTCAGTTGGGGAGTCAGTTTTGGCGAATAAACAACAGGTGGCCTATCTTGCACTGTTTAGGCCGAATAAGATAGAGATTATTAAATAATTGTTATTGTGGGTATCCATTTATTGTCGGTAGTTGGTGGAACTGGACGCTCAGAGAAATAGGAACAGAGAAGCGTTGAGGGAGTTACAGAAAGCGGAGAAATCCGACAGAGGTTTACCTTACAAATCATGGATTTGTTTTAACGATACATTCATTAAAATTGACACACAACATTGTATTGAGATGTTGAAAGGAGGTAAGTGTGTGCGAAAGGGTTCGTGTTCGTGTGCGTGTGTTGTGTTTATGCAGCGGAGTATGAGCACAATCAACATGTGGTATGTAGTATGTATTACCAATTGTGATTTGCAAACACAGATCAGAAGAATATTGAAGATGAAATAAGCAGAGTGCGTAGAGAAATGAAGGACAAAGTTTCTGAACTCCATGAAATGGAAGGTGCTGTGGTGTGTGTGTGTATGTGTGTGTGTGTGTGTGTGTGTGTGTGTGTGTGTGTGTGTGTGTGTGTGTGTGTGCATGTGCGTTCGTGTCTGTGTGTGTGTGTGTGTGTGTGTGTGTGTGTGTGTGCATACATGTGTGTACGTGCGTACATCTGTGTGTCTGTGTGTGCATGTAACCATACAGTTATCTACGTACACTCATTCAGATGAAAGGTACTGTCTGTGCTAGAGTGAATATGTCCAGATGTGCCAGCCACCCGAAGTCTCCAACGCAGCACATGACAGTCCCTTTCAATCTTACACTTGAATCAGCAGCATCCAGTGACCTGCTTTACAACACCTTGTCACCCAGCATCCCATAATCCAATCCTTTAGAATATTGGCAACCTCAGTGTGTAGGATTGGGCTATTCATAGTGATCTAACTGTTAAATCGCTATTTTCAAATCCCCTGGTTAGTACACACTCCTGGTTAGTACACACTCCTGGTTAGTACGCACTCCTGGTTAGTACACACTCCTGGTTAGTACACACTCCTGGTTAGTACACACTCCTGCTTAGTACGCACTCCTGGTTAGTACACACTCCTGGTTAGTACACACAGTCTTGGTCAGTACATGTTCCTGGTTATTACACACTCCTGGTCAGTACACATTCCTGGTCAGTACACACTCCTGGTTAGTACACACTCTTGGTCAGTACACACTCCTGGTTAGTACACACTCCTGGTCAATACATACTCCTGGTTATTACACACTCCTGGTTAGTACACACTCCTGGTTAGTACACACTCCTGGTCAATACATACTCCTGGTTATTACACATTCCTGGTCAGTACGCACTCCTGTTTAGTACACACTCCTGGTTGGTACACACTCTCGGTTAGAACATACTCCTGTTTAGTACACACTCCTGGTTGGTACACACTCTCAGTTAGAACATACTCCTGGTTAGAACACACTCGTGGTTGGTACACACTCCTGGTTAGTACACACTCCTGCTTAGTACGCACTCCTGGTTAGTACACACTCCTGGTTAGTACACACTCTTGGTCAGTACATTTTCCTGGTTATTACACACTCCTGGTCAGTACACATTCCTGGTCAGTACACACTCCTGGTTAGTACACACTCTTGGTCAGTACACACTCCTGGTTAGTACACACTCCTGGTCAATACATACTCCTGGTTAGTACACACTCCTGGTCAGTACACATTCCTGGTCAGTACGCACTCCTGTTTAGTACACACTCCTGGCTGGTACACACTCTCAGTTAGAACATACTCCTGGTTAGAACACACTCGTGGTTGGTACACACTCCTGGTTAGTATACACTCCTGGGAAATGCATACATGTCACTCATTCCCTATGTTACATACACTATAATGTCAACCAGAACTAATAGTAAGTACCTCTGATAAGAAGTATGTACAGATTAGGTGTGCCCTTCAAGGTACATCTTGAGCAAGGTGGACTGTAGATATCCACATTTGGATACCTTGGCAGGCTAATGGATCAAAGTGGTGGGGCTTGCTTGAGTTTGCCCCAATAGCTAAGATGACCAATGAATGACATCTGAGGCATAGCATGAATCTGGAGGTGCCACCAAGACCCTTATTGCCTCTCTGGTTCCCACCAATTAATGGTTGAACTGCTCATAGTCTTCCACATGTTACAAGCATGGTAGGTTGTACTTGATGACGGTGTCTATGCCCTCTCTTCTCTACTTGCACAGGTAAAGCAAAACTTAAAGGTTTTGACCTGAAGAGCACCACCATGGACGAGCTATCCAACATCACCAGAAGTAGCTAGCTACACTGCTCGCTACATCTGGATAAGTCCACCATGGACGACCTATCCAACATCACCAGAAGTAGCTAGCTACACTGCTCGCTACATCTGGATAAGTCGCAATTGATCATACACTGTATATTCATTTCTTCTAATATACCTGTACACACGTAGACTCATATCATGTAAATTCATCACTAAATCTGTCTTGATTCTAATGTTGTCATTTATACAAAAGTACATTATTTTTTGCCAATTAACTATACAATTTCATTAAATTCTATTTATTCACGCAATTGTGTTATTTTTACAAGTTTGTTTCACACTACTAAGTATGCTGGTTTTTTAATGTCATTATGAGTCCTTTTAGTTTATTTAGAGAAGAAATTTGTCATTAGTGATATGACCCGTGGTATACATGTGGCATATGCACATCAGGTTATGAAGCTAAGGTTGTCCAATTCCAGTGTTTGCTGTACAATACATAGTCCAGTATACAATGATGTACGTACAGTGGAACCTCTCTATTACAAACCTCTGAAATGTGGAAAACTCTGTAATGAGGACACCATTCTGTGTCCCAGTGTAGTACTGTAGTGTATTAAGTGACCTCTGTATTAAGGACTGAAATTATGGTCCCAAAGTGTCCTTAATAGAGAGGTTCCAGTGTATCTCAGAATGTATGTGGGTATATTATAAAAAAATGACTTTACTCCAGAGATACAGTGAATTCTCGTAAATAACTTCGAAATTTTTATCTATCTAAATTTGTATCAAAAATTGTGGTGGGAAAATTCAGTTTGGTAGATTAACTGGGTATCCACTACTATGTATTCACATTCATACCAGAAAATTGTGGTGGGTAAAAAGGGTTTAATGATAAAGCAGTGGCACACTAACACAAATTCACAGAAAAAGCTGGAAAAGTTGGAGATTAATATTGAATTTTCTGGATGAATTATAGTCACCTAATATCAGAAAAGAACAAATGAGTACAGTGGAAACTCTTCAAGACAAACTACAAGGGACCCACAAAACTAGTTCTTGTTATCAGATGTTCTTCTCATCAGGATTGGCTTACTATATGTACACTACTACAGCAAACCAAATAATGCTGAAAATGTGGTTTGTATTAAGCAGAAATTTGTCTTAACGAGGTTCTACTGTGCCATTTTGATGGAGAATTATTACTCTGACAGTTAGCTCTTCTGGTTGCTGATTCAAATTCCTCACCAATATTCCCTACTACTTGGTATAAATTAGCAGGTCCTGCTGTATATTGGACATAACATTACATGTACAGTGAATACTTGTTAATCCACTGCAATTCGTTTTCAAAGAATATGGTGGATTAACAAGTTTGGAGGATTAACTGTATATTAATTGGTACTTGTACATTATATGTGGTATACTGGGAAATTGTGGCAGATTAAAAGGTTTGGTGGATAAAGTGGTGGCGGATTAACGAGAATTCACTGTACAGTAAGAACATTTCAGTAGTAGTAGTATTTGTTGACTGACTGAATAAAAATAAGTGACCACTTTTCAAATGCAGCAAACACTACACAACAACAACATAACATAAATAAGCAGAGTCAATAAAACAGCAAACATACATGATATCGTTCAACAAGATAAATACAAACAACTGGCAGCACAGCAGGTATTCAGAGAAGTTGTCAGCTGCTCTCATCGTGTATATACAGCACGTACGTACATAAGAGTATAATAGATGTTTAGATCTTGTCTTGCAGAAGGGATTGCTATTTTGCTGAAAATAAATTTCCGCTCTTTCCCGGTAATATGAGTGGATTGGAAGACGTCCCGGGCATCACAGCGGGGGACTTGAAGTGAGAACCCCCCACCTGGTTCACACTGAGACTGTTCGGATCATTGCTCCCGTATCCATATCCGTACCGAGGTGCGGCTGTTCGGGGAATATCAACTCTCCTGGAAAAAACCATAGATGCAATACAAGAAAGCGATCCCAACAGTCAGATTACGCAATCGGCTAGCCAGTGACTATTGGATTACACAGTAGTTTGTACAATTGGATTGGACAAGTGATGCATGTACATACGTGCACACACAAATGCACACGCACACAAACATACACACACAGACACACGTGTGCAATGCACACACACGCACATGCAACTCACACACACACACACACACACACACACACACACACACACACACACACACACACACAAACACACACACATACAAACACCAAATTCATACACACAGGTATGCACTAATTGGTCTAAATCACGCACACCCCATACACAACAGTGACCTGATGCTGTTACCACAGAGGTTGCTGAACTATGAGGGCTTGATAGCACAAGGTATAGCATAACACCTCACTATGAGGTCATACTGTAATCTACTACTATAGAGTGTTAGCTTCAGGTCATCTGACACAGATTGATCACCTTACCAGTGATCCTCCAAAGGAGTAAATAGCACATGCCTCCCTATATACAGTGCATGGAATGTCACTGGGACAAAACCTGATACGTATATACCATGAGTATAGGAGGGTAAATATGACACTTGATCACAGTCCTAACAGGATGCCATATGACAATATCGGCCCATTGGTACAGAACTTACATACACTGACACAATCGGCCCATTGCTATAGAACTTACTGTACATACACTGACAATATCGGCCGATTGCTATAGAACTTACATACACTGACACAATCGGCACATTGCTACAGAACTTACATACACTGACGCAATCAGCCCATTGGTACAGAACTTACATACATCGACACAATTGGCCCATTGCTACAGAACTTACATACACTGACACAATTGGCCCATTGCTACAGAACTTACATACACTGACACAATTGGCCCATTGCTACAGAACTTACATACACTGACAATATCGGCCGATTGCTATAGAACTTACATACACTGACACAATCGGCCCATTGCTACAGAACTTACATACACTGACACAATCGGCTCATTGCTACAGAACTTACATACACTGACACAATCGGCACATTGCTACAGAACTTACATACACTGACACAATCGGCACATTGCTACAGAACTTACCTACACCTACACAATTGACACATTGTTACAGAACTTACATACACTGACACAATCGGCACATTACTACAAAACTTACGTTGACTTGTTGATGCTTGTGGTAACTTCCTCCTCATCCGAATCATAGCGTTTTGGATTGCTGAATATGAAGTAGCTCCTGGGGGATGACACTGCAGACGACCCTCTTCTCTTGTGATAGACCTACACCAGCCAAGACACAGTAGGTAGTGGAACAGCATAGCACTGTTTCATCCAAACCACAACAAAAACATTACTTAAAAGTGAAAAAGGATGTCGGGATGACTTGGATGAAAGTGAAAGACCAAGATAGGGATGGTCGGGATAGGGATGTTCGGGATAGGGATGTTCGGGATAGGGATGGTTGGGATAGGGATGGTCGGGATAGGGATTGTCGGGATAGGGATGGTTGAGATAGGGATGGTCGGGATAGGGATGGTCGGGATAGGGATGGTTGTGATAGGGATGGTTGAGATAGGGATGGTCGGGATAGGGATGGTCGGGATAGGGATGGTCGGGATAGGGTTGGTCCGGATAGGGATTGTCGGGATAGGGATGGTCCGGATAGGGATGGTCGAGATAGGGATGGTCGGGATAGGGATGTTCGGGATAGGGATGGTCGAGATAGGGATGGTCGGGATAGGGATGTTCGGGATAGGGATGGTCAAGATAGGGATTGTCAGGATAGGGATGGTCGAGATAGGGATTGTCAGGATAGGGATGGTCGTGATAGGGATGGTCGTGATAGGGATTGTCAGGATAGGGATGGTCGTGATAGGGATGGTCGTGATAGGGATGGTCGTGATAGGCAAGCAGTGGTAATGAGCAGATCATGCCATAGGCAGGCAATGATGCCAGCATCAATATTAGCAGACAGTGTATCGTACGTTGTGCATGTTATGCAACTCCTGGTGTTGGTTGTTCCTATATGGCACGGTCTGCTCATTCCAACTGTTTGGTTATTTTGATCATGATGACAGCACCAATTGGACGTAGCCGCTAGGCAGCTTCTATTCTGCATTGGAATCAATTCTTTTATTCTTACTCGTCTACATATTCCACTCCATTGTGCATGAATTTTATTAATTGAATTGAACAATTCAACTGAACTTTTATCCAAGAATTTATTCATTCCAATTCATCTAATTTAATTATTACATTTTATTCCTTCAATATACTACTCTACTCATTCATTATGGCTGCATTTTGCTACTGTGTGCTCTAAATGAATATAGCTGCATCCCAAATTCAACACCGACCCTAGTTCTATGTATGTAAGTTTGATATTGAAGAGCTTCAGAGTAAGGTAACAACTATGAGACATAGGTAGGTGAATGTTCAATATCCTAGTTCAATTGTACACACAGCACAGTGCACCGCAATACTAGATGTACACACAGCACAGTGCACCTCAATACTCGATGTACACACAGCACAGTGCACCTCAATTTTCACTGCACACACAGCACAGAACGCTGCAATACCCACTGTACACACAGTACAGAGCACCTCAATACTTGCTGTACACACAGTAAAGAGCACCTTAATACTTGCTGTACACACAGTACAGTGCACCTCAATACTAACAGTGTTCATAGCATGGTGCATATCAATACTCACTTTACAACACTTCACGGAGCAATCCAATTTGACTCTGAAGAACAGTACAATGAGATAGGTAGGTAGCACTTCCCATATGAGAAGGACAATGAAGTATGAGATGTATCCATTTTCACTGGTCCATTCGTTGTCAGCCTGGAAGAAGACCACAGGAGCACACACAAACAGGTACACACGTGAACAACACATACACGTGCATGTGTACACACACATGTACACACGCAAATACAAGCACACACATGCATGCATGTACATGCACACGCACAAACATACATGCACACACACACACACACACACACACACACACACACACACACACACACACACACACACACACACACACACACACACACACACACACACACACATGGACACACACACATGGACACACACACATACACACACACAGGGACACACACACACACACACACACGTACATACACGGCGTGTACACACACACACACACACAGAGACACACCAAGTCGGACGCATTAGTCCAGCCATATCCATACGAGAGAGCAACAACAGAGGGGTGGACAACAACAATGTTGTACAAGCATCTCGAGGTGTAGAGGATCACAATGAGTAGAGATAACAATATTGCCTTGTATTTCGGTGTTCTCTGCAAAATACCATCAATTAAACAAAATAACAAAAGTTACCATGAATATCAATGAAGCTACTGTAGGTAGACCTGAGAATCTGTTCAATCAAGATCGAGATGGGGGGGGGGGGGGGGTCTTACATTCTGCATTCACTATTGTGATAAGCTCAGTGTAGGTAGGTAGGTATATAGTACTGTAGGTATATAGTACTGTAGGTAGGTAGTACTGTAGGTAGGTAGGTCTATAGTACTGTAGGTAGGTAGGTAGGTATATAGTACTGTAGGTAGGTAGGTAGTACTGTAGGTAGGTAGGTAGTACTGTAGGTAGGTAGGTAGTACTGTAGGTAGGTAGGTAGTACTGTAGGTAGACCTGCACTGTGACCACCAGCAAGGCTTGTTACTTGCATTGTACCCGCTAGCATCACCTGTTACCTGTGTACTTCGACCTATGACACTACCAATACTGCCAGCTACCATGGTACAACATGATCTTCGTAATCATTTCCAATGTCCACCAATTACTGGATTTCTCTAGATATTCACACACCAGTGAGTGGAATAGTCTTGTCATATGAAAAGTGGTCCCTGCCTAGAGTGGTCCCCCGGACTTTTTTTGGCACCATATTTGGTCTCCTTGGGACTCAATATGCCATCAAAAATGGTTACGGTTAGGGTTAGGTTTAGGGTTAGGTTTAGGCACGAGCGGACCATTCAGGACATAGGAAACCTGTCCGCACGGACTGGTTTTGCCGCTATTTCTGGTCCCCGGGGACTGTTTTTGGTAGTGGACCATATTTTTAGTGACAGTCCTATCTCAACAGATAACTGTGCAAACGACAGAATTGGTCATACAGCCCGCCTTGATATGCTATGGTTGCCCAGACTATGGAGATTATAGAGGCTATCTAAATACAGGGGTCTATGGGAGTTTTAAGGTATGTATTTTGCTTGAAAGAGACACGCAGTGAGGACAGGTATATTATATACATAGTGTATGTGATGTACTATGTATGTACACATACATGTATATGTATGTACATGTATATGTATGTATAATAATACGCACCTATGTGATGCACGATGCATGCATGCACCATTATCATCATCATAGAATGCACGCAAGACTACAGTGGGTTGTATGTCTGTAGTCTTGTATGTGTTCTTAGCAAGACTACAGTGCGTACTGCCCACTGTACACAGCAGAACGTATGAAAACGCACTGTACAGTTCACCCCACTGCACATGCATGTACAGAACAGTATGGGTGCACTCGGTGTGGGATGGTGTGCCAACATACAACTGTGAATGCAAACACAACATGCAGTCGGCATGCATTCCATCATCCAAGACCACCGCTATACCATTGTTTGATAGGTCGAAGTATACAGGTAACAGGTGATGCTAGCACTTGTTGCAGACTCTACAAGTGACCAAGTTGGAGGAATGTTAAAAGTCACCTCACAGACCAACCTGGACACTAGGGGCCAACCTGGCAATGCTGTGCATACTGGTCTGTTGGATGCCGAAACGCACACAGAGACTTTCAGCTAATTCAACTGCTGTTGAACTGTCACAGGTGAAATCAGGTACCATATTGGATAGGGACTCGTACCAAACACACGCGAGTCTGGCCTCACGAGTAATACAGTGGAACCTCTATATTAAGGACACTTTGGGACCTTGTTTTCAGTCCTTATTACAGAGGTTTCCTCAATTCAGAGGTCACCTAATACACTACAGTACTACACTGGGACACGGAATGGTGTCTTTATTATAGAGGTTTCTGCAATTCAGAGGTTTGTAACAAAGAGGTTCCACTTTAGTGCAGAGAGGATACTCATTTACTACAAAATTGTACTAACCTGTGCTTCAAGAACGCTTCTCCCCACAGATGTGGTGTAGATGATGATGATGAACAGAGCAAGGAGAAAGGCCATGACAAGGAAGAGGGTCTCGGAGACTGAAACTCGCACAATGTTGTAATTGTCAACCTCCATTCCTGGCCTCAGGGAGAGGTAGAGACTGAATCCCAGGTTACTGGCAAAGAACACCAAGATCATTGCGACCCATAACACGACAGTGAGGTTTCTGTAGCAATTGAATACAAAGAATGCAAGTTACAGTATTTCTTGCATATGTGCTCGGGTTATTAGGCCGGGTGGTTTGATGGGTTCGTATGATCCCACTTTGGACTCTGAGGTCTTTGGATTCCAGACAGTCCATGACCTTATCGGGGGTCAAACGCAGGGTATTCTGAAGTTCTACTACACTATAGCATACCAAAATTTCTTCTTCATTTCCAAGGAGCCCACATTTCTGAGTTACGTCCATGGCTTTGGTATTACGTATATGGTGTAAATCCGAAAAACACAAAGACAGCACATGTGAGCACAAGTGTCCGTAGAAACAGAGTAGGTAATGTGGAATGAGGTTCCATTCAGTACTTACAGTGATGAGGAGTGAACAGTCGAGAGCACTTGCAACGCACACACACATACACACACATACAAATACACACAGACACACATGTGCATGCACACATGCACACACACAAACATACATGCACAAACATACACAAATATGCACAAACACACACAGACACACACACACACACACACACACACACACACACACACACACACACACACACACACACAAACATACATGCACAAACATACACAAATACGCACACACACACACACACACACACACACACACACACACACACACACAAACATAATGCACAAACATACACAAATACACACACACACACACACACACACACACACACACACACACACAAACATAATGCACAAACATACACAAATACACACACACACACACACAAACATAATGCACAAACATACACACACACACACACACACACACACACACACACACACACACACACAAACATAATGCACAAACATACACAAATACACACACACACACACACACACACACACACACACACACACACACACACACACACACACACACACAAACATAATGCACAAACATACACAAATACACACACACACACACACACACACACACACACACACACACACACACACACACACAAACATAATGCACAAACATACACAAATACACACACACACACACACACACACACACACACACACACACACACACACACACACACACGGGATATTGCTAACGCTTGGCCATTGAGCACTTATGTCAGGACATACACAATCCCCATCTAGCCCCAGATTTAATGTTTGGGGGTGGAGTATATCCCTGTCCCTGTCAGTTTTGTGGGAAGTTCGTAAATGCCCTCCAGGTGAAATATCACTCCGTTGTTAATCTTCAGTTACGTGTGCACAGGTGCAAATGAGCACTTGCCTAAAAAATATCAATTTCTTTGGTCTAGAGGCAACAAGCACTCTGGACTCTATCCTCTCTTGTATGGTCTTGAAGAAGAGCTGAAGCAGGTACAAGTGTACACAGTTTTATGATGACATAGTACATACTTACGTACACTGTATCGTACGTACAGTGACATACACTCTATAGTCCACAATTGGTTTGGGTACACTATGGTCCAATATCCAATATCAACTCTACCATAATAATGATTCAGTTCTAGACAGTGATTGCCTTCACAGTGGACAGAACGGGAGGTAAAAGTCTGTCCTGTACTGTAAGGATCCACTGCACATGTATAATATGTATTTTATATGCCACAATTGGCTTTGGTAAAATAAGGTCTAGATACTATTCATTCTAGCAACATCCAATTCAGCCTTGACATGTACGTATACTTCCACCATATTGACGAAATTACTAGATTTCTTGCTATTGAGATCAGCTCTAATGTGCTTGAAAGGCGCCAGATCAGCTGAATGTTATCCAGCAAATCCTGACCTTATTACCGAAGCAAGTCAAGAATGCAAGATCCCACATCTAGATCTTGGTTGAAGAGAATCACAGATACTGAATCCCAGATTACCATAAAAATGAGATGATGCTCTTCGGTGCATTTCAACATTGCCTCATTAATGTCCACTCCACCACATTAACAAGCTCGTTGTGGAAATGTTTTTGTCAGGTTGTGCAGTGTGGCACACTGAGGGTCGGTATAGTAGATAGTTGGCGCCGTACATGATGGTGAGCATATACTCTACATACAGGACACGTCCAGTTGTACAGGATGCGTACAATACTTGGATAGATGTCTGAACTGGAGGCTGTGGGCAGTTAAGGTTGTGAAAACACCACAGCATGTGTATGCATATACAGCGAAACCTGTATATAAAGACCACCCAAGGGACCAGTAGGTGGTCTCTGTAGACAGGTGGTCTTTATACAGAGGTGCTTTACTCCAGCTGAGTGGACGTAGTGGATAGTTCAGTAGGGGTCACTTATGACAGGTGGTCTTTGTGTAGCGGTCCTTTACCACAGTTCAGTGGACGTAGTGGATAGTTCAGTAGTGGTCACTTATGACAGGTGGTCTTTGTGTAGAGGTGGTCTTTAAGGCAGGTTCCCCTGTATGTACATATCTATGTTGTAATTGCCCGAGTCATACTCACCGACAAAGGCATATGTACACCTATACACACACATCATGTTTGTATGTACATACGTATATACACACATACGTATATCATACCGTATAGCGGGAAATTTTGCGGGACGAAATTTTTGTGGATTTCGTGGTTGGCCTAACATCTGCGAAAATTTTATCCGTGAATTAGGCATTCTCGCTGTTCTGTCGCATGACTCTGGCCAGCATCCGCCAAATTTTATCTGCGAATTTTCATTTTTGGAGCCATCCGCGAAAATTTGGTCCAGTGAAAATTTCTCGCTATACGGTACCTACGTATATTATCAGGCCTGTGGAATAATAGTTACAATGTATTCATTATTCGTAACATTCATTAAGTAATGTTTCAAATCTTAAATTAATAATCCTTAAAGGAAACTTAAAATCACTGAGTTGCGTACATGATTAACATGATATCTGCGATAATGTGATACTTATTATTGTGACATAGGTTGTACCATTATTGCACAGGCTTGATATTTATCTACAAACATTCAATTATTCGTACATGCATACATTCATACATGCATACATTCATACATGCATACATTCATACATGCATACATTCATACATGCATACATACATGTATATATACATACACATACATGGATACATACATACAAGCATGCATACATAAATACATACATGAACACATACTTGCAAGCAAACATAGTTGATGAGTACATTCACATGTACATTACTGTGTATACATCCACGTGACGTGCTACATGGTACAGCTCCTTTATTTTGTACCTCCAGCTACACACCAATATCACAAAGAGAGGGTCATCTTACCTGCCCAAAGTAGTGCACAAGCAGGGCCAGTGTGAAGAATTGGATGGCTTGGGGAAAGGCGATAAGGAACCAATTCAAAGGCGCGTCCAGCCGGTTGACCAGTTGACAGGAGTAGCGGTCGTAATAAAAGGAGTAGAGGACCAACCTTAAGCCCGCCCAAAGGAGGACGCTCGCGAGAAATACCATCTGGTAACTCAGAAGCTTGTATTCGAAATAAAGTATGAGTAACAGTTGAATAAATACGATGACGAACAGAAGAACGACAAGAGTTGTAACAGGAATCACCACGCTGTAGTGGATCACTACATCGTCACACGTGTTCAGCAAGGGTTGTATCGTGGGCGCAGTCACAGAGGTAGACCCAGTGGACTCCAATAATATATCTTTACTTAATAGTGAGTTCATTTCTCCTGAAATATTCGGAAATATTGCGAAGAGTCCATTTCTTTCCACGTGATTATCCTACCGACGGGTTCGCACAAATTGAAGGGGAATACCCACGCACATGGCTCTTAAAATGGCGCAATAATTAAGTCAAGGCGTTGGCACATATCTGACATTTAATACACGTATACTCGAATATCACTAAACGCAAACGTATAAACATTAAACATTCTTCATCTCAGTTCCACCTTCGGGCATTTTCTTCTCTACTGACTGGCTTGTACCAAGAGGGTGCTTCTGATTTAGGATTTAATCGATAGCTGGGGTCCAGATGGGTGATATACAAATATTACAACACTAGTATGTGACATCAAATGTAAGGACAAAATCTTCAGATACTTACTTAAGGAACAGCTCTTCATTTCTGATGTGTTTTGCTGCTACAAATACAATAGTTTTGAGGCGTTTGGTTTGGAATAGAGAGGGATTGCTGTAGTATCTGCACAAGCACAGTGAAGGAATGTAATGTGAGGAAGACCATCATCATATCATTGTAGTGCACATATCATTCTAATTTGATTTTGAGAACAAACATGTGTGCGGTGTGTCTGTATGTGGGAGTGTCTGAAAGGATATGTTTGAGTATTGTGTGTGTGTGTGTGTGTGTGTGTGTGTGTGTGTGTGTGTTGTGTGTGTGTGTGTGTGTGTGTGTGTTGTGTGTGTGTGTGTGTTGTGTGTGTGTGTGTGTTGTGTGTGTGTGTGTGTGTGTGTGTGTGTGTGTGTGTGTGTGTGTGTGTGTTTGTGTGTGTGTGTGTGTGTGTGTGTGTGCGTGTTGTGTGTGTGTGCGTGTTGTGTGCATGCGTGCGCATGTCTCCATGTATGTGTGTACAAATCACACACACCTACATACATGTACATGGGTCTCACTTGTTAGGAATCCAAGAAGCAATAGTTTGTGGAAAATCACTAGGTAGTGTGTAGGAATAAGGAAGAACATTCCATTCATTCTCTGTGTTAGGATGTCGCAGTAGGTGTCCTACAGCAAAAGGGTTCTTCTGTAACTTCTTGAAATAAAATAAGAAACATAACAAAAGTAATTTTTGTCAAAATACTGGTGACTAGTTATTTCAATCTTCACAAAAATATGATTAACAACAATCAATGGAGTCAAGAGATAAACATGACGATAACAAACTTGGAAGACCTTTACTACAATAACAATACTATTGATAATATTATTATGGTCTATGATAAAAGATGATAAGCCTTACATATGAATGGTCTGTAAGACTGGGATATACATACAACATACAACTGAAATGTCTTTACAAATTTATAATAAGACTATTTACTAACATTCAGTAGACTTCATGCTAGCAAACATCAAACACACCTCTGATCCTGGGAGATATTCACTGCCATCCACAACACATCCATCAATACGAGACATGAGATAGAGATTTTCAGATGGTGGCATGAGGCTCTCTGAGAGCTGAGAGAGTTCGGATGGCTGATACTAGAGAATAACAGTGCAATGACATACATTGGTATCAGTGTATGTGTGTGTGTGCGTGCGTGCATGCGTGCGTGTGTGCGTGCGTGCGTGGGTGCATAGACATATTGGGGTTCACATTAGTGTAACAAGCTATGTATATACCACGGTTCAATACACATCAGCAAAACAAGGGGAATAGCTAATTACTTTAGGACATCTTGAACCTCATCAGAATGCTCAACAGTAGCTACTTGGGGTGAATAAGACAGTACATACATGAGCTAACTGGGGTACATCAGTACGTACACCAGCCAGCTGGGGTACATCAGTACATACACCAGCCAGCTGGGGTACATCAGTACATACACCAGTTGACTGGGGTACCAGTACATGTATTCTGATTGGTGGCAACTTCAAAGAGACCAACAGGGATACATCCTATATCCCAGTGATTCCCAGATGTGACAATTGATTAATTAATTAGCTGGCAAAAGGTCAGCAAATAGCTAATCAGGATATATGTCATTTAATATCACCCTTTAAGAAGGAAAAACAGAAAATGGATCCTTCCTAAAGTCGATACAACATTATACTTGCATCCTGGTGTGATTGATAAGCGGATTGATGAAAAGCGTGCTGATAATAGTGGTATGGTACAGGTGAGATACATCAGCACAGGTCACCAGACAGGTTTTATTGTTCAAAATTAATCGATTAAGAACAAAGCGGTAAATTTATGAACACTGTCAAACTGAGTGATATTTTATATTGGATTATGTGTATGTGCCGCACACCAGCTAACTGGGTTATAACAGTAGGTACAACAGCTAGTTGGGGTACATCAGGTACGTACTACTCCCATTGTCTTCGAATTAGATTGAAATCATCCATGCATCACGATTCACATCTGGCAAACAACCCACACAGACATGTCCACAGGATGTGGATAATTGCTGACCGAATCCAAGAGTAAAATGATCAATGTCTCGCACGTGTACACATGTATGCCGACTATCAGGATACAACACATACAACATATACTTGTATACACATACAGTAAGTGGATTTCTCTACAATGTACTGCACACAACAGGTCCAGGGCTACCTGTCCACAGTGATTTTCAGTGTTAGGCACTTCAGTTCCAAATCAAATTGGAACACAGAACACTCGTATGTTGTAACACAGATGGAGGAAATTCCAATGAAAACCTCATAGTGTCCAAATACTTATGTACTTCCCTTCTCAAAAAATGCATCATATAACTGCACAATACTAACCACAACATCAAAGGGCGGCTTGCATCACCAACGTCCATATTTTTTGTCCTAATATGGACAATAAGTGTCAAAGTGGTGCAAAAATTAGTGCATGAATCAATCAGTCGAGACAAGGGGACAAGACAAGTACAGTGAACTCCCAATTAATTGGCCACCACTTTACCTGCCAAACCCTTTCACCTGCCTAAATTCCCCAATATCAATATATATACAGTGGAACCTCTCTATTACAAACCTCTGAAATGTGGAAACCTCTGTAATAAGGACACCATTCTGTGTCCCAGTGTAGTACTGTAGTGTATTAAATGACCTCTGAATTGAGGAAACCTCTGTATTAAGGACTAAAATTAAGGTCCCAAAGTGTCCTTAATAGAGAGGTTCCACTGTATGCCACTACTAACAAATATCCAATCAATCCACCAAATTCGTTAATCCACCATACTTTATAAAAACAAAGTTTGGTGGATTAAAGAGAATTAACTGTGAATAACACATAAAAATACAACTCCTAGGAGGGCAAAGTGCTGGAGAACAAGGTTATTTTAGACGTCAGGCTGCCTTGGTGTCATGTGTTAACTGATGTACGTACACCCCACAGTTTACATGTACACATGTACGCACGAACACTAGTACAGTATTATTGTAAATCACAGCAGATATGCCACAGGTGCATGTATGCATGAAAACGTTCACAGGTGTTATACTGTACTTCACGCCTGACATGTCTTTCGTTCAAAGGGTTGGTCGATTATGATGAAGGTGACTCAGTCAATTAACCCTGTAAACCCATTTATAAGTGCGGTCAAAGGCTTCCTTTCCATAACAAAAATATCACAAGTGCAGACACAGATCCAGCTAACAGTCTCAAATTGCTTCTTCACAGAGTAATTGTTTTGTGGATTAATTATGATTATACATATGTGTTTTGCACCCTGTAGTAGTGTACATAGAGTGTCACTGAAACTCATCTTGTATAGCACTGTATCGTTATCTACACATATGTAATTACGTATGCACATGAGCATGTGTGCATGCATACATTGTCATGTGTACATATGGGCCCATGCAGAAAATACAAGTACTGACAGAGATCTAGCTAACATTCTTGCATGATCACCCCTCTACAAAGTAACCGTTTTGTGGTCTAATTTTATTACACTCATAACCTGCATAGTGACAAAACACTCAAGCTTGCCCTAATTGTAAAGCAATGCATCATTAGCTACACATAATATGTACATATGTGTGTGTGTGCACGTGTGTGCGTGCGTGTGTGTGTACGTGTGTGCGTGCGTGTCTGTGTGTGCGTGCATGTGTGTGTGCATACCTGCATGTATGCGTGTGCACGTTCAAAGGAGCTGTATGAGTGTGTGACACTCCATGTTAAGTAAGATCACTAGACAATTTTTGGGTGGAACGGGAAATCAAACACACATCACCGAGAAAACAAGCATGACATTTATTGTATCAACACGACTGTCAACACATCCCCTTATCACAACAAAGACCATTGATAGAGTTGAACCATAAGAACTGTGTACAAACTTGTCCAATAGCTCAGATTCAGAACAGAACAGCAAGCATGTCAGGAAATGCACATATACATATGTGCATTCCACATGTGTACTTACAGGATGTACACCTGGTAACCCTTGGGAAGACCTCATATTGATGATTCCTTTCTGCCCAGGGTTTACATGACATCACCATTGAAATATCTTGATATTAGAAACAAGGCACACCCTGTGTACACGTATGCTACGTGCTAAACAAGAATAAGGATAGTTCCACCAGAACTTTACAAATATGTGCAAAGCTATGTACATAAATGTCTATCCCATAATTTAAGACTACAATCATGTGTACGATATGTATAGGGATTCCTCAGCCTACAACTCTACATCACTGCATAGGCACCCAAATAAGCACAACATGACCATCTGTGATCACCTGGCACTATGTAGCTATCCGCAGTGATAATACCAACAGATAGATAGCAGATGTTGCCGATTACTTCATATCAAATTATGTCAGTGAACATTAACTGCCAAAAATTCCCGGAATAACGAACCTGAGATAATACTAATGAACCAAACAACCCTGAAAGCAATACACATAGCAAGAAAATTATCTACAAGAAATCCGAGACGCATGCCTCACATCAAAGCTGTATGTACATAGTTGCAAAGGATAAAGGAATAACTTCACATTAATGCGACCAAAGTAACCAACTTCAACACTTGGTAGGATATCCTATGTCCTATACTACTAATGTGTGAACATGACTAGCCAGGCTGACCGGGGTTGTGCCTACAGTCAAATACAATGGAACCTCTTTATAAAGGACACATTGGGACCAGCTAATTTGTCCACTGTAGAGAGGTTGTCCACTCTTCAGAGGTGAAAAATGTATTAACACTATATGAAAGTTCATTTTTGGGGCCTAAGAAAGTGTCCTACGTAGGAAGGCAATTTCTATGGTGTCCTTTATTGGGAGAGTCCTTTAATAGAGGTTCCACTGTATCTGAATTTGAAAAACCTCTATAACAAGGACAATATTCATTGTCTCAGTGTAGTACTGTAGTGTATAAAATAACCTCTGAATTGCAGAACCTCTGTGATAAGGACACCATTCTGTGTCCCAGTGTAGTACTGTAGTGTGCCAAGTGATCTCTGAATTGAGGAACCTCTGTAATAAGGACACCATTCTGTGTCCCAGTGTAGTACTGTAGTGTGCCAAGTGACCTCTGAATTGAGGAAACCACTGTAATGAAGACTTGAAATCAAGGTCCCTGTGTGTCCTTAGCACAGAGGTTCCACTGTATATGTAAGACAATGTCAACAGGTCATTACATACAGAAACAGCGCACAACATTCTTATACAGAGCCTACCTGGTGTATGTGGCCAATTGGATGCATTACTGTGCTAGAGACAAACAAAATGGCTTCCTCTTTATTGTCTGCCTCTGGTTGAAGGCGATGAATATGAGCAGTTATGTAAAAAGTTGTGGGAGGTTGGAGACAGGAGAGGCTGGGTGGGGTTATGAGAGAGGGGGTTGTAGGCACTGACTGTGACCAAACCATATCAGTTGGAGCGTACCAATTTCAAAACAACACATTCACTTATTGGCAATACCATATATCAACGTGGCCACAAAGCACCTCAGACACACCTTACCGAATGTCACCAACCAACAATGTGGGAATGAATACCAAGGAATGACAATTACATTTGGCCCCACTATTCTCCAGTCCAGCTGTTAACGATAATCCTATCATTACTGAGAGGTGGGATTGTATGATACGCACTGAATACAGTGAATTCAGAATCTTACATGCTACAATTTGCAGAAGCATGATTCAATCCTCGGCCTGAAAAATTGTGCCTCGAGGTGGGAAATTTTGAAAAAAAAAACACATTGGTTGTATTCAGAGCGAAAGACAAGGTTTGAAAAATTGCAAGGTAAGTGAACGAGAATAGGAATAAATATGTGGCCAGTCGTAACCAGATGCGAATGCATCCCATCTTTGGATACTGTAACTTGTTGGCTTCAATTATAGAGTATAATTTGAAGCTGTTTATACAAACAGCCATCCAGTGAATGAGATTGAGCTTGGTGACTATCAATATTTAATTCAAACTTCACCCAAGTGTGCAGTGAATAACAAACAGGCATCCAATAAATGAGGCCTGTCTTATCGGTAATACCGTACTTCAACTAGAGAATACTAACATAAGACTAACACTTGTATACATACTCTAATAATAGGCATGATGACCAATTTACAATAATGCAACAAAATGTAGCTCACATATGCATTGATTACAACAGAAGCACATATGTACATAATACACTGGTGAGAGGTTTGTGCACCACAGTATAACAACATAGTCACACATCATGTCCAACTGCATCCAAACATTCCACTTGTACATTGTGACTTTATAGCCCTACTTAAACTACTGTGTTGTTTTCGTTAGGGGGATTATTATATAGCCTGCAGACGTGTTCCCTTGTAGCATATCATTAACATAGCATCCTGAATGATAAAGGTAACTACATTTGCTGAATACAGCAGATACACACTTTGGAATGGAGTTTGGAGGGGCCGACGACAGTCATGAGGTCAAATTTCGAGTACCGTTTGAGGCATTGAGGTAAAAACTGAAGCCACTTCTTCAACCAAATCATGATCAACACGTCGACAACAGTTCATACAGACAATGCACTCTAAGCTCATTATCGATAGCTGTATTTAGAATTTTGACGTTTGAATGAGAATTCTCAGCCTACATGGAGCCATCAGAAACCTTGTACAAATTTCGTCTTACTGCTAACCAGCAGTCAGACACGTGCTGAAAACACTGATTAGATGAATAATTACCTTCTCTATCACATACAAACAGGTCTTTGTAGTGTAGAGGATAGATCCAGTGAAGAGGCTGTGTTTACTGTGTGCAAAGTAGTCAGTCAATGGTGTCCAGTCTCACTGGAGCCAAAGAAGCCATTTATTGTCTTTTGCTGCTACCCTCTTATCACAAACATAACACACACACACCACATGGATGTGCGCATATTATAGGCACCTACATACAAACACTACACAAAACTGCACACTGCGTTAATTACATTGATATATATGCAATATCACAAACATTGATTGAATTGGCATATCCCATCCATGCATGTACATGTGTACAACAGAACAGTGTGCATGCACATTGGATTTGAACATACTCCTAATGGATAAACTATAACCTAAATGGTACACGCTCAAGAATTCATCCAATAAATTAACACTTCCCACCACAAACTACATGCTTATTATTAGGGTTTGTTTAGTATGCATACGTATGTACGTACATAAACTCCTACAGCAAATGAAATAAGTTGAAAAATTAGTTTGTTTTTAACAGCATGTAATAGAATGTTCA
This sequence comes from Chondrilla cf. caribensis, assembly GCA_964020155.1. Classification (NCBI taxonomy): domain Eukaryota; kingdom Metazoa; phylum Porifera; class Demospongiae; order Chondrillida; family Chondrillidae; genus Chondrilla; species Chondrilla cf. caribensis. The sequence continues at coordinate 3,124,068 of OZ026566.1, forward strand.
CCCTAACAGTGTTTCCAATATTACTATTACAGTATTACTGTAGATAAACATGTGAACAGTTAAGTATTGTGGGACCATACAGAAAAGCATGTGTGACAATAAGTACTGTAATGTATGACAGCCGCCCACATTGAACTTTTCCAGCCCACGTTAAACTTTTCTGAAGTAATTATAGAATCACACAAGTGTTACAGACGTGCAAATAGCCAAGCCATACTACATATAGAGTCAGTACCAATCTCTACGGTTCACTGTGCCTTAATAGATACACCACAAACATACACATGTAAGGTTTTTAGCTAACATAATGCTAAAGTATCCCAATGACTAACACATCTACCTACAACTAACATACACTCCTACTCAACCCACCCACACACATGCCTGCTGTTCATACCTGGCTGAGAATAATTGCATTCATAATTCATAATCATAACAGCAAACTGTTTACAACAACAATATTACTGAGAACACTAAGTAACAATCATCACTCATTTAGGACAGCAATATGGATTTCAAGGAATTACTGGACTTTTAACTGTACACTGTGCTTGTGTTTACTCACCACTTTTATTTGTTTATGCACTACTTCCATGTGTTTATGCATTAATGCATGTGTTAATTCACTATGCTCATGTGTTTCATATGCATTACACTCGTGTTTATGGAAATTGTAATTGTGTCATGGGCATTTGTTATTGAAAAATCCATTGGAAACAGGTTGCACTTCATTGAAGTGTTATTGTTTACTGTCTGCTCAAATAGCAGCCCAGGTCTCTTATTAGTGGTTAAGACATGGACACTCGGGCAGCATGACATATAAAATACACTGGCCCGAATGTCCATGTCTTAACCAGTATAGCATCCGTTGCAAATGCTTTATACATTTTAAAATTGCTGTATAATAGTACTGTTTCTATGGTAACGGATGCTATTGCAAGTTAATCCACCTTGAAGTGTGTACACTTTAGTCCTTTGATCTCACAACCAACCATGCAACAAAGTGTTTATAACAACCCTAGTCATAACATCAATCTGTTCATTTGGGATATAGATATTGCATAATATGTGGCTAGAAATAATGGTATTTATTATACTTGCTGTTTGTAACAACTACATTCATACACTCAAACTGTTATTGGACACAGCAGTGGTTTCATGGGGGTTACAAAACACTTGACAGCCAATCAGGCAATGCATTGACAATAGTACATCGGATTACTAAAGGGACACCACACATTGACTGTTACTAGGAGAAGCTTTCACTGCTTCCGACATGTAAATACATACATATGCCTGCATTTTGGTATTACTGTCCAAGAAATAGAACTAGGGTACGTCTAGAAATACTCACAAAATAGAACTCGAGATCTGTCACATACCATACACTTGGTATGTGATACATAAGATCAAATACTCGAAGATCATTCGTGCAGCAAAGAGGGATTGAAAACTGAATTTGCACTCCACATTAAAGCAAAAAAAGTTGAAGAGTAGTTAAACCAAGAGCATGTGTTACAATAGCATAAAGTGGTCTTCATATGCAAAAGAATATGCACAGTACGTACATACGCACATGTACTTACCCCCATTTGTTAACTCAGTGCACATTTGTTCAATAACATACAGGAATGCACATACTTAAGTCCTAACATACAGACACGTGCTGAACCATCAAAATGCTTGATTCAAAAGGGTATAGTACACCATAACAACGTTCGTGGGTGCTAAGTGATTTGCCTTAACTACTTGTGGACCGCAAACAGTACAGAGTGATGTGAGACAGATGCAGGTCAAGATTGAATGAACAATTATTCCTCACAAAATTAGTAAAGAAAACGGAACTGAGCGTACACACGTACATCTGTTCCCTCTCTACCACCCAACTCAAACATTCGACCACTAAATCAAGAACAAAAGATTTGTAAATTAAATCAGACTATTAATTCAATAATGGATTGCTCTATCTGAATCCTAATTCAATATTTCCTGATTCATTGATGAATCACAAATGCAGCATATAGGAGGACGGCCGTGTGTACGGTCAACATCAATAGCAGTGATAACACAGACAAAAAGAAAGAGACTTGAGAAGTGTGACCACTTCAGGAAGATAGAAATGCTTCATCGAGCTTTTGTCTTTCAAGTGGTACTTGAAAGGTTAGAGGTAAAATAAAGTGAAGGAAGAGATTGGTTATTGATGTACGCATTTACTGTACACAGTACATACGTATGTACTTATTGTATTGAACCTCAGGTAACATGAGGACAAACTGCTAGAATAAAAGCTTGCATGAACAGATTCACTTGAGGCAATTTTCCACAGTGAGATGTAAACTTGACAGGAAATTCTAACTACACATACACACATGCATTATGTATCTATCTATACTACATCACCAGGTGGAGATTGTGTAAAACCCCTTAGTCAATGACTTGTGTATGCCAACATAGGGAGGTGTATACATCAAGTGACAGCCACTTATCACATCGTTGCTGTGTGGGTAAATTTCACTAAATGGCCACCAGTGGTGAGAATTGGCAGGTTAATGCCACTTAACCTGGCCCTTGTGATGAAGTTGTTTGAGGACTACTCTGTTGTTATGTAATGAGATGTTTTCCCTTGTGAACAGTAAATAAACACAGATATGCCACAACAGAATTGAAGTGACAGGCAGCTGACAATGGTGTCCAACTTACCACACACAATAAACAAGTATCACTGATAGTATACTATGCACAAAAAACTCCATTGATTATTTGAATTTAACTCAAACAATTGGGCTGTGCCAATAACTGTAAGATGTAACTGTAGGAAGCAATCAGTCCAGACCTACACTCACAATAACTATTGTACAATGTGGTTGGCAATAGCTCGTAGAATACAAGGTATGGGAAATAGCTTTACACTTCCAAACTTGTACAGATTGGGCAATAGTTAACACAGAGGTTAATGTACATATGTACATCGTTTTGACATTCCCAACCAGTAGGTCCCATGGTACACACAGAAACACCTACCACAGTCCCTGGGAAAAAACACAATGCAGTTCCCGGCACAACGCATCCTTCCAAATGAACTCCTGAGGAAAACAATGAGTAATAGCAATGACAGGATTACACAACCATATTGATGTGAAGTGGCACTCTTTGGGACACAGTAGCACCGTAGTATAAATGTGAAGAAGATCTAATAAGTTATTTCTTTCCAAAATGTTCTTATGTTACAAATCAAGTTCAAAGTCACCCCATAGTACACAGCTGATGTAATCCTCCCTTCATTCTTGAACTAAACCTGAAATACACATTAATTCAATTACTTATTGGTAATGTATCAGTAGAAATTTGAACTTCTCTTGTACGAGAGAAAAGAAATAGGATAGGAGAGAAGGGTAGCTTAATAGCTAGGAGTGGCCGGGTTGGGTCACACGGAACAATTGGAAAATGTTATAATTCTACTAAATAATGCATACATATGTACAAGTACGTACAGTATGTGAAGATATGTATGATACACATACAGGACATGCATATATATACATATATTTATGAGCACAGTGAACATTAGGATACACACGCAAAATCTACACATACGCATGTACAGTACCAATGTTAAAGAGGATGTAAATACATATACACTCACATGTATGTATATTCTAATGGTGTACACATTCATACATACATTCAACATCAAAGTGGACCTACATATTTGCATAGAATGTGAACATCACATACAAATTTACAAGCATTGATAACTGCTTAAACAGACCTCTAACTAGAGGCTCATAAAACAAGTAACAACTGTAACAGCGTGGGTGTGTGCATGCATGCATTCGAGCGTGGGTGTGTGCATGTGCAAATAAAGTATTTCACTGCACACAGCAACAGGACCAATCAATATACTGCAAGAGGTGACCGGGTCGTATGTACATAACTACAATCAATAGTTCTGTCAAAGGTTGACTCGAGTACAGAGGCCAATTCTGGGTACACATTGAAATTTGAGTGAACGAGTTACAAATGTCAAGGGAGGTCTCACGCGCACAATAACAGATTGAATTTGTATGTAATTACATAAATATTAGCTAATCCACCCTATATTGCGAAACAATTTAAGGAGGATTAATGAATTGATGATTTCCCAGAAAGGTATTTAGAATGGAATTACAGTACCAATAAAAATACCAAACAGAGGCAACAAATTGACCATTCAATGCACCCATGATTATTATATCCAAAGTTGCATGATATACTACACACTCCACGCAACATTAACTCAACAAAGTACCTGGGAATGAATATGCATTCCTCAATAACTGATCTCGTTCAAAATACTTCCTCCTACAGGGTTCGCCTACAGAGCAAGCTCTCCCACACGAGTCTTACAAATTTGATAGATCAAACACCCAAACATTGCTACAAACACATGCATATTTACGGTTTAGTACATGTGTACACACCCAACAAATACCTACACACTTGCATATCCTTCTCTGTACACTTGCAGACATCACCTGTATGCATATGTACATACATACGCATACACATATGTAGTTGTACATAAGATTGCTTACAGATGTACATGTAGAGTATATTCATACACAGAAAGGATAAAATGCAACCCAACACACACACACACACACACACACACACACACACACACACACACACACAAACACACACACACACACACACGCACACACACACGCGCACACACACACACACACACACACACAATACATGAATCTTAACTACACACCTGGAATTTTGCCACTTGTTGTCTTCACCCTGAGAATAAATGATCGGTCTCCTTTATTATCAGCAGTACTCAATACTGATAGCGAGGCAATTAGCTACAGTAAAAACACACAACAACACTAACGACACACCCAATGATGGTAGGAGAGAGGGCATGATGATGACTGTTCGGTGCAGAAATTCCCCCTCCTATTTGCGAGATAACTCATTCACAGCGACATAGACCGAATCTAAACACAGACACAATGGTCTACTGAGGTATACACACACGCGTGTCCAACAAATAGAAGCCATTCGTCGCGTGTTATCATTATATGTGCAATGCGAATAGCCAGACACACATTCGGAAAATACAATGCGAAAATTACATTAGGAAATTATGTAAATAAATGCGTGTGTGTACACATGTGTGCATGTGTATATATGTATGCACAAAAGGACTAGGGAGTACAACAAGTATTGCACATATGTATGTATAGGTGCCTGCATGCATATTCGTCTGTACACAAACAACACACAGCATGCATATACATGTACAGTACATTTATACGAATAGCTTGATAAACATCTGTTGACAGAAGGTATATTTGGTTACAGAAGCAACGTACGTACGTAGTGAAGAATGTTTACATTGTTTGTGCTATATTAGCAGAATAGGACTCAGGATTGGTACAATTATAGAGTATAATTTGAAGCTGTTCATACAAACAGGCATCCAGTGAATGAGATTGAGCTTGGTGACTATCAATATTTAATTCAAACTTCACTCGAGTGTGCAGTGAATAACAAACAGGCATCCAATAAATGAGGCCTGTCTTATTGGTAATACCGTACTTCAACTAGAGAATACTAACATAAGACTAACACTTGTATACATACCCTAATAATAGGCATGACAACCAATTTACAATAATGCAACGAAATGTAGCACACACATGCATTGATTACAACAGAAGCACATATGTACATGTACTACATAAACACCATAATAAACGACCAGGAATTAGCCTGTAAGTACATACATACATACAGCTTACATCTGTTCATGTAATAACAAACATGGGAAAATGTGCCTGAAGAAGCCCGTGATGGGTGAAACGTTGCATGAATGATTAATTTGTGAATAGACTTGTTTGAGCATCGCATAGACGTGTTAAACAATAGTCCTACAACTATAAAGAAACACAACCAAAATGTCTAACAACTTCCACATGTTCAACTCTATAATTATATTAGGCATCATAATATACTGCAGAAAGTACTTCCAAACCTTACGTATACGGCATATGATATTAGATGCAATCTTATTGTAGTAAACCAGAATTTCCTTTTTTCTTGGAATAGATATTAAAACCACAATGACTCCTGCAGGAAGTACAATTGGAAGAATGTCACATCACGAGCTACACACTTCAAATTGGAACCAAACTTATCACAAGTCATATCCTCGTGAAAAACCTTCACAGCGTAGAACAATAATAGGGAGGTAGCTTCCAATGATGATAGAGTACTTGAAACAACTATTCCCATTGTGTGCATACTTGTGTGATATTGTTACAAAGCAAATTGTTACTCACAGTAGCATTAATACTACGCAAATGTGTTCGATTTACTTAGGGAAAAACAAAAGGGGGTGGATTGAATATCGAATACCACTTTCCGCATTACCCAGTCAATGAGGCCAGCAGTGGAATCCATCATACAATAATACGCACAATTCAGTAACAAGTAGTGTGTGCAACAAGAGGGATTCCACAGGCGAGCACTGGACAACAGGTGTGAAGGGAGGAAGGGTTGCCACGAGTCTTCAACCTACTGAATTTCAATCAATCCACGCAGACTTCCCAGACAAGACAAGGTTGATTACACTCCAAACATTCCTTCTATTTGCCAACAGTCTATGGACCAAACACAGACCCTTTGAGGTGGGTAAACAGCTCACATCTTTCATTAGGTTTTATGAGATAATTTAATATATAGTAAACAGGGCACAAATGAGGACAAAAATGTTGCCCACAAAAGATAAGACATTATGAGCTAAGCATTCTCTGTTCGACACAGAGGTCATTCAAGAATGATCCCATAAAAGTTTCCCAGATATCTATTATAATAGAGAGGTCAAAATTGAATTAGAGTTGTGTGTAGTGAGGACATACGTATATTATAGCCAGACCTAAGAAACTACACAAATATCATGTTCAAAGTAGAATGCAGAGGCGATAATCACAGAGCGAGTGTTGTGATGAAAGTTTATTTACATCAAAACACACACACACGCTAAGTATGTATGCACACACACAAAGTTAAATATAAAGTAAACATATAATTTATGTGTGGACCTACGTATGTACTTACATACCTTCTTTACATTGATACAGTAGAGTAGTGATATACGTAGGGCCAAAATTTATCGAAAACAAACAGGAAATGATCCATCATGCAAAACATGTCAATGTACTTATGTACAATACATGCAAACAAATTCAAGCAACAATGCTGTATACGTACTGTATGTATACGTACATATTGGAATTTGAGGTGGAACATTGTTTGGTCACAATAAATACTACACACAAATAGAAATCCCCAGCTCCATGATGGAGAGTACCGAGTTCTATTCCAAGTACATCAATAAAGCCATACATATATAGTGCTGGAATGGAAGATGAGGATTTCAATTTGCAGCATTACTCCCCTTCTTTCTGTGTACATGACATGTTTCACAGGGAATCACCCTGCAGAAGGTGCTGTGGTTTATACATCACTGTATTCCTTTGTTCCACCGTTTAGTTCTTAAAAAAGACTCTATTCACAGGAATAATACAAACCGTTCAATTCGTATGCAATGGTTAACCATAGGGAAAGGACTTACAGTACCTATCTCTGCCCTTTTCCCGGAGATTTCTGTCCACACTAGCAGATTACTAGCACCTTCACTCAACACTAAACAATTTGAAAACCCAAAGCAACCATAGAATGTGTACCTCGGGTGACCATAATTGCTTTTCACGTAGCATTCCAATTAGTGAAGCTTACACAACTGAGGGAAACAATTATGGCAAAGGCTAAATCATTAGTATACTATGCCAAGGTATTTTCATTTCCTCTCTCCTTTTAATTTTTAGGGCATCTATTCAATATTCAAGAGCACATACTCTGAACCCACACAATGGCTGTTAGAGATTGATCCAAGCTTCATATTGTGTAGGTCTGGTTAACAAGACTGTCACAACTGATCTTAAACCTTACATTCCCTAATAGTGTCCACATATCAGGGCCGTCTTGTTGCTAAGTATGTAGATTTCCCTTATAACAATGATATTATTTATCACTGTAGGATTTAACTTAATTAGACATTAGCTTCCTTGTAACTTGAGACAAATGCATCAGTATAGATTACTCTCATCCGTCACTAAACACTAGCCCAACCTGTTTCAAATATCCATGTACAGTAAATACAGCACGTAGCCCAACTTGAACAAATGCTCAATAGGTAAGGCTTATCTACACACCACAGTAAGAGCAGAGACTTACGACAGGATCATAAGTGAAGGATGCCATTCTGTACACAAACGTCTAGTATCTGCCTTATTGTATTCGATAGACCCCCACATTTGCATGTGTAAAATGAGACATGAAATTCAAAGTAGATAATAGTTGCAATTTTTTGAACAAACAACACATAACCATTCCATAAATAGATTATGGCATCGTAATCCATGATGTCAGTGAATACTTTCATGTGGATGCGAGGTACTTTTACATAAAAGTTATCTGAATATCATGGCATAGTTGATAACGTGGAGATAAGAAAATGGCATTAACCCTTACCTGTTTCGTAATACAGGCACTGACTCTTTGTCTTTGCTTTCTAGCAGATACAATGGGAGGCATTGGGACCCGTACTTCCCTACCACCACAAAGTTCATAGTAGTGAATCACATGGTAGAGTCTCCAAATGTCTAAATCAGCTTGTAACCTCCTGGATCTTAAAACAAAGGGGAGTAGTTTAGCTTTGACGCTATCCATTGTAATCGCCCCGGCGGCGCTTAATGGGGAGGGTCTAGCAAGCCAGACTACCACAAGTCTATAAAATGCACTACTTTCGAAGGATGTTCGCTAGAAATTGTTCGAATAGTACAAAGATGAAAGTTGGAATTATTTTGGGTTTAACTGCCTTTCTTATTCAAAGCTTGGCTTTTCCCGCCAACCATCGACACGCTAAGTCTCAACAAGTGCATCACGACGATACCGCTCCGGACAGGATACGAAAGAGCAGAAGGGTGAGCAGTTTCGCGAATGAACCGAGTCACAGACGAGAGATTCCAAGCCGTGTCAAGACCTTTTACGACGAATACTATCAGGAGAAGCTCAGACATCCCGAAGTACCGCTATGGAACCTCGTCCCCAATGGGTATCCAAACTACAAGGACACCTTTGCCAACTCGCTAAAAGCGCTGCTCCCATCAAGTGAGTCTTGTGCGTGTTGGCCGCATGCTTGCGACCATTGTTTTCCGACCTACAAGTCTCGTCTGGACACCTGTTAGTGGCAGGTGGTTCACCACAGACCTGTTACAATGTAGCAGTTTTTTGTTGTTTGTCCGCCTGTCGGTTGCTCTGTGACACAGTGCTTCGGACCGTTATAGCGTTGTCAACAGCACTATATAGTCAGCCTTCGAAAACCAGCTAGTAGTGGTTGACCCACTGTACCAGCGTATTTTGTGCCCAATACGAGTTGTAGTGCGGCTATTTCTACTCTTTGATATTGATGAAATTAAGCACAGTATAGCCCTTGATTTAACTTTGCACTTGGTATTGTATACAATGTAATGCTAATGTTTCAATTTTGTTAGATAATGGAATGTCAGAGAACACAGATACAAGGATCTACCGATTCAATATCAGTGAGATCAGTGACATGGAGAATGTAAGGATTATCGATGCTGAGCTTCGCATCAGACTCTCTGCCTCAACAGATCCCTCCAGCAAGACAGAAAATTCGAAGATTGAGAAATTTAGCATAAATGTGTACCAACTACATGATCCCTCAAGTCAACAAAAGAGGCTGCTCATCGCTTCAAAGAAATTCACAATGTTACCAGGGAGTGATGTAGTATTTTCTGTCTCATCAGCAGCTCACGACTGGCTTTTTGGAGATGTGCCAAATTATGGCTTTCAGGTTGACGTGGTCGCTGACACCAGTAGTGAAGGTAGTGCAATCGAGCTGGATGCTGCCCCACTTTTAGTATTCTACTTGAGTAAGGAATCTGAGTGGAAGGGCAGGGAAGAAATACTGAAGTTTGAAGAAGAAAAACGCCACAAACGAAACGTCCCATCCAGGTCATCACTTAACTCTTCATCCCCCTGTGGACTGAGATCTGTACAAGTGCATGTCAAGGATATTGGAATGGAGAACCAAATATACCAGCCAACTAGGCTGACGATAAACTTTTGTAGTGGTCACTGCCGCTGGCCGTTAACAGTCCAAGATGCAACCAACAGTGGAAAACTTCAGGGCAGAGTGGCGGCAATTACTGGCCAAGTTCCTGAACCATGTTGTGCACCGAAGACGTTTGAGCCTCTGTTCTTGATCGAGTATGATTCCTCAGGAGGCGTGACAACTTCGATAAAACTAGATGGAAAAGTTGTTAGCTGTGAATGTAAATAACTCCTGACTCCCTTTTATGATGAAATCCATGTTGTATTTTATCCCTCAATTCCCTGTGTATAATAAGACACATTTTTAATCATTGTAATTAACAATTATTGTCACTTTTAAATGCTGTAATTTAATTGGGACTGTCCACAGTCCTACGTATGTATTTTGAGTAAATCATTGTTGTTGTGTAATTGTAAGTTATTGCAAGTTGGATTTAATTATTGCCTCTGACTCTTATTGTAAAACACTTATACGATAACACAGAACCTGTAATTACTGTATGATGATCGACATTTTGCTTCAGCCCATATATGGTAATATTATTATATGGGATATATTGATTGACAGTGTATATATTGACATTCTGCTCATATACACATGTACATATATACATGATATCGATCATGCATGTATAATACACATGTATACGTACATAGCAATAGAATAGTAACAGTTTGTTTATACCAAAACACGTGTACGTATTGTATGTTCAGCATATGAGAGCACGTGCGTACAAATGTTCGAACATATACAGTGATTCTTTGATAAAGAGCATTACTTTCCCATATATAGATATATTATAATAAGGCCACTCTATATCCAACCATTCACTATTAATCACATGTCCATTATACATTAAGTACTGGTTTATCAAACCACCTGCCTAGTACGGTTACCATCCCTACATACCTATAGGTGAACATTATAGGCAGGTCCCACTGTGGGCATATAATGTATGTGTATACAACAAAATAACTCTCCTATTTAAAATTGGTATACATAATATTATAGTTTTATGTGCATACCAACAGATTACAGTGCTGCAGTGATAATAGTATTATGTGAACAAGGCTGATAATTTGGATAATTGAACTGGAAGACACATACAAAAATCAGTGATTACAGTTGATTTTAATTAATTACCATACAAGAGAAATCAGTACAATGTACAACACCTAAACAGAACCCATCAAACAAATTCTCATGGGAATTCTTCAACGCTGTCAGTTTATTGCTTCCTAGGGGGCTTGTACTGTCTATGTCTGCTTGAGAATATTGAAATAACTTCTTGTGCTTCCTTATCTGAGGGTCTCTGGGGAGTCGGGAGAAGAGCCTTTCGAGAGACTCGATTCTTGTCGGTAACTGGGTCCCTGCCAAGGTATTTGACATCAATGATGTCTCCTCTCTTCAGTCCCAACATGCTGGGATGGCGCACCTGTCCAGAGAAGGCGTACAAAGTCACGCACACAGCTAATATGGTAGTGACAACCGTGCTATACACAACACAAAAACATCCTTTCAAACTAACCATTTTATGGTCCATTTGGGACAAATGTAATAAAGCTGAAGGGGGTCTTTTGTCTGTGTCAGGCAAAATGAACTCCACCACTGCACCATAATTCCTGTAATTGTAGAAATATGGAGTAGGGTTTGGTCAGTTGACACCTATGCTTCCTCAACTCTAAAGGTTTGACCTTATCTCCAGGATCTTCACTTTGTAGACCACACCAAACACCAAATCAACCTCCTACAGTTTGAATGGGGAAAATAAACAATGAATCTCATTAGTGAACACCTGCTAGGAAGCACACACATACACTTTGGAATGTACACAAACACATCTAAAAGGCTGGCCATATTTGGACAACCCCCCACTGACAAATGACTGTAGGTAGCATGTGTGGCAGTGTGAGATCACAGGAGGCATTAAATGTCAATTACTCACATCTTTAGCATTTAATAGTGCCTCTAATCTTTCTTTGGTGTCTTCCATAGCATCATGGGAGGGAGCGAAGATTGACATCAGATCATTACTAATGGTTTGAATCTCTGCACCTAAGTACACAGGTATGCGTATGATAAAATAGTAAAACACATGATTATAGGTGGTACCAGTGGAGTGTGTGTGTGTGTGTGTGTGTGTGTGTGTGTACAAAGTGATACCTGTTTCCTCAGATAATGCACGTAGTTTGTGTCCCCCAGCTCCAAGAACACGAGATCTCTTCATAATGGGCACCTCAATGGTTTCTGAGCCAACAAATCAATTGTGTTATGTAACATCACAAAACACAAAAAAGTTCAATTACTGTAACTTTCACCAAACAAAAACACTATTCCCACGTAGTATTCATTTGGAATATTTCCATGACAAAATAATTGATTGTTTAAACATACACACACACACATACATCACATCACACAAATACACACAGTATAATATGTATACTAAACACAAGAAACAAAACACTTACAAACTTAAAGTACACACATTGCATACCATAAGCAGGTGAATTATCTTTCATCTCTGGTCTTGGGGCAGATTGTTTGTCATCCATTATATCCAGCACTCTTTTGATTCCGTCTACAACAGAAGGAAAGTGGGCAACTTACTGTATATTGGCAACATGCCATATGCTAATTCATTCACAAACAACTTGAAAAGCGCAAGGAAATGTGATAAGTGACATAGTAACACACTAAATTGGGTGTATAACAAATATGCACTTTAGAGTAGTACTTATCACAAACACAGGCACACACACACACAAACACGCACACACACACACGCACACACACACACACACACACACACGCATGCACACACACACACACACACACACACACACACACACACACACACACACACACACACACACACAATATACACACACATATACAGTATTACCGTATAAACACACCTACTCCTACACATGCCCCAGACAGTATAATAACACAATCACACACATATATACATAAACAAACACAAAAACACACACAACCCATGCAAACATGCACACAAAGTACAGACACAAGTAAACAAATTTGAAACACCCCCTCATACAGACCCCACACAGAAAAGTACACAAACACAGCGACCTAAGCCCAACATACATACATAAAGCCAATATTATACATGCATACTCACACACACACACACACACACACACACACACACACACACACACACACACACACACACACACATACACACACACACACACACACACACACACACACACACACACACACACACACACATTACACTATCAAAGTGACAAGTAAGGTAAAAGCATGGACATGAACTGCTTATCTTTTGTATGCACATACAGTATTACTGGCATGATACATACATATTTGTACACAACTAGATAGCAATGGATCCTAATAAGGCCTAATAGCTTCTGCATGTCCAAATCACTTGGTTACTTAAGAATAGGAATCCCCTGATGCGAGGTCACTCTTGTTTCCCACACAATAGCCATGGAATGCCAAAAAAGCATTTTTCACAGAAATTCTATACTTCAGTGGCAACACCACCAGTACTGTGGATACATTTAGTACACCAAAAACATCTGTTTACATAGCCCGAAGCTTGACAAGTGAACAGTCACTCATGGTGACACAAATACCAATAGGAGTGTCCTATTTGACCTCTAAATAAAGAAGTATTGCGTGAAGGGACAAGGGTCAGGATTAAAGACAGCTGAATTGCGCACTCACAATAGAGACCATTTCTATGACAGGTAAAGGAATGGGAGAGAAATGTCTGCCACTTAGTGATATGAATACTTTGGGTCACTTGTGTTGTGGCTATAATATGTGGTCTTTTGAGGACCTCCACAGGCTGAATGGCCCAACTTATATAGAACACACAGCTATACTTGGCGTCTCTGGCAGGAGAGCCTTATTGGCGACATACCTCATCTGATTGTGTGTATTGTGTCAACTTTGGCGGGGAAGACAATGACGAAACTAGATACAGTCTGACCCAGTTGAAAAGGCTGTATGAACATGTGGCTACAAAATGGTGAGAAAGTCCGCACCATTGTCCCACGCATCTGACTGAAAATAGATCGAATTAACCACAATCATGTGATAATCGTGTGACAAATGAGTGGAAAATGTGCTATACCAGATGTACATGTGGCACACGAGCTGATATTGTTTCAAACTGGTTAACAAAAGCTCGTTTCAAAACTGGCCAACAAAAGCTCGTTTCAAACTGGCCAACAAAAGCTTGTTTCAGACTGGTCGACAACACAGTGTACAAAACTAGGCAGGAGTACACATGTGTAGCATCACAAAGGTAAATAATTATACTTCCATTACATCTGGTGGTGTAATTCGATGGCTAATTGAGAGAGGACGTTCGGAAGGATAATTGGATGACATAATTCAGTTCCCATCAATGCAGACACAAACAAAATATCCAGGTTGTGGGAACAAATAGGAAGTTGCATAGAATGAGTCAGGGATTGATAAATAGTACAGTACAAACATAGCACACACACAGAGAGAGATAGCAATAGAATAAAATTGCGAATATGTCAATAAGAAGCATCAATTTTGTATTACCTCTTCCTTTGTGGAGTGCTTCCTCAAATATTGAAAGTGAGATCCCTTTAATTCCCTTGAAATCACACTAGGAAAATTGATTATTGCCATAATGAGAGTATGTGCACGTGTGTGTGTGTGTGTGTGTGTGTGTGTGTGTGTGTGTGTGTGTGTGTGTGTGTGTGTGTCTGTGTGTGTGTGTGTGCATGCATGTGTGTGTAAGTGTGCGGGCATATATGTGTAAGCATGTGCATGTATGTGCACGTGTGCATATGTGTATACACGTGTATATACATGTTTGCACGCAAGAACATGAGTACACAGTACAGCAGACAGCTAAAAATGCATTCACAAATGGCAATAATACAACTTGTAGCAAATGTAGGTATAATATATACCATACAGTTGTTAAATACAAACACTCCCACACAATAATCAGAGTAATGTCAGTTGATAATAAGATAACCATGCACACTTTGGTTGCAGTGCCCTAACTGTCCATTATGCACACATGTATATCCCATTATTGCAACAACTGCAATTAAGACAAGTATGTACGTATGTTACATGTGTTGGTGCCTGTTGTTACACAATACAGGCCCCTCAAGATATAGGCCCCTCGACGTACAGGCCCCTCAAGATATAGGCCCCTCGACGTACAGGCCCCTCAAGATATAGGCCCCTTGACGTACAGGCCCCTCAAGATATAGGCCCCTTGACGTACAGGCCCCTCAAGATATAGGCCCCTTGACGTACAGGCCCCTCAAGATATAGGCCCCTTGACGTACAGGCCCCTCAAGATATAGGCCCCTTGATGTACAGGCCCCTCAAGATATAGGCCCCTTGACGTACAGCCACTTTTGACAAGCATCCCTTCAACATACAAGCTATTTGTGTACTATACGTACATATGTCCTGACGGTGAAGATAAGATACCACACGGCACATCACTTGTGGGGAGTTAGCTGACCCAATATCCTCCAACTTCTAAACTTATTCTCCTTCAAAAGCCATTGAAGGGCTTTGACTGCATGTAGCGATGTAAACTTCGCATACTTCAGGAATTGACTTATAACTAGTAGTACACAGTTCAGTCTTCAGTGGAACACCTCATGATGGAATGAAGAGAAAGTGGACAAATCCACAACAAGTTATTCATCTCGAGACCACCGAATCCACAACAAGCCATTCATCTCGAGACCACCACGAGAAATTTGATAATATAGCACAGCTGGCAGTGGGGGCATGCCAAAAGCAAGAAAACATGCCCTAATATAGCATGATAAAAATTGTTTGGTTTTACAGGTTCAGTAGTTGGTCTAGAGGTTTAGTTTTATCAGGTGATTTTGATTAGATCACTTCTGTCATTAGAACCAGGCTTCACCAGACAGAGAAAATGGAAAACACACAAGTACGTGTGCTGTGCGTGCGTGCGTGCGTGCATGCGTGTGTGTGTGTGTGTGTGTGTGTGTGTGTGTGTGCATGTGTGTGCGTGCGTGTGCGTGTGTGCATGTGTGTGTGTGCGTGTGTGTGTGTGTGTGTGCGTGCGTGTGTGTGTGTGTGTGTGTGTGTGTGTGTGTGTGTGTGTGTGTCTGTGTGTGTGTGCAAGGGTTAGGGTGAGAGTTAGCATCAAATCTACCACACATGTCGCTAACCTGCAAGGCAGTTAATCCTTCTCTGGTTCCTGCTACTTTGAAATCCATGTTTCCCAAGGAGTCTTCGATCCCCTGTGGTACACACATGAACATGATTCACTGTTAAAATCAGCGAGTACAATAAATGACAAGATGTGACATGTTCTGCACTGCAACACGTGTCACGTACTGTCACTACTGTGAGACTGAGTGAGCATATTTGTGCCAAATGATGCCATACAAATGTGTATGTATGTAGAGGTGTCACATGAGGATCACATATGTGTGGATATCAAATAAGATATTTTATTACAATAGAGACAGGAAACAAAAACCAGCAGAACTATCAAAGTGCTTCCTAGAATTACTAAATTAGTACATCCAATAATAGTACCCATTAGGTAATACATAGTTCAGAGATGATGCAAGAAAAAGGTAAGCGACTAAAGACAACAAAGACTTAGAAATTCCAACTCTAATGTAGGGTACTTCCACGGTTGGCTGGTGTTGACAGGTGTGTATCATTCCATGCCCTTTGTAAGGGATAAGGAGAGTCTTGTGGTTGACTCAAGGGTCACATGACTTCATGTAAGAGTCATGCTGTAATACATGCAAATGACCTTATGCACCCTGGAAGAGCATGCGGGGTGATTAGGTGTACACGCTCAAGCGTAAAAATATGCTAAAATGACAAGGAACTCGTGACCAGATGTGTGTGTTGAAGCTGCCACAGTATGGCTTAGGTCAAATTACGCCACCTGTGTGACTTCTGTCAGGAGATCATTGTGGTCATCCACACAGGAAAACATTAAGAAATTTCAACCTTTAGTTACACTCACATCATTGCCACAGATAAGCACTAGCCTTCACAAACCCCTTGCATCAGTCAGTGCAGGGATAGCCATATAAGTGAATGCTGATGTCAACAATAGGGGACAATCAGGGTCAACTTCCTTCCTGTCTTTCTCATAAACTCAGTGCACCTCATTGTGCAACACACAAAGGTGACACTCACAATATTAAGGTCAGACATGTGTACCAAAGTGCATACTTCGTCATACTGTATTTACTGGATTGCGCAATCAGGTAACACAGTTTGCTTCTCAGAAGTCATTGTGTACAGCATATGTACAGAACGTCATGTGTGTGTACAGTATATGTACAGAACATCATGTGTGTACAGTATATGTACAGAACGTCATGTGTGTACAGTATATGTACAGAACTTCATGTGTGTGTACAGTATATGTACATATTTGACTTAGTGTGTAAAGAATATGTACAGAAATGAGCGTGTACGGAATATGTTCAGAACTGAATATGTAGAGAATATATACAAACTGTGTGTGTACAGAATATGTTCAGAACTGTGTGTGTACAGATACGTATTCACAAATAAAAATAAGGACCAGAAGACAACACGAAATATACTTTGCCCATTCTAGCTTGGTTGCCAGTGTTCGAGTATCAATGATAGCACTCACTATAGCGTCAAGCACAACCCTCACACACTGAAGAGTCATTTGTTCATCTTAACACACTATGTCAGACGATATTCATAGCAAGTACTGTATGTGCTTCTGTTAAGAAGTACAGTAGGAACGTGTTGAGACGAACACATTTGAGACAAATTCCTACTTGGCACGAACAAATTTTTGAGCATTATTTGGTTTCCTGTAGTAGTGTACATGTAGTAAGCAAATCCTGATGAGAAGAACATCCGATAGCAAGAACTCAGTTTGTGGGTCTCTTGCAGTTTACCTTAATGGGATTCCATAGTAATGAAGTTATCCTGTATCCATTTACGTACATACAGCATGTATAGTGCAATGTATTGTGTGTTAGATACACAGTATAAATACATAGTATGTACAGAGGAACCTCTCCATTAAGGACACTATGGGACTATAATTCTGGTCCTTATTACAGAGGTTTCCTCAATTCGGAGGTCACTTAATACACTACAGTATTATACTGGGACACAGAATGGTGTCCTTATTATAGAGGTTTCCACACTTCAGAGGTTTGTAATAGAGAGGTCCCACTGTATACATGCACACGATACAGTAGTATATACGTACGCATATGGAACATTTGTACACAGCACATGTATCAAACACAAATCATATACACAAACATCTCATAAGTATTTGACAAACATGTAAAGTATATGAAGGATTAAACACACAAACACAGACACAGACACAAACACACACACAAACACACACACACACACACACACACACACACACACACACAGACACAAACACACACACACAAACACAGACACAAACACACACACACACACACACACACACACACACACACACACACACACACACACACACACACACACACACACACACACTTTGCAGTACAATGGTGTATGTACAGTTTGTACATATAGTTTGGACACAATGTGACAGGTACAGACCAAAGAAGCCGCAAACACATGCTGAGGGAGTGAAGAGAACTTCACCCCATAGTGGGGAGGGTAAATCTGTGATGTGGTCGTAAATACTACAGAATTGGATTCAATGTATTATAGGGGGTTCTGTATACCATTGACAGTACATACCGGACACACGTGAGGCATGGTAGCGTCTTTTCCTGTGTGTGTTTCAGTGTAGAACAATAGCTACAAGTGTGTACACAAGTGCATACCAAAATATCCGTTATGATTGAATACTGCTCCAATTCATCATCAGCAACTGTCTTGGACTTCCGAGAGACCAGCCCACATGCCACGCCCGCTACAGGATGGAGCATGGACACGCCTGCGTCAAAAAGTGCTAAACTTCCACCACACACGGTTGCCATGGATGAAGACCCTGGAAGTAAAGGCATGTAAGAAACCTTATCAGTTACAATGAATATGTAAACACTGCATTTAATTTCCAATAATGGCGGTCACTCTGTGTACAAAATATAGCCTGTTAGGCGTGTGCCTACAGCGGGGTGACAAACTAAATAATGAGAGAGACACATGTCTGCCTACAGGATTCCTGCTGGATTGTAAACAAAGAGGACTGTATCAACAACAGGAACATTCTTTTGCTCCCAGGTTGTAGGGTGTACATGCACAAACGAGGGCACACACACACACACACACACACACACACACACACACACACACACACACACACACACACAGACAGTACTTGAACACAGACCCCACAATTATACGGACAGTACTTGAACACAGACCCCACAAGTATACGGACAGTACTTGAACACAGACCCCACAAGTATACGGACAGTACTTGAACACAGACCCCACAAGTATACAGACAGTACTTGAACACAGACCCCACAAGTATACGGACAGTACTTGAACACAGACCCCACAAGTATACGGACAGTACTTGAACACAGACCCCACAAGTATACGGACAGTACTTGAACACAGACCCCACAAGTATACGGACAGTACTTGAACACAGACCCCACAAGTATACGGACAGTACTTGAACACAGACCCCACAAGTATACGGACAGTACTTGAACACAGACCCCACAAGTATATGGACAGTACTTGAACACAGACCCAGTGAACATGGCTTACGTTGGAGAGTTTTGATATATTATAGTACAAAATGGGACTGTAAGATGTTAGCTACTTAACATAAAGCAAACTCTCATTCCCATACTGGCCATGGCATAGTGGCTCAGGTATAGTGGCCCGAGTATAGTGGCCCAGGTATAGTGGCTCAGGTATAGTGTCCCGGGTATAGTGGCCCAGGTATAGTGGCTCAGGTATAGTGTCCCGGGTATAGTGGCCCAGGTATAGTGGCCCAGGTATAGTGGCCCAGGTATAGTGGTCCAGGTATAGTGGCCCAGGGATACAGTAGTGTCCCAGGTATAGTGTCCCAGGTATAGTGGCCCGGGTATAGTGGCCCGGGTATAGTGGCCCGGGTATAGTGGCCCGGGTATAGTGGCCCAGGTATAGTGGCCCGGGTATAGTAGTCCAGGTATAGTGGCCCAGGTATAGTGGCCCGGGTATAGTGGCCCGGGTATAGTGGCCCGGGTATAGTGGCCCGGGTATAGTGGCCCGGGTATAGTAGTCCAGGTATAGTGGCCCGGGTATAGTGGCCCGGGTATAGTGGCGTGGGTATAGTGGTCCAGGTATAGTGGCCGAGGGATACAGTAGTGTCCCGGGTATAGTGGCCCAGGTACACAGAGTAGTTAGGACCTCAGTATACCCATAGCACATAGCAGCATTTGTAGACATATTCAAAAGGCCAAACAACATAACATCACAGGATCACACAAACACAAGAGAGACAACACAACATCACAACATCACACATAGGTAAGAGACAACACAACATCACAACATCACACATAGGTAAGAGACAACACAACATCACAACATCACATAGGTAAGAGACAACACAACATCACAACATCACACATAGGTAAGAGACAACACAACATCACAACATCACACATAGGTAAGAGACAACACAACATCACAACATCACACATAGGTAAGAGACAACACAACATCACAACATCACACATAGGTAAGAGACAACACAACGTCACAACATCACATAGGTAAGAGACAACACAACGTCACAACATCACACATAGGTAAGAGACAACACAACGTCACAACATCACACATAGGTAAGAGACAACACAACATCACAACATCACACATAGGTAAGAGACAACACAACATCACAACATCACACATAGGTAAGAGACAACACACTGAACATCACAACATCACAGGTTACATCATAACAGTACAAAATGTATGACAACACAACACAAAATCACAACATACATAGGCAACAAAACAACATCACAACATTACATCATCACATAATAACAACAACGTATCATAGTAACACACACAGTATCACATCATAATATAGCAACATAGTACGTATCATAGCAACATAGTATCCTAGCAACAAAGTAGCAGCACCTCTGCTGTGGATCCACACAGGACACTTGTTGTAGCCCAGGAGAGTCAACATGTGAGGGAGTGGGAAGCTACAGCTGGTGTGGGTCAAATGGTTGATCAATCTCCTTGGATTATTCAGACAATTAACTTAACCTTGTTGAATACACGGGCTGATTAAATGATTGATTGAACCCCTTGAGAAGACGGGTGATAGACTGGATTAATCTTGATACGTTAGTGGGAATCAAACCAAAATCAATAAAACCACATTTGGATGGCTTGTGTTGACTGCCTGAAATACGTTGGATAATAGTTAAACACATGGGATGGCTATTAAGATAATGAAATATAATTGTTTGACATGTTTGATTCATTCCAGTAACATTGACAGACTGTTTACATTCCTCATGGGTACCGTTACTAAGGTGATCACAGGTGTGGTGTGATGCTTCGTGTCTAGCAATTCATGCCCGAATACTAGATACCCCCTTCAAAACTGTAAATAAAATACTGATCCATAATATTGTGGTTGTGGTGATATTGAGCAACATTCCAAGGATACCGACCTTTATACTAAGACAATTGTAAGATAGGATACTCCAAGGATTGGCCTACATACATACTTGCTAGAAGACTGGCTTACATACATACTTGCCAGAAGACTGGCTTACATACATACTTGCCAGAAGACTGGCTTACATACATACTTGCCAGAAGACTGGCTTACATACATACTTGCCAGAAGACTGGCTTACATACATACTTGCCAGAAGACTGGCTTACATACGTACATACTTGCCAGAAGACTGGCTTACATACATACATAGTTGGTCAGTATACTAAGATGATAGGCTTGTATACTCACACGATTGGTCCACATATATACCAAGAAGATTGGTCAATATACTAAGAATACTGACCAGTATACCGGGAAGATTGGTCAATATGCTTATCACATGTCTCAAACTACACACATACATAGGAAGTGTATACTTATCTTAAGGCTATTCAGCAAGCAAACTTGGGGAGTTAGAGTACACAAGACATACACTACACCTCCCAACTACAGGTTGTGGTTCACATAGGTTGACCACTGACTGACACACCCTGCTGAATAAGTAAAAAGGCTTGGTTTAATGACCTGAAGAATGTGACTACATAAGGCACTGTATGGCCAAATATAACCAATGTATTATATGGGTGCACACACACACACACACACTCACACACACACACACACACACACACACACACACACACACACACACACACACACACACACACACACACACACACACCTGCACACACACACATACACTCACACACACACACACACACACTCACACACACACACACACACACTCACACACACACACACACACACACACACACACACAACATTACAAATATAGCACAAATTGTTTACCATTCGAATCCAAAACATGTGACGTGAGTCTTATGGTGAAGGGGAAGTCATTGGGGATAACAGCCTGTAGGGCCCTCTCCGCTAACATGCCATGGCCAATCTCCCTCCGTCCTATAGAAAAAACTGTCTTGTTGACGTCATTGGTAGCGAAGGGAGGAAACTGAAACGGAATATGATAATGAATGGATAAACAGAAGTGAAACATGATAAAACAAGATTATAATGGAGGGTAGAAGCACTCTGTATATAGGGATGACCCGGAATAGAGTTGGTGGTCCTATACCAGGGATAAGTACATTCAAATTGAATTACCATTCCGATATTAGCAGTAAGAGCAATGCAAATCCAATCCAATCACGCTGCACTGCTGATATTGAAACGGTTACGCTATGATGTGTTCACTGCAACAGTGTACTGGTGTGATGTGCGCAGCCTCTGTCATCCTGCCTTGTTCTTTGACTATCTGGGATACATCATGCCTGTATCCTTTTTCATTTTCAAATGTTTTGAATGCTTGATATTGATAGACAAACACAGGGTGACATAAGTAGGAACAGTAATTCCTTTAAAAAACTTTCTTGTTTCACATGGACAAAGCTGATAACATCAAGGGGGAGGGGGGGGGCAGAGGGATATGGTGAAACAGAAGGTCAGTCAGTCCTCTGGCATTTCACACCAATTGAGGGGCATCTTTCTGACTTCAAAATAAGTATATTCATGCACAAAAATGCAATGAATTTTGTTAAGTCTTATCAGTACCAGCATATCTCTGTTTCATGGTCAAGACAAGAAGGCCAAATAAAGATCCTTAAAGAGAGTTCAGCTGACCACACAAACAAACAGTATTTGTTTATCATTTGTTTAGAATCAACAAACGAGGACACTACAATAACAATAAACTCTTATACTGATTAGCACAATGTTGCAGAACTGTTTCCATAGCAACAATGTCAAGAATGTTGTACAGGGCATGCGGTTACATGAATAGAGTCAACAAATTTTGATTCAATACATACCACAATGTACACACAAACTCATGCACACACACACATGCACACACGCATGTAGGCACACACACAAACACACACACACACACACACACACACACACACAAACACAAACACACACACACACACACACACACACACACACACACACACACACACACACACACACATGCACGCAGGCACACACACACGTGTGCAGGGAAGGTGTGCATGTTTGTGTGTACACAAGTGAAAACAGTACATATACTGTGTATGCAAGTGCACACCTTTAGCACATATACACATGTGTACACACTTGTATGCACACATATGTACATATATGTACATGCTTGTGTGCATACATGTGTAATGTATATGTACACACTTGAATGCATACATACGTATATGTACACACTTGTATGCACACATACGTAT
The DNA here is from genome assembly GCA_964020155.1 of Chondrilla cf. caribensis. Taxonomy (NCBI): domain Eukaryota; kingdom Metazoa; phylum Porifera; class Demospongiae; order Chondrillida; family Chondrillidae; genus Chondrilla; species Chondrilla cf. caribensis. The sequence continues at coordinate 3,148,219 of OZ026566.1, forward strand.
ATGTACACACCTGTATGCACACATATGTATATGTACACACTTATATGCACACATAAGTATATGTACACACTTATATGCACACATACATATTATATGTACACACTTGTATGCACACATACATATATGCACGCATTTGTGTACTTACGTATACACATTTACAATACTTTTATGATGTTTTCTGTAATTATGGAAATGACACACACGTACGTATACACGAAACTTACTTCGTAATGAACCATGAATTTCTTCGACTTTTGCCCCCTAGATAACAATAAAAACAGGGAATAATGACAATGGGTCTTAATGCATACGAAAGTAATTACACCATTCTAAATATGAGTTGGAGGGTAAATCCCTTTTCCCAGGGTACTTCCCCCTTCAGAAGATAACAGGATATTATCAAACAAACAAAAAGAACCAATTACTGCACCAGTAAGCCAGGACAGTGTTCGAAAATTAGTTTTCGGTTTCCTGATTTCCCCATTTGCTGATAATTGACAGCGAAGCATTGATGCATTATAATGGTGAAAATCAAAACAGAGTAACCTCTGTATTCACAAAAGCAAGCTCAATGAGAAAGTCACAGTTTTCCACCCCAGGTATTGTCTTTTCTGACGTAAACACCCCTTTTAACAATAACAGTGAAATCTAGAGAGCAAAGAATGGTTTCCATATGTTGATAGTAACAGAAACCAGAAATAGAACACTTTATACAGAAATGACCATTACTTCCATTTTAGGAGCTTTACCTGTAACTTCTTCCTCTCTCAATTATATTTTATGATGATTCTATTTACCTCGTTTTATTACTTCATACTGACCAGCTGCTGTTCCAGGAGATGAGGTGGAGCAGGGATGGCACAGGGCCCGAATTCCCAAGCTGTGTCAGCTGTCCTTGCTAGAGACAAATGTGGTAAACTGATTGTATCCATGGTAACCGAAACAAAATTTATGGTAGTTATCTATTTTGCAGGTAACCCATTCAGGGGAGTATGGTACACTATGCCATACACAAGAATCTACTTCACAACAGTCCAGCTGCCACAAAGACACAGCATATCTACTATGAAAGGACAGCTGTAGAGTTATATCCATGGTTACCACATTTCCATGATAACAAGTACCCAGTCAACAACTACAAAATGTACTAGTGTACGAAGTAAGGTATGTAAGGTATGTAGATATGTGGGTTGTATCCACTGTCAGCAAAGCAGGTGGACACCTCAGTTGTACACTGTACATATCTGTCATGTACTGTAGTAACTGTACACATCCATCATGTACTGTACATATCCGTTGTGTACTGTACATATCCATCATGTACTGTACATATCTGTCATGTACTGTACATATCTGTCATGTACTGTACATATCCATCATGTACTGTACATAACAATACATGGTAATTCTGGGATGTATGGTACACTAGACCATACACAAGATAAGTACCTCCCAACATATTATACTATGAAAGGGCAGCTGTTGACTGATGTCCATGGTTACCATGTTTCCATGACAACAAGCTCCCAATCATCACGTACAAGACCTACTAACGATACATTAACAGAGTATGAAAGACATTAATTTCTTTTAGGTTGCGTCTCCTGACAGTGAGATGGATATTACGATAGACGTTAATTGACATACGTACTAAGTCTTAATAGATTAATGTCTATTTTTTGGACAGTTATGCACGTCACTTTTAGGCACTTGTTGCCAATAAGTGACATGCGTAATTGTCCACAAAGTAGACACCACTGTAGTAGAGTGGATACTCAGGTCTTGTACTGTACACCTCTATTGTTATTACAGGCGAGGAGTGTCACTCCCGCTAACAGAGTGGGGGATGAATACACACAACATAGTGTACACAATGACTGATGTGCCAAAGGGAGTGGGTTGCAAATGAAGTAAGAGAATGGGAGTTGATTTGAGGTATTTACTGACAGGTTGAAACTGCCAGAAGTGAAGTGACCAAGTACCCCTTGTTGGTTTGGATGTGTTTTATCTTTGGACAGATAACGACAGATATTTAGTTGTGTGTACCTGAAGAAGCCCAAGTGGGCAAAACATTGTACAATTGAATAATTGTTTTTGATGGAAAATTGTGACATGCATTATTTGTCCAAAGATAAAACATCCAAATCGATCTAGCCTGTCGAAGAATTTCTACAATCATACCACTACTTGGCCTGAAACACTGTGTTGCAACGAACCAAGAGATTTCATCATGTACCTAAAGTTGACTTGGTTTCCTTGGCTACTGGACACATCAAATCAGCATTAAAGAGACACACCCACACAAGACAGAAGTGTAGAGACACACCCACTCAACACAGGAGTGGAGACACACCCACTCGACACAGGAGTGTAGACACACCAACACACAACACAGAAGTGTAGAGACACACCCACTACCCACACAACACAGAAGTGGAGACACACCCACACAACACAGAAGAGGAGACACACCCACTCAACCCAGCAGAGTAGACACACCCATACTTGAATCTGACATAATTTCCATTATTAGCAATTTGTTCCATTCAACTACTACTGTAGAAATGTGCTGAATAGTAGCCCATGGGCTTTTAAACACATGACACTCACTTCAAATAGCACACCTTAGGCTTTTAGACAAAGAGGATGTTAACATGAAGATTACTCACATACATGGAATGCAGTATCCTAAACAGATACACAAATTAGGTAACTACAGTGAAGGGCTACAATTACCATCAATCAAACACCAAATTCGTATTTTAAAATAAGGTTTAGTGTATACAGAATTTGTCTTCCCAGTCAAAGAACATCCTTTATATTCTGGTTCCATCATGACTGAGGTTGTGAAGGATATGATATCATGAGGAAGTCATTCTAAACTGCATGACAATGTAGCAGACAGCCCAGACAACCCCCTAATTCTAAGAAATGATCTTAACATGACCCATTCACAAATAACCCCAGGGTGAACAAATTAGGAAGATGTCACCTTCAGGAAAAGGGAAAATCCCACCTTTCCCTGGGCTTTGAATGAAGCCTTACATGATAAAGGAAAGGTGTAATGATACTATGTCCTCTAGTGACACTGTATGTCCTCCAGTGACACTGTATGTCCTCCAGTGATAGGTTACACTGTATGTCCTCCAGTGATAGGTTACACTGTGTGTCCTTTAATGACAGGTTACACTGTATGTCCTCTAGTGACACTGTATGTCCTCCAGTGATAGGTTACACTGTGTGTCCTCTAATGACATGTTACACTGTATGTGTCCTTTAATGATAGGTTACACTG